>JAJMLR010000002.1:0-423660 GCA_030569745.1 Petasospora bimundalis
ACCCCCCCCCCCCCGAAACGACCGAGACAGAAGAAAAGGAAGGGGAAAAAGCCAATGAGCAGACGCAACCAGAAGAGGATCGAGCACGAGCTCAAGGATCTCATCAACTTGAGAGACAACGCCAACAAGTGTGGTGAGTGCGATGCGACTTTCCCGACATGGGCCTCGGTGAACCTTGGTATCTTCCTATGTGGCCGTTGTGCCTCAATGCATAGAAAGCTCGGAACAGATGTCAGTATCATCAAGTCATTAACACATGATAGATGGGACGAGTCTGATATTGATACCATTGCGGCTATGGGTAACAAAAATGCAAAGAGATTATGGAATCCAAAAGGTGAACCATTCCCATTTGATGATGATGATAAGGATTTAGTGTTTATGTATTTTGTTAAAAAATATAAACGTGGTGAATATCGTTATGATCAACCTGTTGCTGATGATTATCATTTGCAATCCTCTGGTCGTTCCAGAGGATCATCCGTCTCTACCAACGTTCCGTCTTTAACACATAGAGATATCCCTGAAATGCAACGTCTCAAATATCGTAAACAGGAACCAAGACTCAAATCAATGGGTTATAATAATACCGATGATAATTATGAAGCATTGGTGTTAGCAAAAGGTGATGTTACAGTTGCTGCTGATATCCTTTCAAAGAGTGCTTCTGAAGATAATGAAAAGAAACCACCATTACCAAGAAGACCAGGCTCAAGTTCGGGTCCTTCTCAACCACAATCATCTGGCGATTGGTGGTCATCAAATGGTAATGTTGCACAACCTACTACTACTACTACTACTACAATTCCTGTTGAGGGGAATGGATTGATTGAACCACCACAACAGTACCTTGATCCAGCCACAGGTATCATATATGTTGATCCCGTACATCAACAACAATATGAACTTCAACAGCAGCAGTTGCTACTTCAGCAACAACAATCTAATGCCTTTGGTATGCAACAACCACAACAAACTGGATTGGATAAGAACTCATTAATGTCATTGTATAACCAACCAACTGTTCAACAACAACAACAAATGCAACCACAACAAACTGCATTTTCTACATTCTCTGGATTCCCACAGGCTAGTCAACCAATGCAACAACAGTATGGTCAAATGACACAACCAATGGGTCAACAATATAATCAGTTCCAAGCTAATCAGTTTACTGGATTCCAACAATTCCAAAGATAAACTATTTATATATATTTTTTTGTTATACGCTACTTCATGAATATGTAGTCATCAATACTGTATCATAATAATAAAAAGAGGATATCACTAAATAAAAAGCAATTGTTTTTCATATAAACCCTAGGAACCAATCCAAACCCACTCTCCCCAAATATAAAATGTCGAAATATATAATAAAAAAAAAGGAAAAGTGCTCTATTCTTGATCCTCTTCAAAAGTTTTCCCCTCTTCGGTATGTGTTTTCATATGCTGAGCCAAGTTATCATTCCTTGAAAACTTCTTACCACATAATGTACAATCAAATGGTCTTTCATTAGTATGCAAACTTTTAAAATGTCTCTTCAAATGTTCTTGTCTTCTGAATCTTCTTAAACAATGACTGCACACAAATTGCTTGGAAGCGTCATATTCCAATGTTGGTTTTCTACCACGTCTCGTTGGTTCATCTGCCGGTGGTACGGCAGGAAGAGTAACTCCTTCAGGAAGTGGTGGTAAAATGGTTTCAGCTGTTGAAGATTCTGATGATTCGACTTTAATGACAGGAACGGATTGAACACTTTGCTTTTTCCTGAATGTTGGAAGTGTCTTTGTACGTTTCTTAGTCTTTACATTTGAGAAAAGAGCTGCATAATCTGGTGAATTGTTTTCCACTTCTTCTTCATCATCTTCATCTTTATCTTCCAAAACTTCATCATTATCATCCATTACCACTCCTTCTCCTTCTCCAAAGAACATTTCTTGTTCATTAAATGTATTTTCAAGATTTTCTCTTCCTAATGAAATGTTTGCAAATGCATCATCAACTTCAACTTCATGTTTTAAAGGTAATTCCATTTGAGGATTCAATTGTTGAAGATTGATACTCATACGACCATCCGTTGGATTATTATTGAAATTATAACTTGAAGAATTCATACTAGCTAAAGATATAACTCTTGTTAATTCTTCATCAAATTCAAAATTTACCGGTTCTTCTGTAAGATCTTGAGTATCACGTTTGTTACTAAAAGGTAAACGTGCATTAGCAAGTGCACTTGTAAGAGTTGTTTTTTTCTTCTTTGCTGGATTTTGTAAAAATTTATCACCATTCTTTTTGGAAAGACTTGTCTTTGGATCAATAAATGTCATTTCTGGATCTTCTTCAAGATTTTCAAGTGGTGATACTGTAACTTCATATTTATGTGATAGGGGGTTTATTGATCTTAAAGTGAAACGACTCATCGATGTCGTTGTAACATTGTTATGATTATTGTTATTCATCTTAAACATATTTGAAAGAGAATTGGAAATTGTACTTGTTAAACTGGCCTTTGTTGGTAATGAAACGTCATGAGGACGAATAGAATCAATGTACTCTGTTGAAGGTCTAAAACCTTCGGAATTGAAATCATATGAAGCTCTACCTTCAGAAGCCAATGTGGTACTATCAGCATGAACTGAACTGTTATTATCATAATCCCAATCAAATCCACCTAAAAAGTTATCTTGGGTATACAAGTCATCTGGAGGTGTAGGGGTGTTAACCATCGTAGCATTCCCCAAGGAGTTCCGACCAATGTTTGATGAAGATGTTGTGTTGCTATTCAATAATCTTAAATCATTATTACGAAACATATCCACACGTTGTTGGAATGAAGCAAATCGACTTCCCAACATCCGTTGTTTCAAAGAGGGTAAGGGTACCTCTTCTTGTGATGTCTCCATCTGTTGGAGTTGCGGTTCCTGTCCTTGTTCAAACAAAGCACCATCCATCCTGGGCAGTTCAAAGATCTTATCAAAGTTCAACTCATCCTCTACTGAATCCGTCTGTACATCGTTATCGACTGTATCAACGAAGAACAACGGGTCCTTGTAAATGTCGATTTCCATTTCCGGCATCGGTTTACTCATATTTGTACAGATCTCAAGACAAAACAAAATACAAAGCCACTTAAAGGAAACAAAAAAGATTGGGGTTTTATATATATAAAATGTGCTTTAATATGGAAATTGCTCCACCTTCCGAGAGGCTGAGGGAACCCGACGAGCTGAGAGAAGTGCTAGGTGTGCGGGTGTTAGTGTGGCCGCGCTTGCCGGGCTGTGGGTATGACGTAATCATCCCGCGTAGTCCGGTTTTCCAGAGCAAACAAACGAGTTTTCCCATATATATTTTTTCCAGCTTTATATATAAACTAACTGGTTTTGTTAAATACTCCAAGATCAATCTTCAACATCTTCAATCTTAGTAAAAGATAGGCAATTACTCTGTAAATAACAGTTACACATAAAAGAACACCGAAATATGATGTGTAGTCTTGCTTCAACCCATATGTTTCCAATACCGCTTTACCGGTGCCCATTAAACAATTGCCTTCCGAATCCACCGATGTAGAATCACATGTAAATACCAAATCATCCGGAAAGCCCATGTTTAATAAAATCACTAACATGTATTTCAATGGACTCATATAATTAACACCTTTTAAAAAAGTGTTCATATGTAATGACATTACACCAGCCATAAAAGTACCAACTGATAAAATCACACTCACTGCATTAACTGCAAATCCAGGTTCTGTGAAAAGAGTATTGGTAATTATACCTAAACTTTCTCCACACATTAATGTCATCATTGAACAATATGCTAATGCAAAATACATCTCTGCTGTACGTGGTAATCCAATAATAGGTCCAAAGAAACATGAAACTAATAATGATGCCAATATATCAAATGGAATCTCAACTAACAAATAACTTAAAAAAAATGGTAAAGTTCCATAAACTCGATCATTATGTTCATGATAAAAATAATCTCTTTGTGGTGGATAAGATGTTAAATTATTTAACATTCCACAAAAATACAATGCAGTGGTTTGTTGAATAGCACCAAGTCTATTTTGAATACCAACGTAATTACCCTTTAATGGCGCCAAAAATAATGCAACAACAATTCCAAGACCCATAGGATTACCAAGTTTAGCATTGATAATCGCCTTGTTTCTTATTGTAGAAAGTGATAGCTGTCGAGTACATTCCGTTAGTGCAATGACAAACCCACAAGGTCGACGAATATAAGGTGCAAACTGTGTATCAAATTCCAAATCAGTGACTGCATGAAGATCTGGGATTACATCCTTAGGTTGTGTATTCCAATGTGTCAAAAGATTTTGGATCCTAGATTTGGATTGTGTTTCCTTTTCAATCGATTGTAAATTCACCGAAATAAGATCAAGAATATGGTCAGCAGAATTGGTAAGCTTAGGACATGGGAAGCCAAGACCTTCAAAATACCTAGTTATTTGACTCTGAGGACCATTGTAACCAACATAACCACCTTTGGCAAGTAGCAAGACTTGACCAAATTTGTTAAAGAGATCTGAACGAGGTTGATGGATTGTCATAATAATAGTCTTACCTTCATCTGCCAAATTCTGCAAAATCTCCAAAATTGTAGAAGCCGTAAATGAATCCAATCCAGATGTGGGTTCATCCAAGAACAATATCTGTGGATCATTTAACAACTGAATACCAATGGAAACTCTTCTCTTTTCACCACCACTAATTCCCTTAATGAATTCACTACCAACAAGGGTGTTTGCACATCCACGTAGACCAAGTTTCCCAATAACGTCCTCAACTGTTTGCCTTCTCTGGGACGCTGTCATGTTTCTTAACCTTAAGTTGGCAGCCATCTGTAAAGTCTCTCTGACGCTTAAAGTATCAAGTAAATGGTCATCATCTTGTGAGACATAGGAGCAAACTTTGTTCATCATCTTGGAAGATACAATCAATCTGTTGAAAATAATTTTACCACTAGACTTGTATTTGTTCATCAAATCCGAAGAGAGTCTACCCGAAATCAAGTTTAACAGCGAAGATTTACCAGATCCAGAAGGTCCCATTATAGCATTGAGCTTACCAGCTTTGAAAGATGCATTGATACCTGACAAGATGACTTTTTCCTCCTTCTTCACTTTAACACTAAGATAAACATCATTCAATGTTACATCAATAGTGTCCGAGTCTTCCCTTTTAACAATATTTGTGCTAGCCTCTGTTAGGTCATCTCTAGAAGCTGGTGATTCTTTCACTTGTTTGGAAAGCGAGACATCAACTTTGTTGAAGTGAAGGAACACACCGGCAACGGTATAGAAAGCTAAACTCCAAGCGAGTACCACAAATATGCAAATGGTTATCCAATGGGATCTCAGAAATCCATACTCTTCCAAGATAGCCTCACCGCTATAACTTGAACAAGATTCTTCATTATCATAAGGGCAATCTCCCATGTAATCTTGAAACTGATTTACCATAGTTCCACCAAAGCTATACCATAAATAAGCAATGTATTTAGTCCATCTCACATATACTGGCATAGTTCTTGCATTAGCAAAGAAACCACATGCAAAACTCTGAAGTGTATAGTTTAAGTTGGCAACAAGACTGGCAATTGCATAATTTCTAGATATACTCACTGAAAACATAGCACCAGTCATTGATGTCAAATGAGTCAAAAAAACAATAAGCCAATAAATAAAGAACCCAGATGCACTTTTCTTGAGCCCGTACATGAAATAAGTTATTGATGAATAGAATATTGTCACAACGACATCCTCAGTGAAGAGCTTTGCTAATCGTCTTGATAAGAGGAACCCCATTGGTGAAACACAATGATCAGCATATTCTCTATCGAACACCTTAATATCTGTATGACAGAGTCTGAATGTCTCAAAGAGAAGCATCAAATACCCTTGAAGAGCACATGATGAGTAAATGGCACTTGTCAATGTTCTAATACCAGCTAAATCACCTACTGGTTTGTAATAGACCCAACCACAGATGATACCCATGATGATAGATTCAATAAACAGGGAAAACAAGGAAGCAGTATCTCTAATTGTCAATACGTATGTTCTTTTTGTTAGAATTGATAGTTCTCTCCAAAATGGAGCCTTTTTAATAACGATAGTGGTGTTTTCACTAGAGATTTTCTCTATTGTGTCATTGCGAAGGATTGTTTTAGAGTACTCATTCCAACTCTTTGTGAATTCCAATAATCTTTTCATTCCTTGCTCTTCAGATTCAGCAGAGCGAACATCAACAGCAGTGATATCAATAAGATAATCAGCTGGATTGACACTATCAGGGACATTGTACCCAAACTGTTCAAAATAAGGTAACACATTATCAACCGTATGTGAATAAACAGTTCTTCCCTTTGATAATATACAAAGCTGATCAAATAAGAAGAAGATATCTGACCGAGGCTGGTGAATACTTATGATGATTGTTCTTCCTCTTTTGGCCAAATTCTTTAGTGTTGTTATTAGTAAAAATGCAGAATGGGCATCGAGACCTGTTGTTGGTTCATCTAAGAATAACATTGATGGATTAGAAAGAAGTTGAATACCAATGCTTAATCTTCTCTTTTCACCTCCTGAAAGACCTTTATGAGTTGAATCTCCAACAATTGTTGATGCACAATCTTTTAATCCCAATTCTAGGATGATCTCTTCAACTAATCGCATTCTCTCTGAACGTGTTGTAGAATCCGGTAATCTTAACTCAGTAGCATATACCAATGTCTCTCGACAAGTTAAATCTGGTGAAAGGATATCTTGTTGTATGACATATGCATTCCTACCAGATTTCAAAGAACCACCATTGTACAATATGTCACCTGTTTTACTAAGAGAAGAACTGCTCGATGATCTATCAGCAAGAACATTCAGTAGTGTAGTCTTTCCCGAACCCGATCCACCAATAATGGCCATGAGAGATCCCTGTGGTAAATCAAATGAAGTGTCATATAATATTGTTTTCAATGAAGGATCAACATTCTTCTCCACATCATCAGTCTTCGATTTCTTGAATTTATTGAATAAAGCTCCCTTCGTTCTCGCAGAGACGGATAAATCTCTTACTCGTACACTGACTGGATCAATCTGTGCAAATGATAACTTGGAATCGTCTTTGAAATAACTTTCTACTTCAGTCATTGTGGTTGCTTCTTTCAAATGTTGACTTTGTACTCCCATAGCATAGAGTATAATACTAATAGACTTTTCTCTCTCTCTCTCTCTCTTTACCTCTATCTATCTCTTTGATAGCACAACTATGGTCTCCTTCACTTTCACTTCAATTAAGAGTTTCAACTGAATTAAAACACTTTTTGCTGCCCAATGTTTTTTTGCCAAATTTACAGTACTCAAAATGGCCCATCGTATATGCTGTGGGCCTCCGCGCTGTTAACCTCTAGATATGGACACCCGCACACCGATACGTGCGTGAAGGTTCAAACTTTACTACATGGGCATCTCGTAAATTCATTATTCATTTCTCACATATTTGCATATATAAAAGTGATTCAGATCAACCTCTCAATGAGCTCCTTCACTTCATTCTCGATTAAGATGTAGAACTTGTTGTTGAAACGGTCATCATCTGGAAGTCTCTCCTCTCTAAGGAACTTTGTGATTTGAGACTTAATTCTCTGCAATTCGTGCTCCTTATAACCATCATCAACTGGGGTTTCCACTCCACTGTTTCCAGATACAGATCCACTCTGATAGAAATTAACGTCACTAGTTAAGCCATTAACAAACATGTCACTCAAACTCACGCTATTCAATGGATTGTACTGCTGTTGTGCAAAACTTATAGATTGAGTATTACCAGCAACGGCCCTCATAGCTCTAGGAGCAATCTGTGCACATGATGTAGTTTGTAAAGGTGGGAAAAAGTTATCACCAGGTGATTGCTTCTGTTGAGTTGGATCTGTAGTCTTTGCAAATAAGCTTGATCTGCTGTTCAGTGGCTTTGGAATGATCTGATCGGTATACATTGGGTTAAAATCAATCAAAGTATTGTTCAAGTCATTTCTCAAGTATTTCAATCTCAAGATTTGGAATAAATATCTGATCAATGTGAAGCAGTTCTTAATGATAGATCTCTTCTTATTGTCAAACTTAATAAATATCAAATCAATAGCTTTATCCAATAAATGGTATCTAATATCGTTTCTCAATTCATAAGATTTGCTATCATGATTCTTTTCCAAATCTGAAATCAAATTAGTCAGTGTCAAAATAATAGCATCAAATGGTAAGTTATTTCTGATTTCCCAATTGAATCTGTTATAAATATCATCGTTATTGTTCTTTAAGAATTCATACAAGTAATGTAATGATGCTGGAATCAAGTTGTTTGACAAATCGTCATAAGAGTAATGGGTAAGATGTGCCTGTGGGTTCAAGTAAGAACTGTCATTTGATCTGAATAAAGCGTCGATACTGAACTTTGATCTCTTGTTATTCACCATCTGATTATAACTGTTGTGGAAAATCTGATTGTTACCATCTTCATTTGTATTCAAGACATTTGACAGAACAATCTTCTTTTGAAGCAATAAAAGAGCACGATCACAATAACCATTCAACATGTACTTAGCCCAATCAATAAATGTTTTTTCCTCATAGGTGAGTTTTCTCGATTTTTCGACATTGTCCAAGTTCATAATAGATGCGTTACAACTAATATGTAAGTCCAGAATCTTTTGTTTCAAGACTTGAATGGTATTGAATGGGAGAATCTGGATACCATAAATGAATCTTGTGAGTTCATTCAAGATCAAAGAGAATCTGAACTTACCATTTAAGAAGCAAGTCTCATAGTGTAAGACATTGTTCACGTACTCAACTGGCAATGATGTATCAAACTCATCTAATCTGATCAGAGGAGTAGACATTTGCTTCAAAGCAGTCATACAGTCCAAATAAAATATCTCCCACCAAAGCAATCTTCTCAACTGAACCAAAGCAGGATCGGAAATGTTATGGAAAGTAGCTGGGTCTCTATGTAAGTTGATTGATTGGGCAATTCTAACCAATACCCCAATGTCAACAACATGTGGATTCTCAAGTGTACTGTGAATGATCACGGTTGCCTGTAGTACTCTCAAGGAGTACTTGTATGGGTATTTAATGGCTTGTAACACACTTCTGGCGACTCTCAAGTATTTGTGAATTTCATTACTCAGTTCGAATTTGGTTATCTCATCATAGCTAAATTCAAAGCATTCCGCTTTACTTGCAGCGTAAAGCACAGCATAAAGTAATACAATAAACTCCATCTTATTATCCACTGTATTGTCCCAAAAGGCATCATGCTCTTGGAAAAACTCATTCATGTCCAATAATGGTAAAACTGGGTGAATACTTGTTGCATATCGTTTAACCAATCCATAAGAACGTTCTTTTGAAGGTAAGGCAGCATAAATCTCCTCCAGTTTCCAGTTAGGGATCACATGAGCTTTATGTAGTAAAATGACCGGAACGGTTTGGCTTTGGAGATTTAAAGATGATGAAGTGTTATTTGTATTGCTGAATCCATTTGAGAACACTTCGGTTAGTTGTGGTTTTGTAGGAAGTGTAGCTTGTGGTGTCTGTCTTAGTGAGAAATCACTCAGGATAGAATTACTTAAAGAATGAGCAATTGGATCATATGGTGACTGAACACTTGATGAATGAACTTTGTCTGTAGGCAGTACTTGTGGATTGTGTAATTTGGGTGGCGACAGACTTTCATTACTCACCGAGCTATCGGAATCTGAATAGGTTAAACTTTTCTCCTTGGGTGATTCACCATGTTCTGAACCTGAATCGGGCAGGATATGAATAGGTACTTGTTGTGTGTTTCCTTGATTATACAATGGTGATGTTGTTGTTCTTGTTTGAGGGGATTCTTGAGTTGAAATTTGTTGTGGTTTAAGTCTAGTTTCTTCTTGAGATCTCTGACGTTCTGATTGCTGATTTTGAGAATTGTTATTGGTAGTAACATTTTGTAAATGTGATTGTGATAATGAAGGAGAAGGTTTTTTCACTTTCTTTGGTTTATGTATTTGATCAAGTTCGGATTCTGGTGGCGGTGATACAGAGGGAACTGTACTTAATGTTTTTGCCTTTTGAATGTACTCTTTAAGTTCCTTCTTCTTTTGATGTTCAACTTCCTTGTCCAAATCTTTATCCTTTTTACCTCTTGAAACTCTGTCATTAACAAAGTACTTACATTCGAGATCGTTCTTTGTACAATTTTGACACACTGGATGTTCTCTTGAACATTTGACTTTTCTCTGATGACAGGGAACACAAGAGTGGATCTTTCTTTGACGAACTTTTTGAATCTTGTAAACTTTACCATTACCCATTACAAGAGCATTCTGGTCTTTCATTGGAACCAGTTTTTCCTCCATCTTTGCTTAAGATTCACTCAATAGAAAAGAAAAGGAAGAGAGAGAGAGAGAAGGGAAGAAAAAAAAAATTATACACCCGTCGTTGGATGCAGAGCGGGGTACAAAACTAGTCAAGAAAAAAAGCTCCTTCCAGTGAGGATTCAATCAGTTGATTGTCCAAATGGTGTTACTTTCAATGACTTTGAATAAAGCTTGATGAACTTTACCGCCGTTTAGTTTGATGGCAGCCTTTAGACACTATTGTCGATTTGTTAGTGTAGGGCTGAACGGTGCGGAGATGCCAAGGTCAAAGAAGATGCTTTTGTCTTTACGCGAGTCTTGCCGCTTAGTTTTAAGTCTTTGTGTGTGTAAATGTTGTGTGTAATATAATGTGTTGATGTTTTATCCGGTTTGTTAACCTTTAATAACAGTTGCCGCCCGTTGCTTTTGCCTTTATAAAGTGAAATTTAAAGTAATTTGTAAGAGTTTATGTTCTGAACAGCCGCCTTCCTAATATTTTGAAGGGAATTCGAATTGAGCGCGAAAAACCGAAATGGCGAAAAGCCGAAAAAAAAAAAAAAAAAAAAAAAAAAAAAAAAAAAAAAAAAAAAAAAAAAAACCCAAAAATTTAACTTAAACGTCAACCGCGGCCGGAAATGGCGGGATTTCGTTGCGGAGTGCGAAGATCGGCAAAGGTAACAGAAGAAAAGGAACCACAGGGGAAAACAATTATTACGTAATTGATCTCTTCTTTTTTTTTTTCTTTTTTTTCTAATATGCGTATATGTTTTCTATTGGAAAACTCATCAATTTATAAACATTGGAATGCACATTGTGCCTTATCAAACTTCAAAAGAAGTTTAATGCCCAATTTAGCACCTGGTGCTTATACCAGAGTTTTTTTTAAAATTAAAAAAGAAAAAAAAAAAGGAGGTTAATCCCGATTCGATTATGGTCGACCCCTGTATTCTAGCGGAGTCGAGCGTAACCCCTGATGAAATATACAAATCTTGAAATGTTATACCCTGTAATATCTGTTTAACTTATAAATTTACTTTAGCTAGTTATTGAATATTTTATTAAGGGGTTGTAGCATTACTCATTCAAGAATATAATCTCTTGCAATTTCAAATTCATCAAGTTTCTACTAGCTTGTGCAGCTGAAGCCCTCATTTGATCGTTTTCTCTTCTTCTCTTTATTGATTGAGCATCAGATTGTGGACCAGTTCCAGATTCCGGTTGAGTCGGACTAACAATTTGTGACATAGCATTACGTACACCGCCTTTTCTTTTCACAAGGTATGGGGCATTGAAATTGGATTCCGCCTTTGCACTATCATCATCAGTTTCATGACGCATATCCAAATCACTATCAACGTCATTCATCTCAGAATCACTTCCATCTGATGATGCTTCTTTTTCCTTTGAGATTTTGCTCAAAAGATTAGCTTTTGTAAATGGTGATAATTGCGATTTTTGTAAAAGTGATGGACTTAGCCTTTCTTGATGATGTATCGATTGTTGGAACCTATCCAGTAAACCCCAATCTGAACGAGAATCTTGACGATCAACAGGTGAACGGTCACCTTGGAATTTAGATTTTCTGCTACTACCCCTCGGGTTGGATGGTGCTCTACCAGCTTCACTCTTCTTCAAAGTATCAATCTTTTTCTCTAACTCTCCTAATTTCTCACAAACAAAGTTTTCCATTTCAAGTCTTTGGTCAGCGTCGTTAGTTCCTCCAACAAGACTGCTGATCCAAAATTTATTCCACAAATTGGATAAAATCATATGATCAACTTCACTTCTAAAGACCTCAACAGATAAAGAGTAATATCTAGATGCATGCATACCAAAATCCTTAACTTTATCCTCTGGAATATTCTCCACAGTTTTACCTTTGGACTTTGATGTAGTTCTAGACTGTTTCCCATTAGCGGGTGATGCCACTAAAGATCCAATACTTCCAAAGTTTTTATTCTTGATAGCATTGGCCTTGGAATATTCTTCTGTGTAAGCTCTAAAAGCCCCAATTTCAACAAGGCCGTTTGAAATTGTTCTCATAGGGTCAATGACAATAGCCAAATAAGGATCCTGGAATTGTTGATTCAAAGATTGTGTATTAACATCAATTCCTGATAACCAACACCCATATCCTGGATGCGAATGGTACCATCCAACAATGTTCTCATTTCTTCCAGACTTCTTTAAACTGTCAAGATATTGCACCATAAATTCATATCCTTCAGCCTGTGCATTGACTCTTGTCTCAGTACCTTCAACAGGTAAGGGATATACATCCATAACAACAATACCATTCTTCACAATCTTACCAGTGAGCATTCCCATCACTTCGATTGAACCCCCTGACTTTGCATGCATGCTCATTTTCATCAACGCGAGAGAAGAAACATAGACTTTTTGGAAGTAATTTGGGTCCTTCTGCCAAGGTTTCGTAGATTGTAAGATTGCCTCGGTAAGTTCAGACTTCTCTCTATCATAAAATTGTTTGGCAAGCTCGTTTAATGGCTGGTTTATCATTGCCTTGATATCAAGTTCTGTTACATCAAGAGGTTGGGAATCATCAGCGTTGCGTTCATGAGCCCTTCCACTGTGATCATCGCAGAAATGACGAAATAGATGCGTGTCTTTCCTCGAGTAAACATTCTCAAGAATATTAGTAGACATTGCGATTAGCCCAATTGCTGTGTGCTGGCTCCTTGTAGTCAAAAGGTGGCGACCCCACAGAGAGCACTTTTGAATTGTTTAGCCATCAAGCTGACTGGTGTTGCGCACACCAATTTTCCCTCTCTCTCTGTACATGCGAGTACGTACATCCCAGCAAGGAATATCTTGAATATCTTGTTCATACTCACATTACCTGTGGAAATTTGCACTATAAAGTGGTCCTGTATTATTATTTCTGAGATATTGCGATGTTATAAGATATTTTCAGTGCGTGGTCAAAGCTCGACAGGTTTGATTGGGCAGTTCACAGCTAATACTTTATGAGCTCAACCCACTGAGATAACCAAGTCTACATAGCTTTTGAAGAAGAAATAAATTATAGCAATATGAAATGGCACAAGTTGCATAAGCTAAGTATATGCCGTAATATGGATATGTTAGTGCAGTAGGACACAGATCAGTGCACCTAGTTCACCAATGCTATAACCCTGTTGAAGAAAGGTTGACAATGACAGGCTAAAAAAGAAAAACGCAAGGTATAATGAACCCATACTATTGCAATCAATAGTCCATTTCGGCATTTACTGAGTCAGGCTCCAAAGGACCAAATTGGCTGTCTTCGATCTTCTTGGAGTCCGGGAACGGTGGTGCTTGCGGGACGCCGGGATAGTACATGTAGTATGGGGCAGGAGGGATAGCACCGTTTGAACTCAGTGGAGTTGGCCCTTGGGAGAAATCAACTATAGGAGGAGGCTCTGTGTAATAGTATGGGTACGAATGATAGGCCAGTGGAAATGATTGTTGATCATAGACGATGCCATCTTTTGGTGGATATGCATAGTAGTAATATGAGGAAGGTGGAGGCTGCAGAGCAGAGCTTTGTGGAACCATGTGACCGATGTTTCTTCTCATTGAGTGCTTACTGGTGCTGTATGTGTTCAATGTTGGATTGGTCGAATGATCCTGGTGGGTGTCAGACGCTGATATAGAAGTTGCTGAGAATAAAGACTTGGCTTCTCCATTTGATGATGAGTTCAATGTATGGTTGCTAGGAGAAGAAACAGGCGTCTGTTTATCAGTGGAACTATGTGTGTTAACTTCAGCATTCTTGGATGGTGTACCAAAAGCATGTGAACGAATCCCAACTTCAGATGTATCATGTGGGTAGAACTTGGAGGATCTGTCACCACTGAATGACACTGAACGATTGTTGTGAAACTTGGAGCCGCCTTGCTTAAATGGGATTGAGCCTGATCTGTGGTAGTCATGATGACCGAAATGACCCATTGGTGCTCTGGGGAAGGGAGCCATAGAAAATCCAGACCCTGTACTTGCTCTTCTTACTGGTAAGTTGACTGGTGGTGGGGCCAAATTGAGTCTTGGTGTGTATTGTGTGAACTTCTTCCGCTTGTGGTGAAGCTCACGGTATTGAACGTGCATAGTCTTTTCTAAGAATACTGCATGGTTCTCCCTCTCAACAGCAGCAGCAGCAGCTTTCTCATTATAGAACTTGATAAATGCAAAGTTATTACCCTGTTTCAAGACCAACACAATGTCGGATATCTTACCATGTTTTGAAAACCTTTCAGATAACAATTCCTTCGTAACTTTGGAATCAAGCTGACCGACAAATATGGAACACTTGTCAATTTCAATATCATCCTCTCTCTCAGAAACTTCAGATGGGTGCTCAATATTTTGTGCCCACTCAATTATCCAATCTGGGCTGAGTCTTAGATTGGCATATGCTCTGATAGCATCATCCCTATAAGCAAATTGGACAAACCAAGCTTTGTTCAAGTTGGATTTTCTATAGGTTGAGTCATTGTTACCAACCAACTGTTCAATCTCACCGTACTTCCCTAACTTCTCATTCACAAGCTTTAAAGTGACATCATTACCACTGCAAGTAGCAATATACAAAGTTCTGTTAACTTTGGCCGCTTCACAACGGATAGTTCTGCCATCAAGTGTAGTGTGCTGTGCCTGCTTCAAGGCAAACTTAGCGTCAGAATCGTTAGTGTACTGAACAAAGGCGTAAGGTCTGTTTGATGGATCTCTCAATACTTTGACAAGAGCTAACTCTCCCCATTTCTGGAAGTGTTTTGTAACAGACAGAGATAACTCATCATCTGACAAGCTGGCGGCAAGACTTGCAACAAAAACACACGACGATGGGCGGCCTCTAAAAGTGTTATCGGTGTTCTTGCTCTGAGTCGGATCATCATCATCTGGTCTGTCAGTCTCCTCATCATCAAGTAAATCAAGCTTGTGTAACTCGGTGTCGGAGTCGCTCTCCTCCAACTCTGATTCTTCAGGTGATGAAAATGAAGTTGGCAGCAAGTTATTGATAGACTTCGGTTCATAATCACGGTCCAATGATGATTTCTCAAACTCCTGGAGTCTCTCCAGTCCGTCTTCAATATCCTCAACCACTGTTATCATTGATCCTTTTGCTGACATATTGTGTATAATAGATTAGTTAAACTTCACGAAATGATAATGTACTTCTTGTTTCTTGTCGTGTAAAAGCTGGTCTTCTATGAATCTCAGTGAATCTTAGCGCTGTGCAGTAGGGTATTGAATGAGGCAATAGTTTGAGCTGTTGATGACTTTCTAGGTTTGAGAAGGTTTCAGCCGCTGCACACATAGGGTGTATGTGTATTATGAGGATTCCCCTCCCCTTTTAACCTCTTTGTTGTAGCGTACTCGACTCCAATGTGTTTGCAGTTTTTTGGGTGCAGTACAGTTGACTTCGTGCATAACTTTACGCAAGATCTGTTTCCACTTTTGCAAAATTAAAGTTTCAAGGGGGTTATCGTCACATCAATGTGTTTATGGTGAATTATGAATACCTCTTTATCTCCAGTTGTGAAAGTAGTATGACAGCTATGAGAATTCTGAAAGTCTACAAAGATGGTCGCGGCCACTGGTTACTCAATGGTTTAATTATCAATTCATAATACCCACATAGTTTCATTTTAATAAGGAAAAGGTAATTCTTGCTATCGTATGTATTATGGGCGGATCCTCGGGTTGTCATATGATCTGCCAATGATTGTGGCGTTGAGCCGGCAACAACTCGTGGGAAATATGCAGCCTATGCATAAGATGGCTAGACAATGGCCGTCTTTGCGCCTGCGTTTATCGGACCCGGACGGGTTTTTGTGCAGTCTCAGGTCCCAAGATTCTAGATCGGTTGTCGGACTTTTGCAATTCCCTTTCGTGGGGTCCAAGCAGTTGATGAGTCAAAATATCAAGAGTCATCTTGTTACCTAGTTCAAATCATATATTCAGATATTATCTAGCAACGAGTTGACCTTGGTTCTCCGGAAGACCAGCTTGATAATATATACTATTTGGGAATGATCAACTAATAGCATTGGCTAGCCAGATGGCGTAGGTGTTCAGGATCTTCATAGAAATCTTTAGCAAATACACATTACACTGCAAATATGTTACATATTGAACTTAGATTATTAACATTTCGACAGAGTATAGAAGTTATAAAGCGTATGTTAGCTGCATGCATAAAAATTGAAGGTGTTTTCCGATAACGCACTTTAGAATGGCTGCTTTTTGAGATCATCATGCTGATGTTTCATCGTATATACGTTGCGGCCTATAACTTCCCTCACATTCCATCATACACAGTGTCTACTTCTCTTTTCCAGACATTACAAAACCAGGATTACAATGAATTCAAATTCAAATTGACTTTCGTTTGGGAGGTTATAACACACATATGTGTTTATCTTGTGTGTTTTGAATGGCTAATCAAATCTTTATGATGTGCGCCCCCGCTCCATTGTCCTGGTGATTGCATGAATTGCGGCAGGCCAACAGCACAATTTATGATTGCAGTGGGGAAGGTCCAGATCTTAGCTTATTGCTAACCGTGACCACTTGACACAGGTATAGTAAGACGTTATAATTTGGCCCATATGAATAGAGTAAACGTGTAAGTGTTGTACCTGGCGGGTGAATGAGCCTGACTTCCGGTGGCAGTTGACCAAGCTATCCCCGTTGTCGTCTGAAGCCTTAGTTATTTGCAAAGACGGATGTTGATAAAATCATTATCAAAAAAGGGGCTCGAATAAGCTCAAAGTCAATTGAATCTTCCCTAGTTTTGGTCATGCATATGAAGTTGTCATTCAAATCCTTTTACTTCGGCATAACTATAACTATAACTTTAGTCTTGTCTTAGAACCTGCATGTTGGTTTGATTAAAATCATAGCCGGTCTGGACATCGGTGGGAAATTTATTGTGTAGCAGAATATTTGAATTCAATCAGTGCAAATCCACTCTATTAGTATCCAACCCTATTATGATCGCTTTATTAGCTACTGGATAACATCGTCTATTCCTGTCACGTTTTTATAGGACTGGTCCGGTGATAATCGCTTTACTCTTGCTATATACACCAAGTTATTTTGAGTTTTAATGTGTGTTCTTTTGGTTAATTACACGACGTGGAAGTTACAGATCTTTCTAATGATGCTTCCTTGACAATCTGTCTTAGACCTCCTGTCAAACACAGTTAATGTTACTCCAAACCTTATACCTCCACCTTGCATATCACTCTGCTTGGTCTCCAGGACGACATTGTTCAAGATCAACGTGCACGTGTAATCACATACTGAAACCGTATCTTTGCATCTTGCAAATGACCAAAACATTTCATATGAGTTTCATCTGATATATTGGAACTTGAAAACAAGGAGCCGTGTAATGTAATATAATATTCCACTTGCACATGACTGCAGTCAATACGTGAACCTGTCAATCTCATCTACGAATTTATGATCCGAGTATCTGTTATATAGTGTATGTAATAAGTATCTACATTCATATGGTAATAATTGAAAAGAAACCAGTACATATTACAGATATATGACTATTAAATTAAACAAAAAGAAAATCAAAGGGACAGACACGCGCCTATAAACAAACAGCAAACAGAGTCAATATAGCACAAAAAAAGACAAGGATCAATAAGTAATCCAAATATTATTAGATAAAAAGTCAAATGACACCCCTTTTAAGCAAAAGAGGGAAAATAAAATTGTACACTAAGAAGCCAACTGACATTCTTAAATAGGAACCTCTTCATAGACAATCTCCTCTCTGTATGAGTACAAAGAGTCAATGTCCTTATCCTCCTTCACCGTTTTTGGATTCTCAGCGGCAGCAGGGACAGGGGCGGTGGATGAAGTAGTTGGTGTAGCAATCACAGCAGCAGGGACAGATGCAACGGCAGTAGCCTTAGGAGCAGATTTCTGGACAGAAACTGGTGGTTTCCTCACAGGGGTGGATGGTGGCTTAACTGCTTTGACAGGGGCCTTTGATTCTGGCTTTGGGGAGCTACCAAATATTCTCTTCAGTAAACCTCTCTTGGTCTTTGGTGTACCGACTGTTGATGTTGATGGAATAGCCTTTGTTGGCGTAGCCTTAGATGGTGTGACCTTAGATGGTGTGGCCTTTGGTGTAGTAACAGCAGAAGCCTTCTTCACTGGAGTTGAAGGCTCTGGAGTAGCCTCAACAACATCTTCCTTCTTTTCAGAATCGACAGCGATCACCTTTCCGGCATTCTTTGGATCAAGTGTGAGGAATGCGTCACCGGATTTCACGTCAGTCTCCGTGGTTTCGGTCACAGCAGTTTCAACAGGTTCTTCGACTGGTGATTCCAGAACAGGAGCAGAAGTTTCAACAGGGAGAGTGACAACAGGAGTCTCAAGTTCATCCAGAGATTTCTCCTGAGATTCCACACCAGCAGCCTCAGCAACATCCTTTTGAAGGGTTTCAGCAGCACTGACTGGGGACACGTTATCTTGGACAGAGAATTTATGTGATTCTGGGATCTCAACAGGAGCCGATTCCGTGTATACTGGAGTAGGCTCGACCGCTGTGATAGTATCATCTTCAACAACCTTTGGTGTGGCCACCTCAGCGGAAGCAGCCGAAGCCGAGAGGACCGGAACAGCAGCAACAGCAGCAACAGCAGCCAAACCAGATTCAGCTGGAGTAGATAACTCAACAGCCTTCAGTGGTGTGGATGGTTCTGGTGTGGCATCTCTGGAAGCAGCAGCAGAAGATTTCTTCTTCTTCTTGGCATCTCTCTTCTTCTTATTCTTCTTAGCATTCTTACCCTTTGGAGCAGGAGAAGCCGAGGCGTCTGGTGTTCCTTCACGGGAAGACTTTTCCTCAGCAGAGAACGGAGCTGGTGATGGAGATGGAGATAACTCTGTCTCTAAAGCGCGAGCAGATGGCTCCTCAATCTTTGTATCAGAGACTGCAGGAACATCATCCTCTGGTTCTGCTGTTTGAGGTGGAGTTGGTAAAGTGGATTCAACAACTGGAATAACAGGTTTCTCAACGTTCTCAACAACATCGCTGACGACTGTTGCATCAGCAACTTCAGCACTAGGCTCACTTTCAACTGGGGAAATGTTTTCTTTGTCAGATTCAACAACTGGCTCATCTGTGACCACCGGATCACTAACCGTTGGTTCTTCGGTGATAATTGGTTCACTGACAGCTGGCTCTTCAGTAGGAGCTGACTCTTCAGTAGCAGCTGGCTCAGGAGCAACAGGCTCAGTAGCCACAGTCTCATCAGTAACAGCTGGCTCCTCAGCAACAACTGGCTCCTCAGCAACAACAGGTTCCTCAGCAACAACAGGCGCCTCAGTTGGTGTACCAGCGGCTTCAGTAGTTGGGATAGTTTCCACAGCTTTCTGAGAAACACCCTCAGCTGCTGCAGCAACAGTCTTAGCAACACCATCGACAGCCTTACTGGACTTAATAGCAGTAGCGGAAGCAACAGCAGTAGCTCCGACAGCGGCAGCTGCAACAGCGCCAACTACAGCAGGTGTTTTGCTCTTGGCATCCTTCTGATCTGACTTGTCGCTCTTTCTGAAAGAGGAGAAGAATCCAGATATTCTTCTCTTGCTCTTTGTGGTTGGAACCTCTTCCTTCACTTTTACCTTACTGATCACTAAGTCACCACTCTTTTTAGCCTTTGGAGCTGATTTTGAGACAGCAGGAACAGAAGCGGTAATCTTTTCCTTGGTCACAGTAACACCCTTTGGCATAGATGGAGCAGCAACGTCAACCATGGAAGGTTTGGTAACTGGCAATGACTCCTTGGTAGATGCACTTACGATCAAAGCATCGCCGGCTTCGTGTGGAGTATTGGATAAGACTGGCTCAGATACTGAAATGTTCTCTTTGCTGACAGTAGTTCCTTCAGGGAAAACTGGAGAGTCGACTGGAACAGTCTCTGGAACATCAGCAGTACTGGATTCCTTAGCGGAAATATTAGTAATGACAGCATCGGCGGCATCATGTGGAATACTGGATAAGACAGGCTCAGAAACCTTGGCAGATAAATCGACAACCTTAGATCCAGCAAATACGGCGCCTGCAGCAACAGCAGCCGCACCAGCAACACCGACAGTAGTCTCTTCTTCAATATTTCTCTGGGACTGAGCTTTCTCCTCAGCAATTCTTTTCTCTTCAGCCAATTTAGCCTCTTCAGCAAGTTTAGCTTCTTCGGCAACTCTAGCCTCTTCAGCAAGTCTGGCTTCTTCAGCTACTCTAGCTTCTTCAGCAAGTCTGGCCTCTTCAGCTAATCTAGCTTCCTCTGTGAGTCTGGCTTCCTCTGCGAGTCTGGCTTCCTCTGTGAGTCTGGCTTCCTCTGCGAGTCTGGCTTCCTCTGCGAGTCTGGCTTCTTCAGCTACTCTAGCTTCTTCGGCAAGTCTAGCCTCTTCAGCTAATCTAGCTTCCTCCGCCACTCTAGCCTCCTCGGCCAAACGAGCCTCCTCAGCCAAACGAGCTTCCTCAGCCAATCTTGCCTCCTCTGCCAAGCGTGCTTCTTCAGCCAATCTTGCCTCCTCTGCCAATCTAGCTTCTTCCGCAAGTCTTGCTTCTTCTGCAAGTCTTGCTTCTTCGGCCAATCTGGCTTCCTCAGCTAATCTGGCTTCCTCAGCTAATCTGGCTTCCTCAGCGATTCTGGCTTCTTCTTCAAGTCTTACCTTCTCGGCAAGTCTCTCTGCCTCGATGGCTCTCTTCTTCTCCTGCTCTGCATCAAAGATTTGTCTCTTCTGCTTTGCCTCCTCAAGTCTTACAGATCTCTCGTTCTTACCAGCCTTGACTGCAGCAAGTTCGAGTTTGATCTTTTCTAATCTTGACTTCGAGTCTTCAAGTTCAACTTCCGAAGATTTGACACTGTTCTGAGTATCAACAGCATCCTGCTCTGCTTCTGCAATTTGGGCTTCGTTCTCCGCGATAGCTGCCTTTATTTCAGCAATTTGTGATTCCAGGTCAGCTTTGTTGGCACTGTGAATGGAGTTCACGCCATGCTGCTTCTCCAATGCACGACCATTTTGAGTGTGCTGGAGTTGGAGGAGTTCAAGTTTCAACTCATATTCAGATTGACGAGCATGAAGAACACGAGTGGAGATCTCATGGCGCTTTTGGGATATGACACTCTCGTGGATAGCCATGAGGTTCTTCTGGGTTTGATCCTCAGTATCACGGACAGTCTTGGCTTTATCTTCAACGAGTTTCTTGTCAGCAGTCTCAGTAGCCGAGATGTGCTTCTCCTGAGCATCTGTGATCTCCTTCTTGGTCTGTGTGTCAAAGGACTTAATCTGCTTATCAATTGATGAGATGGACTTCTCAACTTCAGCAACCTGTCTATCGTGCTCGGTGTTGAACTTCTTTTTCTCAAGGTCGAGTTTCTTCTTAAATCTGGAGAACTTGGAGTTAAGCTTCTGCTGGTCCTTCAATGCTTCAAGTTCGAGCTTTTTCTGGTGCTTGAGTTCTTTTAGCTTCTGCTGCTCAGCTGCTTTATCGTTAATGGCATCCATGTTCTTACTAAGTCTCTTCTGGGCAATAGCCAAAATTGCACTTTCAGGCATCTTCAAGCCACCGCCGAGGTCAATGATAGGCTCAACAACAGTCTTTTTTGTAGTGGCCTTGGTTGCAGCGACTGCTGGGATACTGGTATCAACCTCTTTGGAGCTATTGGTAACTTCAGCATCGTCTTTTTTCAACACAGCAGCGGCAGCAGCAGTAGACTCCTTGGTATTAGGAGTTCCATTGGTAGCTGGAGCCTGTTTCTTCTTTGGAGTAGAGGCAGTGGCAGCCTTCTTGGCTTTCACGGAGGATTTGACTTCACGGCGCTGTTTCTCTCTAAACGGAGAGACCCATGTGTTCTCGTCTCGCACAATATTGACTGTCTGACGGAAGGCAGTGGCCTTCTGCTCAGGCTTCTCAGCTGGTGTAGAGGACATTGCCAATTGAGTGCTTTCCAGTCTTATGTTAAAAGTGTCAGGAAGATAAACTATAAGGGGCTGCCCTGACGCCTTTTGAAACTGGGCGTTGCTCGAGCCTTGAAATGCGGTATGCGCCGCATCACCATTCTCGGGAACAACCGTACACCACTGACCGAATTGGGCATGTTTCAAACACATTTTGGGACAGGGCAGGTAGGTTTGACACAAAAGATCTGGACAAATCTCTAAACACTGTTTTGAGTGAGATCCAGGGAGTTTTATATATCCATATGGGGAGTTGCCTCCAGTACTGGAGGCCTTTTCATACAGAAGCTCTGTTTTCAAACATATTGAGTAACGATAGCGCACGCTGGTGCCATTCGTGTACACGTATATATTATTGAGTTCCCCCACATATATGTGCAGCCGCAGAAACTCATGAACCCAGCTTATATCCAGTGTCTGGATCAGGTGGTACATACGCAATATAAATATACTAGCGCCGATTGTTTATGTATCCGTTCTTGTGAGCGGGGACGATCATGTCACATCACATATACGATATTAAGCTATATGGGAAATGGGTTTACTAAATCTGATATATACATTGATCGTAAAATAATATAGAAGGATGTGCGATATAGTCACCAGGTCTACTTGAACATTGGCCTTAAAAATCTATACAAAGTTGGAAAGAAGTGAAAATTGAGCTCAACAACAATATGGGAAGAGGAACGAATATAATCAAATTTCTACTTGGACAAACCGTACTCCTTGGAGACAGCAGCACCGAATCTCTCCAAACCAACAACCAACTTGTCCAAGGCAACGGCAGCATAAGTACCTCTGAAGAAGATGGTGGTGTCCTTCTTCTCGGCTTCCTGAACCGGCTGTGGTGGGTTAGACTGACCAACAGACTTGAACCAGGAGCCTGGAATCATGAGACAACCCTCCTTCAAACCTGCCTCGTACAAAGCGGTTTCCACCTTCAATGGGTCTGAGCCGAATTCAGTGGCAAATTTAGGGTGCTTGGCAGCATCGAATTGAACGGTAAAGAACATACCGGCAACTGGTGGGACAAAGTGGGAAACTTCAGTTGGGAAGTACTTGGCAACAGCATCAATGGCAACATCACGCTTATGTGTGTACTCGGCACGAAGACCAATCAACCAGTCAATGTAACCATCCTGACCCCATCTTTGCAAAAGACCGTTGACAAGGGCTTGTGTGAAACCAGATGGTGCCTGGATTGTAACTTCGTGCAATCTGAGAAGTCTCTCAATAATGGCATCCTGAGCAACAACCCAACCGAAACGGGAACCTGGTGCGAGGACCTTGGAGAAAGAGTCCAATCTAACGACACGACCTTCGGTGTCAATGGAGATGAAAGAGTCCACAAGGGAGTCAAGGAATTGCTGATGGTTGTGAATACCCTTACCTTCTCTAGAAGCGACATCTGGTGTGTATGGCTCCATCTGGAGGAAGTAGTATGGCTCATCCTCCAAAATAATGAAGTCGTGCTTCTGGGCGATCTTGTAGATTGCCTTTCTTCTCTCGGTACTCAAAGAGGAACCTGT
This sequence comes from Petasospora bimundalis, assembly GCA_030569745.1. Lineage (NCBI taxonomy): Eukaryota > Fungi > Ascomycota > Saccharomycetes > Phaffomycetales > Wickerhamomycetaceae > Petasospora > Petasospora bimundalis. The sequence goes on from JAJMLR010000002.1 coordinate 23,953, forward strand.
TGGGTTCTGACCTGTTGGGATGGTGTACAAGAGTCTTGGCTTCTGACCAACCCAGTTGTCAAGAAGTGTGTCAAGTTGTTCTGGGATGATACCAAAGTCATCCATTGGAACAGGGAATGTCTGGATAGAAAGAGCGTGAGCAGTCTCAAGGGCAGATGAGAAAGTGTAGTCCTCAACCAAGATGGTGTCACCCTTGTTACAGAAAGTTCTCAAGATACCATCCCAAGACTGAGTGTTACCTACGGAAGCAATGACGGACCAGCCCTCGTATGGAACCCTGTGAACGGTCTTAGTGTGCTCAGTGAGGAAATTGAGGAGTTCCTTCTGACCTTCAGAAGAACCGTATTGCAAACCTCTAGAGAGTGGGACATCTTGCTCATGAGTCAAATCCTCAGTGTACTTGACAAGGTCGACAATGACCTTCTCATCATCAGACTGTGGTACAGCACCAATGCCCTTAGCGAATGGAGCAGCTGGTGATTCAGCAGTGATCTTGTTCCATGGGAAGTAGTCTGGAAGTGGGAGACCACCACCAAGGAAAACGATGCTTGGGTCGGCAAAGTACTTGAAAGCCACCTTCAAGGCAGATGGGTTTCTGTTCTTGGCCTCCTCAGAGTACAAGTGGGAGAGATCTTTAGCAGCTGCAACCATTTTTTTCAAAGTTTACTAGATGACTCTTAGCAGGTTTATACTAATCAGAACTGAGAGAGGTGTGTGTTTGTGGAGGGGAGCGTCCGGGATTTATACTTTTTTCAGCGCCGCCCCCGATGACTCGATCCGCGACCTCCACGATAAGACGGAATAAAGCGGTTAGCGAAGGTTAATCAAGGCCAACGGATATTTCAGCCAACAGTGGGGTGCAGTTTCTTTCACTTATTTATACGGGAATTTGCAAGAAAATGTGCAAAAATATAAATCAACTTCCCAATTAATACATATTGTGGATACTTTTTATTGTGATAATTGAGGTGAAAATTATGATTGAAAGACCCCCAAAGTCCGCGCTTTGATGCCACTACAGCTATCGACAACCATCAGCGAGCTCGAATAGGGGGGGGTGAGCACGGAACAACGTAGAAGAAGATCATAGGTATATATTTTAAAGGTTTAAAGCGAGGATGAAGATAAGCTGTGTAGTACGTATTAATAACAATAAACGATTAATAAACTGCTTATATTTATATGCTGTACCGGACCGGTCGACATAGTTTTTGCAAAAAAAAAAAAAATTGTGACACTTACTGTATACGGTGCGCACCGGCCATACAGTTAAATTGGTCTCGGATAATAATGACGTCCTATATATATGTTATACGCTCTATATGACTTCTAGTATAGAAAACTTCTAGCAGTATCATACCTCGCTATTCAAATGCACATGGTATAATAATATTCACTGCTTATTATCACTAAAGATTCTTCTTTCTGTAACCCCCAAAAAATATAGATCTAAACAGTACATAAGTAAAAGGATCAAGTTGGTGTTATGTAGCCCTGTAGCCATATACATCCGGACACCACGTTCATACGCGGTGGCCCCCCCCCCATCGGAGAGACGTACAAACAACATTGAAATGTTAAAGACAAAGAAGAGCAACAACAAAATAACTTCTTTAAAGAGGTGAGAAATTGACATATGTACATACTTAAACTCCCGTGGCTAACCCACACAGGTATGTTTTCAAGCATTCAAATCGCCCTACCAATTATCACATACTGATAACTAACACTTTCTTTACAGAGGAGAACCGTAAGTACGAAGTGTACTCGTTGAGTGTAAGCCCAGATGGTACGCGTTTAGCCACCGGAGGATTGGATGGTAATGTTAGAATCTGGTCAGTTGCTGATATTTTGAAATATAAAGATCCAAAACTGCCGCGTGACCCTACCATTTGTCGTCCATTATGCAGCATGGCTCGTCATACAGGTGCTGTCACCGTGGTAAAGTTCTCACCAGATGGAAGATTCCTTGCTTCAGGATCAGATGACAAAGTTCTACTTATTTGGGAAAAGGATGAAGAGTCACGACCAGTATTTGGAGAACAGAATTTAGAACATTGGACAGTGACAAAGAGAGTCGTTGCACATGACAATGATATTCAAGACATTGCATGGGCACCAGATTCCAGTATACTTGTATCTGTCGGCTTGGATAGATCAATTATCATTTGGAGTGGTACAACATTTGAAAAGATTAAAAGATTCGATGTTCATCAGTCTCATGTTAAAGGTGTGGTCTTTGATCCGGCTAATAAGTATTTTGCTACAAGTTCAGATGATAGGTCAGTTCGAATTTTCAGGTACCATAAGGGTTCGGAAATATCATTCTCTATTGAGAGAACAGTCCTCAAACCATTTAAGAAGTCACCTTTGACAACTTACTTTAGAAGAATGTCATGGTCCCCCGATGGTCAGTTTATAGCAGCCCCAAACGCTACAAATGGTCCAGTTACAGCTGTTGCTGTTATTACAAGAGGTAATTGGGATTCAGATATAAGTTTGATCGGTCACGACTCGCCTTGTGAAGTTGCAAGCTTCTCACCAGTCCTATACGAGGTTCCATCTGCAACAAACAAGAATGAAAAGAAAATATCATCTGTTGTCGCAACGGCTGGTCAAGATAAAAATTTGGTTATTTGGAATAACGTATACCCGAGACCAGTGGCTGTCTTTGAAGAGATTTCAATGAAGACAATGACTGATATATGTTGGAGTCCTGATGGTTTGACACTCTTTGTTAGTTCCCTTGATGGTTCTATTTCGGTTATCCGTTTTGAACCTGGTGAATTGGGTGAAGTTGTATCCTCTGAGAAAAACAACGAACTACTCAACAAATATGGTGTTGATAAAGACAGTATGGTAGTTCCAGAAAGTACAAGCCAGCTTATTTTAGAGGACAAAGCTGCTGAGTTTGTCAAGACGCTAAGTGAGAAGCACATGGATAGACTAATGAGCCTAGAAAAACCAACCACCACTGAACCTCAAACAACACCACCTCCAGTTCTGGTTTCACCCAAACCTATAAGCAGTATACAGCCCACAACACCCAAGCAAATCGATGTCAGAGGTAGCACAAAGTCACCCAAATCGCTTGCTCTAACAAGAAAACTCAACAAGGCCATCGTCACAAATGGTAAAAAGCGTGTCGCTCCGACACTAATTTCAACGACTTCACATGCCACAACAACGAAGTTCAAAAGCGCATCTATAGTGGTCAAAGCTAAACCAACGGGTGCTGTACATTCAACTTCAAAAGTGTTATCCAAGACACCATATGACCTACCAAGGTTCGGTATCCAGACATCTGTGAATCCGTATTTCATTAAGAAGACAGCACAAGAGGATGAGGAAGAAGACGAAAATGATGAGATTGCCGATTATGAAGAACTTGAGTCTGAAGAGGAGGTAATGTTCAAACGTCGGAGAGCAAAGATTGCAAAGATCATTAAGCTACAGGCTCCTTACGAAAATACGAATATTATTTACAAGCAATTATCAAGCCCAACTAATCCAGAAAGGCGTGCTGTTCTTCAGGCCATCAACCATAACGAATATGATGAAGATGAGCCAACTGTGTTGATTTCACAAGAGGATGGTGAACAAGCTATTGAACATTATATTCCTGATCGTATCATTCACATAACAGGTCAACTTGGCAAGTTCTGGGCGTTGGCTACATCAACGGGATCGATCTTGACGTTCACCCCAAATGGAAGAATTATCTGTCCAAGAATAGAGTTGGGAAGCAATATATCCTTTATGAGCTCATGCGGCGATGTCTTGGTCGCTGTCACTGATGATTTCATGCTTCATACATATGACCTGACCAAGCGTAAGAAGTTACACAAGAAGGTATCGATGGCTGCAATTTTGAACTACAAGGAGACTGTCGTGGGGAAGAACGTAAAAATAGCGGCAAAGTTACTGGACGTGGAGCTACAAAATAACAAAGTACTTGTCTACTTAGACAATAATGATGTTTACTACTTTGATTCTGTGCTAAAAACCTGGGTATTGGCTATTGATGACTTTTATGGAAAATTCAACGTATATAACGGAATCTGGGTTGATAGGATGAAAGAGCCATATACGAACCACAATGAAGTATCAAAAAATCAAGATGAAGAGACGGAATATGTGAAGAAGCTGGCTTTCTTGGAAGGATATGAAGATCTCATGAAAACGCTGCATAATGAGGAGGTAGAAAAAAAAGTCAACGATGCTTTAGTGCTTATGAAGAAAAATGATTTTTATGATACAGTAAGGTGTGAGACAAAATAGCTGAAGCTGTTCAAAACTAATTTATTCCATAGCTGCTATATTTATTGTAGGTTTATCATAGTCCATATCTCCAACACTATATGCAATGACGCTTGGATCGGTAGGATTAACAGCAACTGACGGTACAGCTGTTTTTGTGTTGATCTCTATAGACTGACATGAGGGGATGGCCATTTCTGCATCTTCATAAAAGTTGATTTTGCCGGTAGAAGTTCCAATAAGAAGACCTTGTGATTTGGGAAGTGTGTCTCCGTATAGCCTTTGTGATTCAGATTTGAATGCAGATAGTTGTTCAACTTCCTGAAGGCCCATCCGTAGATCAAGTACCGTTACGTTTTCATTATTCCTTGATGCGACAAAGATATATTTGCCATTTTTAGACTCAAGAATCTGGGATATACCGTTCCCGGTACTAAGTTTAGTTTTCATAGCGCAGGTTCCATCATTATCAAACATTGTAACCCAATTACTAAACGTACCAGCATACAAGGCTGCGCCATGGTTAAATTCACTATTCACATTTTCAAAACAACTCACAATTCCATGACATGACAATACACGGGTATATTCTGATCTGTTTATATCGAATAGGAGTATACCTTTACTCATTCCAGCTGCAAATGTAATCTCACTGGTAAATTTCAAAGATGTGATCTTGAAATAAGCCTCTGTATGGGAATGCTGGGTGTCGTAAGTGGATATAATGGATGCCTTTCCAGTATCTGTGGATGGGATGATATCAGTCAACCTTAGTGGAAGGTCATTGGTCGATATTAGAACGGGACAGTTCCCATTGTAGGGAGATGCCTCTGGGTGAACCTCGGAGGCAATGATTGGGGAAGGATGGAAAGATCTGATAAAGGGAATGAGCAGTTCATTATCATCTTCAAGTAAACTCTGAGAGGTGATGTATATTCTCATTCCATTGTCATCTGATACAGAGAATAATGTACTTCCATCACAGAGCCATTTCAGCTTCGACGTGGTATTGTGAGTGCGTTGACAACTATTCTCATAGGGCCTTTGCAATTGAGGGTAGGTGTACTCAGTATGATTTTGCCGCTCTAAGAAAGATGAATGGATGGTTGATTCACGTTTTGCTGCTTCAGTTGTAGTTCCATAGAATGTGTCACGTGTTGATGCCAAACATCGTAACTTCATGACAGGTTAGTGGATCTTCCTTATATACACGCGGGGGGGGAGGGGATTAAGCTGGAAAGAAAACAAATACGGAGAACAATGTCGCGATTTCTACTACATACTGCATATACAGTTATGCGCCATTTCTATTAGAGATTTGAAGCTCTGTATTATAACGATATGCAAATGCAATGATTCACACTGAATGTGTGAATTTATATGATAATATGTAATGAAATAGATCAATACTTCTTGAATCTGCTGGAGTTACCGAGCTTCTTCGAAGCATATCTCTTGTTCTTCGAACCAACATTACTTAAATTATTAGTAGGCACCATCGATCCAATCTTCTGTTTCTTAATTTGTTTCAAAGTCTTGGCTGGTGATTGATGGTGTTTCGGTGTCACCACACCAGCAGGTTGAGAATTTTTCTTTTGTGTTTGGGCAGCTGGTGATTTAGAGTTTAAGAATGGTTTAGCCTTTGGCACTTGGTTGATGTTCTTAGTGGTTTGAATGTTCTTTGGAGATGGAGAAGTGGATGAGGATTGGTTAACAAACTTGTAAGCTGTTGGGTTTGGGATAACGTCCTTATGTGTGAGTCTAGTATAGATCAAATAGTAGGCCGATGGGTCGCGGAGAGCTTGCTTCTCTGGAATGGAGTTGATATACTCATCATCGTATGTAGCCCAACTTCCATCTGGCTGACGGCAGTGTGCAATGTAATGACCAGAAGAAACAGATCTTCCTTCATGAACAACAACAGAGATGAGTTGATAAAGAACAGGTTCGTCGTTGGTAGTGTATTGTGTGAGATCAAGAACAAGTGGGTAAGAAACACCTTGTTTGACCTTTGAGGATGAACTTCCATTGAATCTGAATCTCTTAAGATGGACAGCCAACGTCTCAGGTGCCCTATCAATACTGGATATTTTGATTGCACTTGTTCTCTGTTTACATTTTTCACAAACATAACCACTTTTATCTGATCTATCAGGTTTTATCAGCTCGGGAGAGAAGAAATCCTTGATAGATTTTTGAATAGAATATCTCTGTTTAGCCTCTTGCTCACTTACTGCAGGGGATTGTGGGATGGCAGTACCATTCTGGTGTAATAGTTTTTTGTCTTGCTCCGATAGAGTAGTAATACTATTCTTTCTAGAAGCACCCAAGTGTAAGGACAAGTCATAGAATTCCTGTTGTGTCTTGGAAACGTGACCACAGTTTTTGCAAGTAACAGATTGATCTAAGAGACCACCGAAAATATCATAGATTATACTTTCGTTGAGTTTATGACCCTTTGGCGTACTGTCTTCTTGTAGTCTTGAAAGAAGAGACATAAAGTACTCATGTGAGTCTTCTTGTTGCCACTCGGACATCATACAGTTAATGTCATCCAATCTTCCTATCAACTTCTTAGGGTTGATGTACTTGCGGTCTTTGTCTGATTTCCACATTCTGGAAGCAGTCTCGGCAAGAACATGTGTAACCGACCTTGAGTTCACCTCTTTGTATTTGTTATTAAGAACGTCATTCAAATAGTGTTGAACAGCAGGAATATGAATCATTGCTTGAACAGCAGCGTTGGTGTAACAAGTTACACCATGGTTAAGCAAACCAGATGGTTTCAAGGTGATTAGACTTGTACCCCAGTTTTTAGTAATACGTTTGGAATCATTGGAGCCTCGGTCATTTGAGGCTTCGTTAATCTTGTAAAAACTCTCAAGGTTGTTAGATGGATCACTTAAAGTTGTCTTTTCATCCATTGCATCATCCGATTCTGGTGATGTTGGTGGAGTTGTGGCACGATCAGTGTTTGGGGCGGACTTATCATCAAGCAAATCTGCCTTGAGAAGGTTTACATCATCGTCGTCATCATCATCTTCGTCGTCGTCGTCATCATCGTCATCATCATCATTGTCCTCTTCATCGCGTTCGGAAGACTCGTCGTTATCACCAGAATCTGCCTCGACATCAGATTCGTTATTAGTGACGCCTTCGACGTAATCATCATCATCTTCTTCTTCATCCTCTTCATCCTCAGAAAGTGGTCTGGAATCAGACTGGGCGTCCTCTTCGGAGTTCTCTTCACTAGAACTTGAGCTCTTAAACTGTTCAAAGACTTTCTTACTGATGATATTACGTGGTGTTTCTGACTCGAAATTGGAACCAGGGGAGTCTGTATTTTCTACTTCTGCTTCTTCTCCTTGATCGCTTTCAGAGGAACCACTTTGCGTTTGGGCGAGAACCTCATCACGATCAGCGTCGTGATCGGCAGTCTCCTGAGCGGCAGAATCGGTAGATTCAGAGCTATCATCGAGACTTTCACCAATGTCCTGTTCAGGTTCCATCGAACTTGTTGTTGATGATCCTGACTGTTCAAGAGTGACTGCCTTTCTTGCCTTTTTAGACTTTTTTCCTTGATCTTCAGGGTCTGCGTAAACGCGCTTCCCTGTGTATCCAGCGAGTGCAGCCGCGAGAGAAGATGGTCTGTTTCTTTTATTTGATGACATTTTTGGAGAGTTATTGATTGAAGAGTCTGGAGCTTGATGCTCCAGAGTCGAGGGTCTCTCTTCTTTAGAGTTTGTAGCACCTATCTTGACGTAAGACTGCGGCCGGTTAGCCTGGTGTTCTGTGCGCTTCGCGGCGGTGAAGTGTAGCGGGTCCGCAAGGATTCTTTGGACCAGTGGTGCGATGCTCTCCTTGACAACGTCAGTGATCATCTGCTTATGGGGTTTAGTTGGCCTATGCAATTGACCGAGTATGCGTGGGCGGTTGGAATAAGGTTGAGATGTCGCGTGTATGCCGGCGATGAGTTGTGAGGGATGAGGCCGATAGGTAAATTTCTGTGATGTAGAACTCAGGGGGGGAGGGAGAATTGGCAAAAGAAAAAAAAAAGTGCCAATGCCGTTCACAGTTCACACGTTGGTTGGTAGTTTCGCGTCTTGTTGGTGGGGAGGGGGGTTACAGAGAGAAAGACGACACTAAAAGTTAGGGCGCTTGGCTTAATCTGTGTTGTAGACTGTGTTCCGATGTGGTTGCTACCTGTGTGTTTCCGTGTGTAGGGAAGACTTATGGAAGGATTATATTGGCCTCTCAAACTTTTATAGCTGTTCGAGTGGTTGAGGTTTCTGTCCAGGAGTTTGTAGGACCGTAAAATAAAAAATTCCAAATCTGGGCCGGGCACGACTTTCACGTCTGCAGTGCTTTTTTTTTTTTTTTTTTTTTTCTTGCTTTTTGCATTTTGCATTTTCTGGCGCGCGCGCGCGCGCAAAGAAATTTTTACTGCTCATCACAAACGAGTTCGCGGGCTGGTTTTCTCCCAGATCGGTAAGCGCACACTGTCAATTCGCGGGTTTTTTTCTTCACCGCCAAAATAGGTCTGGAAATAAAGGTCGAAGCTGTTGAGTGTTGGAACGAGAATCATAACATCTGTTAAAGGACAACACACAGTATAATCATGTCTGCTAAAGGTGGTGCTCTTAAGAATGTGCTAGTCAAGCTTATTGTCGGTGCTGGTCAGGCCGCACCAACGCCGCCAGTTGGTCCTGCTCTTGGTTCTAAGGGTGTCAAGGCCATCGACTTTTGTAAGGAGTTCAACGCTCGTACAGCTTCATATGCTCCAGGTGTTCCAATTCCAGTGTCACTTATCGTTAAGCCAGATAGATCATTCTCTTTCGAGCTCAAATCCCCTCCAACAGGATACCTTCTTCTTAAAGCTGCTGGTATCGAAAAGGGAGCCGCTGAAGTTGGTGAAGGTAAACCATACGCTGGTGAGATCTCTGTAAAGCACGCATATGCCATTGCTGAGATTAAAAAGACCGATGACCGTCATAAGAACTTGGAGCTGGAAGGTATTGTTAAATCTGTTGTTGCTACTGCTAAGAGTATGGGAATCAAAGTTGTGCTATAAACCACTTCTATGATAGAACGGGAAAAAAGAAAATGAAAGATAGCAGAAGAATGAAGGAGACAAAACTTGTACATATACACCCCCCACATACAAGGTAATGAACGTGTAACGAATTTACAGAAAAAAAGAATTAAGTGAAATGAATGTGTTCACAATCGTAGCACGTAGTCACTACCGAATCATATATTTTTATTCATCTGCACATGATCATAATTCAATTATAATGCAAGGCATCAATTCGATATCAGATTAGTCACAGCTGTATATAGTGAGCAAGATTTTAGCGGACATTGACTAACTCCGTGACACCGTTTGAAAACTAAGTTTATTCCCCTCCCATTGTGACTCTTCAAAGTCCGCGATTAAGAAGGTGACACATCAATAAGTTACACAGTCTACACCAATCAGTAGAGAAAAGAAAGAAAGAAAACACACAATTGACTCATTTGATGTAATATTAAGTGGATTAGATTGATTAAAGATTATATTAGATAACCAAACCAGTGAATAAATTAGTCCGATTCAGTCTAGATCTCCGCAGGAAGATGAGCCATCTTATACCGATCGCTTGTCGCGCCGTTTCCCCTTCTGGGCATAAAGCCGGATCACCTTCGGCCCTTATCTCTACTGCCTCATTAAGACAATCTACCGCTAGTGATACGCGAGCAGTATAAATATCATGCTTAATTCCTTGAACAAACTTTCCAGTATATCGAAATATTTCTCAGATCTTCAAAGATTAAAAGAAATCATAATCATCCAATATGTCTGAAAAGGTATTGAAGCACTTGTCTGACGTCGCTAAGAATAGAGAAACCGTTGCCTTCCACGGTCTTCCAATCCCAGCAGAGATTAAACAGCACCCAAAACCGATCTCCCTCTCTGGAGGTCGTCCTCACTGCGGATTCTACCCTGTCACCAAAATCACATATGACTTCATCGATGAGCCATTTGCTGAAGAAAGTGCTGGTTCTTTGTCTTTCAACAGAGTGGAGAAGGATAAGGAGGCCAAGTTGGATTTACAAAGAGCATTGAACTATGGACCAAGTGAAGGACACGAGCATCTCGTTGATTTTTTCAAGAGCTTTGTCACATTTGCCAACAAGCCAGGTTATGAAGATTGGGACATCACTGTCACAAATGGTTCTGGTGACTCTTTACACAAGGCATTCAATTTGCTCATCAACCCTGGTGATGTTGTCCTTTTGGAAGCTTACACTTTCGTCCCAACTATCAACAACATTAAGGCATGGGGTGGTGATATCGTTCCTGTGAAGATGAAATTTGAAGATGGTGGAATTGACGTTGAAGCACTTACTGATTTGTTAGATAACTGGTCAACTGGTCCATATGCAGGTAAGCCAAAGCCAAAGGCTCTCTACACTATTCCAACTGGTCAGAATCCAACCGGTTTGACTTTGAAGGAGGAAAAGAGAGCTTTGGTATATGAGTTGGCTCAGAAGCACGACTTCATGATCATTGAGGATGATCCATATGGATACATTCAGTTAGGAAAGTACACCGATGGTGTCGAGAACCCATTCATTCCAGGAAAGTATGATGCAGCATCATTTGTTAAGGAGAGATTGCCAAAGTCATACATCGAGTTCGATACTGAAGGTCGTGTTATCAGATTGGAAACTGTCTCCAAGGTATTCGCTCCAGGTACAAGAATTGGTTTCATTGCAGGTTACAAGCCATTGATCAAGCATATTATCAAGCACACCAACTGTTCCACAAGAGCTTCATCTGGTATTGCACAGGCTACCGTTTTGACTGCTGTTGATAAATTTGGTGGTGTTGAGGGTTGGATTGAGTGGTGCATCAAGGTCTCCAAGACATACACTGACAGAAAGAATATCTTCCTCTCTACGCTATTTGAGTCTGAGGCTTACAAGAAGGGATACTTTACTGTCAGAGAGCCAGATGCTGGTATGTTCATCACTGTGGAGCTCAATTTCCCAGCTGGTGACGACCACAGACTCGAGTTGGAGGAGTTGAACTACAGATGTCTTGAGAATGGTGTTGAAGTTGTCTTGGGAAAGAACATGGCCTTCACACAGGATTATGCCAAGAGCGCCCAGTTCCTCAGATTGACCGTTGCCACCGCTGAGGACAACGATGAAATTGTTGAGGCCGCTTCTAGATTGGCTAAGGGAATTTTGGACTACTTCACCAATTAAATCAGCAGGTTATATGGTTGGTGCGTCAACTATTTCAGTTCAGCGGGGGTTTCTTTTTGCAATTCAGGGGTACGCTTCGATACAGGATTATCTGAGCGTGCATCTCTGTCACAATGAATTTTGTCATTTAGTTAGATTAGATAGAGTCTAAAAACAATTCAAACTTTAATATGAGAAAAATAATGTGTAATTGTTCACCGTAATTTGTACACTGTTCTCGCTAATCCCGTTACAAGTTGGCAATAGGCGGTTAGCATACTGCCGAGGACAGTATCGCTTTACCGGGCGCATCGAGATCTCGGCCATCGCGTTATCAATTCCCGTGTACCGGAGTCGCATCGATTCCACTCCGCTTTCAGCTTCAGGATATCCTTTAAAAAGAGGAGCTTCCCCACGTCATCAAAGTACAAGCTTAGTTGGTACACTCCAACAAATCTTTATCAATAAAGGAACCCAAAATGTCGTTCGTGAACCCACTTGACGCATTCCCAGAACCAAACGTCAGCCAGCTGCTCTTGGACCACTACAAAGGTAAATCATGGGAGGCACTTCCAACTCCATCTTTTATCCTTAAAAAGAGTGTGGTCGAAGGCCATTGTACCAGAATGCTCGAAAGAGTGGAAGCAATGGGTGCTAGATTCAGAGGTCATGTTAAAACTCATAAGTGTATCCCAGTGACCAAGATGATGATGGGATACGATTTGCCAAATTACACAGGTAAAAAGCACTCATCAATTGTTGTTTCTACATTGAGAGAAGCATGGGCCGTTGTTGATTACCAAGAGAAGACAGGTGAGACTTTTGTAGATGATATCATCTTTGGTTTGCCGAACTATAGTGATGAGGCTTTGGTCCAGATCAAAGAGCTCAGAAAGAAAGTCAAGCACTTCAGAATGCACTGTGACTCTCTGGAGCAGATCGAGTTATTGGGTAAATTTGATGCTGCTGACCCACAAGAGAAGCCATGGTCTGTTATAGTCAAGCTTGATGCTGGTACTGCTAGAGCTGGTATCATGGATGCCGAGTACTTGGCCTCCGTGCTCAATGGCATTGCCTCCACGAAGAACGTTGAGCTCTACGGTTTCTACGCCCACTCTGGCCATTCTTACAACTGTAACACATATGATGAAACAGAGCAGGCTCTTATTGGTGAGCTTGAAACTGTCAAGAAAGGTCTCGATATTCTAGAGACCACTGTGCCTTCAATTGACTTATCCAACCTTGTTGTCTCTGTTGGTGCAACACCAACTATTCACTCATTAGAACATCATGTTTTCCAAAAGAATAACGACAAGATCACCCAGATTATTTCCGATATTAAAGCCACAGTTGAATTCCATGCTGGTAATTACGTTTTCTGTGACCTTCAACAAGTTTCTACTGGCTCCGTCAAAGAGGATCAAATTGCAGGTGCCGTTGTCGGAACTGTTCTCTCACAGTACCCTGCAAGAAAGAATGAGCTTGGAGAGATGCTTACGAACATCGGTGTTATTGTAATGTCAAAAGAAGTTTCCCGTAAACATCCAGGATTCGGTCGTGTTATTGCATCCGAGGAGTATGGAAAATGGTACATTGAGAGAATGTCCCAGGAACACGGTATTTTGAACCCAGTTGCCGGTGAGGATGCCAAGATGATCCCAATTGGTACTAAGGTTAAAATTTTGCCAAATCACTCATGCATCACCGTCAATTCTTTCAACGCATTCTATGTCATGGATGATGAAGACAAAGTGTGCGACATTTGGATCCCATGGAGAGGTTGGTAATTTGTCAAATGAATTGAAACAATCTACAAATTCTGTTGCGAATATAGAAAATCGTATATAGAGTCTCCATTGTACAAAGTACACTTGAAAAACACCAAAAATTGTAGGATTTGATCAACTTAAGTACAGCCTCAGTTAGACTTATGAAGTATCGTTATGAGGTGGTGAAGGGAGGCCACGACACAATCCACACAGACCGCAAGCTAAAGTGTAAGCACGAAGCCAAGAAACACCTCAGCTGCCAGCTAGAACGGGCGACTTTATTTCGAAACCTATCGTCATCGACTGTATTAGTTGATAAAGAAAAGAAGAAAAGAAGAGTGGGTGGGAGTCGAGGAAGGTGAAAACAGCGATCGCCGGCTTTAAATATCCCCGGAGGCAGATCTGCATAACTATCACGTATGTGGCGTGGGGTTTATGCTGATGTGGTCTCCGATCCCCGCGGTGTTTGGTGGTCGGGTCGCTCGACAGCGAAAAACTTCGTTTGAATAGTAGAGCAGAGAGCACTAAAAGGCGAAGGTATTCTTAGATCCAAAGGCCCAACTGTGCGCCAAAATCCCTCCACAGTTGAGCTCCCCACTTCAAAACATCTCTGAATTTGCATTAAGAACAGTGAGTCTTATACAGCGCACCTTTTAACAGGTCAGCATTGCGCGATGAGCAAAAAGAACTTGAACTAACACCTACACAGATGCCCGTTGAATGGACGGAGTTCTCGCAGACTCTTGAGAGGGACCTCCTCTACTCCTCTCATAAGAGCCGTCTCGAGACTTTTTCCCAATTGAAGGAGCACGTCAACGCAATTACAGAAAGTACTGACTCTTCCTTAGGTTCAATTCAAGAACTCATATTGATGAACTATCCTCACTTCACAGACGCAGAGTCTGCCGAATTCAGTACTGAAATTCTCATTATGACCATTAAGGCAAAGCCAGAGTCACTTAAAACGATTGTAAAAGTTCTCTTGAAGCTCACATCTAAGTACAGATCGGTTGCATTGGCAGACATGACTCTCATATCATCTTTCATTAATAGCATTATCTCATCGTTTGCATCTCAAGAAATCTTCCAAGATATTCTTCCAGATATGATTGCCCTTCAGATCCAGATATGTGATATCGTCTTCCCAAATGCTACTCAAGACGATAGTAAGCACACCGAGAGAATAAGGAGATCAATTGGTAAGACCACATCAAAGGCATTTGAGCTCTTGTCTCAGGACCAGGTCTCAAAATATATCAAGACTGCATCCGCTTCCAAGAGCTCAATTGAATCGATTATTGCTCTTTTTGGTATTTTGGCTGTCTGTGACCTTTCCAAAGAAGATGCTGACTCTGTGATTGATTACTATTGCAAGATTGTTCTTGCCACAAAGGTTCCAATTGCGAACATGTCCATTTTGACTGAGTTCTTGCAGAAGTACGTCACAGCCGATGTTCTCTCTACAACAATCATCCCAGCAATCGAAAAGGCCGTGCTGAGATCTTCTGAGATTGCATTGACCCTTTCATACGAGCTGTTCCTCTCATTAAAAACTACTGTTGACCTTGCTGATGTCGTCTCCAAATCAAAATTGCTTTCACAGTTGATCGCCAATTTGAAAAGTTCCAAGGAAGCTGTTCGCCCGCTTGCACAGAATAACTTATTGACCATCCTCAGTGCTTCAAGCACAGACAACAGCTCTTCCATTATTGCTGACGAACTTTTGAAGGCCGTTAAAACAATCTCAGCCGCTGATCAGAAAGCACTCTTTTATCATGTCCTGTCTAGTGTCAAGCCATCAGTTGATGTTTCCACAAAAATTGTTAACACTGTCGGTCCGCTTGCCATCAAAGACCAAAATGAAGTCTCTTTAGACTCTCTTTTGGATGCGTACTTTGCGCACTTGATCTCATTGGTGAAGGCTAATGTTGTTCCAAATGATGCTGAGGCAACCGTAATCAAGGGCTTCAAAGACGCTAAGATTCAACTCAGAAGACTCTGGTACTCAAACTTCGGTGAGCACTTTGCTATTTCTGATCCAAGTGACTCAGTGAAAACGTTCTCATCAAAGCTCTTCCCAACAATGGTTACAGGTTTTGAAGATATTATCTCTAACCCAACCAACAACATTAAGGGTATTGTTATCCCGTATGTGACGTTGGTCATTGGAGAGGCTGTTAAGGATTCTGTTTCTGTTTCTGAAGTATTCCACAAGGCACTTGCAAGCTCTGAAAAGGTGCCGTCAATTCTGATCAGTCCAAGAGTTTACTCCAAGTTAACTAGTGTGGAGGAAAAGATATGGTTCGTTAACGCTCTCTGCGCATCTACAGAATACATTACCGAACCATCTGAGGCTACTGGTAAAGCGTGGGTTTCATTCATCCTTTCAAGCTCTTCTACACCTCAGTTGGTCAGATTGAACTCAAAGAAGTTGACTGATGCCTACGCATCTAACCAGAGTGTTATTGGTGACTCTTTGGTGAAAGCTTCCGAGTCACTACTTTTGAATAAGTGTCAGCCTGATGAGTACAACTTACAGCCTGTGTATGCCCGCTTGTCTTCTGCCTTCCGTGCATTCTCCCAGAAAAACGAGGACATCGACAAGGAGATTCTCACCGACCACTTGAGTAAAATCATTATCCCGGCCCATCACTGTGACCTTACAGCATCTTGGATTTCTCTAGTTCTCGCTTCTGATATTGATCCTGGTTATGTTGCTAAGGAATACCATGCTCAGATCATCCAAGTCATCTCTGATGTTCTTGTAAATGCTGACGAGAAAACACATGACTCTGGTATATTTGATGCTGCTTGTGAGGCTGCCTCTACTATGGCCTTTATTGATCCAGGTGCTGTCTGCCCATTGTTGAAAAATCTGTTCGAAAACGACCTTTCTGCTTCTGCACTTAACTCCATCTCTGAGCGTGATGTCGAGATTTGGAGGGGCACTGAGGGTGAAATGGTGATCAATGTATTGGACACAAAGAAGAAACCAGTTGAAGACAAGAATTCAAAAGATTACGAAACTCGTAAATGGGAAGAGTCTGTTAGAAAGGAGATTTCCAAGAAGACAGTAACCAAAAAATTGACTAAAGAAGAGAAAGAGCTCGTCGATCAGCAGTGTGCCAAAGAATCAGAGATTAGAAAACGTGTTAACTCCATCAAGAACAAGCTTTGTCGTTCTGTTGGTATTATTTCTGCCCTTGCTAAGACTGCGGATGCAATTGATAACGGAAAATCACACTGGGTTGGTGTTGCTGTAACCGGCTTGCTTAGTGTATTGGCTGTTAAAGTTACCCAAGAGATATGTGGTAGTATTGTTACCGAGGCATTCTTGAATATTTCCAGTGTGGCCTCTTCTAGACTTGAGAACTTCAAGTTCTTCATTGGTGTTGCCACTCTTAGAATTAACGATATTGGTAGTCTGGAAGACCGATTCAAAGAAGAAGATCTCCTTGACTTGATCTCAAGAGTTCTTTTCAGATTTAAATTTTTGGCTACCCAGCAGCCGTTTGATTTCATCACTTTGGTGTACACATTGCCATTGTTGTCTATGGTCCTTGAACAGGGTAAGGCAGTTGCAATCAAGAATGCTAAGAAGCCGGTTTCTAATAGTGAGTTCATTGAAGAAGACAAGGAAGAAGAGCAGTTAATGCTTGCTTTGGAGATCATCAGTTCTCATGCTGAGCTTTTCAAGAATCCTGCTATTCCTCGTAAGCAGATTATCAATGTCCTTCTTTCTCTTTTAGCTTTGCCATCGAAGGCAAAACTTGCTAAGGAGTGTTTGCTTACATTATGTCAGTATATCTCTATTGACTTCTCTGATGATGATCTCCAGCTCTTGTTTGCTGGTTTGCTCTCCCCAGAAGTGTTCGTTCGTAACACTATCTTGGAAGCTTTGGACCAAGAGTTTGATTTGTCTGAACTCAAGTACTCGGACCAGATTTGGATTGTGTGTCACGACAATGACAGCAACAACACTGATATAGCTTTGACCATCTGGGAAGAGAACGGCTTTGAGCTGTCAATTGATTCTATCAGAAGTTTGTACAACTTCTTGGGACAACAAGATAGTGGTCTCCGTCTCTCTGTTGCTAAGGCTTTGGCTGAGGCTATCCAGATTGTTGCATCTGATTCACAGCAGTTTGCTGGCGTTCTTAACGAGCTTTTGGATGTCTATAGAGAGAAGTCACGTCCCCCAGAGCCTATTTTAGATGAATTTGGCTTGATTGTCAAATCCTCACAAGAACAGAAGGACATGTGGGAGGTTCGCAGTGGTGTTGCTATTACTATCAAGTTCTTGGCAAACCTATTCAGTGACAATACATTAGTTGCTGAACTTCTTAGATTTATGATTGATGAACAAGCCCTTGGTGATAAGGAGCCTATTGTTGCCGAGGAGTTCAAAGAGGCTGCGATCGCCGTTATCGATGCACATGGTGCTGAGAACGTTGAGAGTCTAGTTCCAGTTTTCGAGCAAGCTTTAGCCTCAAAGACTGAAGATAAGACAGATGAGATGATCAGAGAGAATGTTGTTGTTCTTTACGGTTCATTGGCTAAGCATCTTCAAGCTTCCGATCCTCGTTTGGCTACCATTGTTGATAGATTGATCAAAACATTAGTGACACCTTCTGAAAAGGTCCAAGTGGCAATTGCAGAGGTCATTGCTCCATTGGTTCCTCTATTTAGGGCTAAAGTTGGTGCTTACATTGAAGGATTGCTCGACCAGTTGTTTAAGGCCCAATCTGCTCCTCGTAGACGTGGTCTCGCCTACGGTGTTGCTGGTTTAACTAAAGGTTACGGTATTTCAGCTCTTTCAGAGTTTGATATTATCCGTCACTTGACGGATGCTGCCGATGATAAGAAGGATGCTAAACGTCGTGAAAGTGCGTCTGTCATGTTTGAGTGTCTCGCTAGATGTCTCGGTAAATTCTTTGAACCATATGTCATCGAGATTTTGCCAATCATCTTGAGATCCCTTGGTGATGCTACTGGTGAGGTCCGTGATGCTACTTCAGAGGCCTCCAAGATCATTATGCAGAATACTACAAGTTATGGTGTCAAGAAGTTGATTCCTGTCGCTATTGGAAACTTAGACGAGATCTCGTGGAGATCTAAGAAAGGTTCTGTTGACTTATTGGGTTCCATGGCTTACTTGGATCCAACACAGCTGTCTGCTTCTCTCTCTACAATTGTTCCAGAGATTGTTGGTGTCTTGAATGATTCCCATAAGGAAGTTAGAAAAGCCGCTGACCAGTCTCTTCAGAGATTCGGTGAAGTCATCCGTAATCCTGAGATCCAGAAGCTAGTTCCAACTTTGATCAAAGCAATTGGTGACCCAACCAAGTACACTGAGGAATCATTGGATGCCTTGATTCAAACTCAATTTGTTCATTATATCGATGGTCCATCTTTGGCTTTGATCATTCATGTTATTCACAGAGGTATGCATGAGAGATCCGCTAACACCAAGAGAAAGGCTTGTCAGATTGTTGGTAACATGGCTATTTTGGTTGATACCCGTGATTTGCTTCCTTACTTGCATCAGTTAGTCTCTGAGTTGGAGATTGCTATGGTTGATCCTGTTCCAAACACTAGAGCTACTGCTGCCAGAGCTTTGGGTGCTTTAGTTGAGAAGTTGGGTGAGGAGCACTTCCCAGACCTTATCCCACGTCTGTTCGACACTCTTTACGATGAAACGAAGGCAGGTGACCGTCTTGGTTCCGCTCAAGCATTGTCTGAAGTTATCAGTGGTATCGGTATTCGTAAACTTGAGGAGCTGCTGCCAACTGTCCTCAAGGGTGCTACTAGTTTGCGTGCTTCTGTTCGTGAAGGTTTCCTTCCATTACTGCTCTTCTTGCCAGTTTGTTTCGGTGCTCAGTTTGCTCCATACATTAGTCAAATCATCCCTGCTATTCTAAATGGTCTTGCGGATACTGACGAGTCTATCCGTGGTACTGCACTGAAAGCTGGTAGATTGCTGGTCAAGAACTACGCTTCAAAGGCTATTGACCTTCTTTTGCCAGAATTGGAATCTGGCCTTCTTGATACTAACTACCGTATTCGTCTCTCTTCTGTCGAGCTTATTGGTGACTTGTTGTTCCAGCTCACTGGTATCAGTGGTAAAAACGAGCTTAACGAGGAAGACACTGACTTCTCAGGTACCATCAATAAGAGATTGGTTGATTCTCTTGGTGCTGATCGTCGTGACAGAATTCTTTCTTTGCTCTTCATTTGCCGTTCCGACACTTCTGTTGTTGTTCGTAATGCTGCTATTGATATTTGGAAGTCGTTGGTTGCTAATACACCACGTACTATCAAGGAGATCTTGCCATCTCTTACAAACATCATCATTCGTCGTTTGGCTAACTCCGACGAAGGTCAGCGTACCATTGCTGCTCAGACATTGGGTGAGTTGGTTCGTCGTGTTGGTGGTAATGCCCTTGGCCAGCTTCTTCCAACACTTCAGGACGCTTTAGAGTCCAGTGACGGAGATGCCAAGCAAGGTATTTGTATTGCCATCCGTGAGTTGATTGACTCCTCTAACGACAATGTTGTTCTTGAATATCAGGATATCTTTGTCGATATTATTCGTTCCACATTGGTTGATTCTGCACCAGCCGTCCGTGAAGCTGCTGCTCACGCGTTCGACGTCTTCCAGAACAGAGTTGGAAAGATTGCTGTTGACCAGGTTATTCCGCACTTATTGAACATGCTTCAAACATCAGACTCTGACAATGCCTTGTCTGCTTTGCAAGAGATTATGACTACTAAGTCTGAAGTTATCTTCCCAATTTTGATTCCTACATTGTTGGCTACTCCAATTGACTCTTTCAGAGCCCGTGCATTGGGTTCCTTTGCCGAGGTTGCTGGTAAGGCTTTGTTAAAGAGACTGAGTACAGTCATTAACGCACTTGTGAACGAACTTATTAGTGAAGATTTGGATACTGAAACTGCTGACGACTTGAAGGCATCCTTCGACAAGATTTTGCTCTCTGTTGAAGATGAAGAGGGTTGTCACCCACTGATGTTGCAGCTCGCCTCTTACATCAAGGGTGATGATTCTAGAAAACGTCGTGTCGTTTACGAGCGTCTTGGACCATTCTTTAGCTCAACTAAGCTCGATTATAGCCAATACACTACTGACTTTGTTCAGGAATGTATCATGGCATTGGATGACAAGGACAGGGATGTTGTCACAAATGTTGTGGTTGCTTTGACTGCTTTGGTGAAGCAACAAGACAAGGAGACTTTGGAAAGATTGGTGAAGCCTGCAAAGCAGGCACTCGAAATGACCGGTGTTGCTGGAGAGGACTTGTACGGTTTCACTTTACCAAAGGGTGCCAACTCCGTCTTGCCAATTTTCTTACATGGTTTAATGTATGGCTCCATTGACCAGAGAGAGGTTTCTGCTATGGCTATTGCTGATATCATTTCTAAGACACCAGCTGCCTCCTTGAAGGGATTGGTTACTGTTATTACTGGTCCATTGATCAGAGTTATCGGCGAGAGATTCCCAAGTGATCTTAAGGCTGCTATTCTTTACGCTTTGAATATGATCTTTGGTAAGATTCCACAGTTCTTGCGTCCATTCATTCCACAGTTGCAGAGAACCTTTGTCAAATCTCTGTCAGATGCTACCAACGAGACATTACGTCTCAGAGCCGCAAAGGCTCTGGGTACTTTGATCTTGTACCAGCCAAGAGTTGATCCACTTGTTGCTGAGCTTGTCACTGGTGTCAAGACCGCAGAGACGTCTGGTGTTAAGACTGCAATGTTGAAGGCATTGTTAGAAGTCATTGCCAAGGCTGGTGATAAGTTGAGTCAGTTATCCAAGACTTCTATCTTGGATTTGATTGAAGCTGAGATGTCTGGTGCTGACGAGAAACTTGTTGTTGCATACGCTAGACTTATTGGATCTTTATCTTCCATTTTGAATACTGAAGAGGCGACTCACATCTTGAAGCAGAAAGTATTAGATTCTGCTCGTGCAGGTGAGGAGTCTTCCAAGTTTGCTATTTTGACTCTGAATGCTTTCCTTAAAGATGCACCAGAACACATTTTCCAAACTGGTTTGTTACCACAGATTGTTGGTCTCTTGGTTGAGTCATCAAACTCTTCCAATGCTTACATCAGTGACAACGCCTCTGTTGCTATTGGTAAGCTTCTTCTCCTCCAGGGCGAAGTTTCTTCTCCAGAACAGAAGACATCTGCTGAAACACCATTTGATATTCCATTCCCACAGGTTAGTGAGTTGGCAAAGCAGCTTGCTACTTCGACATTGAAGCCGGTGAGTAGCTCATTGGATACCAGAAGATTATCTCTTGTTGTGGTTAGAACTGTTGCTAGAGTTAAGAACGACTTATTCAAGCCACACTTTGACGTTTTGGCTCCTTCAGTTTTCGCATGTGTTCGTGATGTTATCATTCCAATCAAATTGGCTGCTGAGAAGGCCTTCTTGGCTCTGTTCAACTTGGTTGAAGATGTGAAGATGGAGGAATTCAACAAATGGTTTGATAATGCTAGTGCTGCTGGTTCGACCGTGGATACTGTTACTGAACAAAAGATTCAGCTTAGATCCATTGGTGATTACACAAAGAGAGTTGGTGCTAGATTGGCTGCTGTTGAGAGAGAAAGAATTGAAGCTGGTGGTGATGATGAAACTGTCTTCTCCGATAGAATTGAGGACTTGAGTGAGATCTGGGCAGTTGGTGGTGTTGATATGACCAAGGTGTGATTGGGGTCATTGCCATAAAAAAAATATATAAAAAGAAAGATTTGTTAAATTGTACATTATGACTTCTAGAGTCTCGTTTATCTGCATTAATATAAATTAAAACGAGTTGACAATTGGAGATGTAGAATTGTTTAATTTGAATAAAATTAGAATATTTAATTAATCGAAGTTAATATAGCTACAAAATGTATTCGAGGTCTAGAAATAGTAATACAAATCGAGCTAAACAGAGAACTCAGAAGTCCAGAACAGGGAATACATATAACACAAGACTGAAAACGGAATCAATGGTTTTTCAGGCCAATTAGAATTAAGAAAACACAGACTCAGAACCAATTCGCGTCTCAATGTTAAAAGTGTTGAGAGAAAAACAAAATATGCAACGAGCTGCCGGCTGAGGCAGGTTCCCATAACGTGAACAACAACATTGTTAGGAGCCCAATCAAAGTCTTTACTGGATGGAGGAGCAGCACATTGTCATGCATTGAGAAACAGAATCTGGCAAGACTCCACTGGTGAGGTTAACCCCCTGTGGAAATCCACTAATGTTATTTACAGATCTTGGCCATGAGTGTCGACAGCAAAGAAAAAATTTTTTTTTTTCTTTCCTCACTGAGCAAATCACCCATGTCTCAAGAGATGAAGGGAAGGAATAACAGACTCAAACAAGATCAACATCAAGGCAACTTCAATAAAAGTTGAAGAAAAACACCAAAAGTTTGGGGGAGGGGGAATCGTGTTGGATCAAGCCCGGTGGGCCGGACCAAAACCATACGGTCCCAAAGGGGCAAAGTGACCTCAAAACCTTTAAGATTAAGAAAGCTCAGAACATCAAATGATCTTAAACAGGTTAATTAGATGGAGGGGAGAAAGAGAATCAAAACCGAAACATGATTAAGGTACAAGGCAAATATAAAGACCAAATTGTCAAAAAAAAAAATAATGTTGAAAGCCACAACACACACATTAATATAGAAAACCCTAGAAAACAAAACATGCTCACATACAAAAAAAAGAAAAAAATAACACAAATAAAACCACAAAAAACAACGAGCAAGAGAACAATATAAACCCAACATCTCAATTCATTACCTCATTACCACAAAAATTACATTTCATCAAGCTTTTTCTCCCTTTTTTTTCCCAATATAATAGGATCAGGAAAGCCAAAAGAAAAAAAAAAAGATATACTAAAAAAAAACACAGAACAAAAAGAATCACATTAAATAGAATCACATTAAAAAAGAACTTGACAAAATCTTATCGTTCTTTATACTTTTTTTTTTTTGAAGGGGCTTGTTTTTGATTCACTTCTGTTCTGGTGCTTTTTCAGCTTCATTTTGTGGTTGAGCTAAAGACTCTTGTGGAGCACCTTGTGGATATCCATAATAGGACTTTGCATATGGGTAGTTTTCCTGTGGGTAAGGGTATGATTGGTAACCATATTGATACTGTTGTGGGTGGTTTTGATCAGCAGTATGTGTTGTACCTGATGAGGAAGGATGTGCTGTTTGATCACTTGAAGAAGTGATTGGATTTGAACCAGTGGATGCAGATGCAGAATTCTTCTTTTCCTTTGGTGGGTAAATTGCAGTGGTATATGATGAATTTGTCACAGTTACAGGAACAATGTTCTTTGGATTAGAGTTTGCTGCTGCTGTTAAACCACCAGAATATTGTGGACCTTGATATAACTCTTTAATGTCTTTAACAAAGAGAGGATATAAAAGATCGACAATACCTTCATTACGAGCCAATTCCAAAGCACGTTCAAATGGAATCCAAACACCTTTAAGATTCATAGCTCCAATCTTAACAACATAACGAACTTTTTCCGATTTCAAAATACCATCACGTCTACCACGAGTCATACCGGCAACATTCAAAAGTTTTGTACCATTAATAAAGTTTGTATCTTCACGTCTTGATACAGAGATACCACGAGCTTCAACTTGATAACACACTGTATTTTCATCTTCCCAAAAAGTTGTTGTAAGTTTTGGACGTTGTGGTACTTGATTTGGATCAATCATTGGTGGTTGAGTAGCACTTTGAAGTGGACCTCTAATTTGGGCCATATTAATATTTGCACCAGATCCACCAACACTCAACTGTGTTTGATTCTTATATGGTGAGTTATCTTGATTTGCAGATGATTGTGGTACTCCGTATGGTGGGAAAGGGTATGACGCTGGCGCTTGGCCCGGAGCTGCGTATGCACCTTGTTGCATTGGGTATCCAGAGGCAACATAAGGGGTTTGGAATTGCGACGATGAGTACTGTTGAGGTTGGTACATTGGTTGAGCATATTGTTGCCCCGAGGTGACACTACCTTGTGGTTGTGACTGTTGTCCTTGTCCTTGTCCTTGTCCCTGCTGTTGTTGTTGTTGTTGTTGTTGTTGTTGTTGCTGCATCTGTTGGTACCCATACTGCGAGGACTGATCATAAGAGTATGATCCTACTGGTGCATACGGTGTTCTTGTTGAAGTTTGTGGAGTTGTTCCTTGGGATTGACGAGCAGGCTGTTGTTGATATTGTCCATATCCTTGAGGATATGAACTTGATGGTTGTGAATGATCGTTCATCTTTCTGTGTTTTTTGCTTAAGCAGCGCGCCTCAGGAACTTCTTTTTGAGTTGATCTGATCTTTTTATCTTCTTGATATTTCTCCTTTTTTTTTGAATGATAAGGAAAAGAGAAACACACAATCTTAATTAATAAGTGGAATGGAGGGAAAGAGTAAACAAAAGATTAAGAGGTGGGTTGGTGGATGCACAAGTTAAGAAAATGGGACGTAAAACGAAAGGTCAGTGCGTTTAAGGGAACCCAAAAAAACCAAAAAAAAGGTGAGTTTGGAAGTTGTATGAAAAAGGTGAGACAGTTGATGTTCCCTCTTTTTTTTTTTGGATCTTAGAACTTGTTATTCAATAAAGAATAAAAAAATTTCTGAAAACTGTTAACTGTGTTAGTTCTTTATAATTCTTTTTGTAATTTGGGAAGAGTGGGCTGTCGTGTTGATGATATATAACACCGCTGTTATTTTTTTTTTTTTTTTTTTTTTTTGCTGTGCCAACTTCCAGACTTACCGCGCTGAGTTTTTGGGTTTTGGTAGCTGGTAAAAGAGAGGATGAAGGTTGCAGAGACTTACCGGTAGCTGCAGTGAAAGTGAGAAGTTGATGTGTACGCTGAGGTATCTAGCGGCAACCGATCAAATGGGGAATGTGGCTGTGGGCAATTTTTTGTATGTATTTCTAAAAAAAAAAGGTGGGCTTCCTGTATTATATATACAAAAGAGTCGGTCATGAATTTTAAAGGAAATGTGTAACCTGGCATATTGAACGTAGGGGGGCAAAAGTCAAATGGGGCTGTCCGCTGCCCGCTGGATATTTCACAAAAAGAAACAAGTTCGAGAAGTAGGGAAAAATACGATGTGCCTCTCTTGACGTTGTGCAAACCCGAGTGCGAAACTGAGTGGCGTGAAAATCATACAAAAGTGAGATTTCACAAGTTGTCCAGGTTTGGGGCAAAAGGCGCAAAGACCGGAAGAGTGCAGCATCAAGGCGCATCGTCACACTCTGGAACGCACAAGTGCGCGTAGGCCACAAGGGGCACCCACCGCAACTTGGCATTGCGTGTGGTGCGCCAAAAAAAAATGCAATGCCTTCTCTGGTGCGGTACTGATTTTTTTTTTGCGCCAATTCGCGTAACAAAACGTCGGAATCCTCCAGCTTGAGAGAATTAGAAAAAAAAAAAAAAAAAAAACACCACCACCGAGTAGAACCGAATTAAGCAAGAGCGCCTTGAAAATGGCGGAATGTTCAATCAGCACACCCGCTAATATTGCCTTTGAATTTTATTCCATTCCGTTCAAGTCCGGGTTACCCCCTTCTAATTTTTTGAATTTTTGTTTTTTTCTCTTATTAACTATTGGACGATATTGAAAGCATATCCGCACTTAATATACCGTACCTAATCTCTTCTATACAGGCAGCTGACAAATGGAGGTGGTTTTCTATTTAACTTTGAATATTATTTTACTTTATAAACTTAATGTTATAAATTCTTTATTCTTAATTATATATCAATTATACATTGATATAATGATCAATCAAAAATTAAATATAGATCATGACATGACTCAATGTGTGTTTTTTTAATGTTTCGATCTATAATGGTTGCATTATATACGCATATCGATCTAACATATAATCTCATCGCTTCGGCTCGTTTCTAGGCTTCAGGCAGATGGAGTCACAGCACCGCTTGTCATCTGTGCATTTGCATACTCGATTCCGACAGCTCTCTCTCAAACCTCCTCCCGATTCCTCGATCTTCGATCTCAAATTATAAATTAAAATATAAAGCTGTCAATATATATATAATATCAATAGATAAAATACTATATAAATATATAAAAACTCTTTTCTATTGATATATAAATAAGAAATACAAAAGCTCAAACCCCGCCTCCCCCCCCTTTCCGGCCCCCACAGAAAACTTTAAGAAGATCTTGCTATAAAGAAAGATGCGCGATGGAACTAGCTATAGCAGATCTTTCCAAGGTACGAACGGGAATTCAATTCTTGAAACGAAATGATAATAAATATGATCTTATGGACTCTGAAACGGCTATAATATGAGAAGAGCGGGGGGTGAGGGGACAAATCAAGATATATCTATACAGATCATATAAAATATTAATAGGCGATTTAGAATTCTGTATAGAGCGCAGGCGCAGTATAACCGAGGAAACCCCACATGGTATTACAGCTATGACCTCATTGACGTTAGTGTTTCAATTTTGATAGAGGGTTTAAGTCGGGGCGGTCGGGGATGTTCTATTATTTTAGTTATAAGCTAAATACAATAATTAGCAATAATGGAAAGTAATTTACCTTACCCCACCACCTCATATTATTTATCTTTCAAGTTCGTGGAAGTGTGCAACAGTAAATCTATCGGCACTATTTGCCCTTACGACGTACGTCGACGGGGTGGAGGAGCACCGCTAATCCCTTTTGTAAATCAGGGCGAGTCTGCACTGGAACATTACCATGAAAAAAACCCACCGCTATCGCGCGATTAATAATACTTAACAAATCACACACTAAAATAGGTTCGAACTAAAAAAAAAAAAAAATAAAAAAAAAATTGGATATAACTAAACTAAGTGTATGTGTGCATGTCTCTTTATCCCATTTAGTTAGAAAAGGCTCATGGAAACTTCTATAGCTGTGTCATCAAGGCAGGGTCTGGGCCCGCAAATGCACAGCGACCGGAATTTCATTGCACAGTGCGTCTTGCATATGCATGTATGTGTGTCTGTGTGATTTTTTTTTTCGCCATTTTCGCAAATTGAAACAACCGGAAGTTTCTTTTTCTTAGACTTTGGCTTAAGATTTTTTTAGCTCCAAACTTCACTTGCGCTGTTACGAATCACAGGCACCGTTTATCGGATGCACAGGTGCACCAATTTAAGGCATGACCTTTTTTTTTTTTATTGATCCGTTAAACACTGTCATAGGTGACATGGAACATGGAACGTCATGGAAGGCATGGAAGGTTTCCATTTGGACGAGTGGATGATATCATCTTCTTGAAAGTAAGCAAAAGTCGATCTCACCGTTTACGTGCGTCTCTTCAGACTTTGATCTGGTTTCAGCAGGTGTCTTCGCACCATCTGCCAGCATCGGTACGTAGCTGGCCTCGGGCCACACGCTTGTCTAACTCTACCATATCTCGATCCAGAAGATGGACCGGGGCAACACCATCCCGCCTAATGTCTCTATGTATGTGTGTATTGTAACAGAGACAGTCTATTGGATTAGAAGGTCACTTTAGGGCGACGTCTAAGAGTAGTTTAAGCCATCTCACATCCGTCAGACTTTAGTGCGTCATTTCCGGCCCATCGGATCTATACTGTACAGAAAATCGTCTAGTTCCAGAAGAAAAATTGACCCATCCGAGTGTACAGGTAGAATGAGGATAATCCCACTCTCGACCTCGCCCCACTGGAAGTACTCACTAATCCCACCGATGAAGTTCCATGCGCATGTTTCATGCCGGAGCACCGTTGAAGTGGGTAGGTGTACATAGAAGAAGGTCCTCCGAGATACCTCACGGTCTGATCCTATGTGTGTTCAATACTACAAAAATTAATTAAACATATAAAAGATACATTAAAATGATCCTATTGGGAGAATGTAATATGTCATGCTTTTCTTTGAAAATATATATTTTGAGCTTTGAAACCGGTTTTTCAATCAGTCTCAAATCTTGTCATATATCAAACACATGCAAGAGAGCTTCGAGATGGATTGATATCGATGCGCGCACGATCTAGAATGCCCTAAAGAAGGCATCCTCACTTAACCGATTAATACAGTTGATGGTGCATCCATAATGAAAGGTCTAAGTACAATAGAAGCTCGGTACCAAGCAATACCACGGACACAAAAAATTTTGGGTTTGTTCTTTGTTCTTAACCGGAGGTCCATATTCTTCCGGCGCTGGCAGCTGACTACACACGGTGACTCACAGACATGCCAACTGAAACGCATTTAAATGCGAGGCAGTGCATGCGATTTCAACGGCCATGCAACGCCATCAGACGTTCAGAAGCCGATGCTGGTACCAAAAAAGCGAAACTTCTATAGTTGATGTTTTAATCAGTTGGCCCACCGCCTTGAGTTCCAATTTGATTAGACGGATATAAGACCAATAATGAGCAAGTACAGTGGTCTAGACTTTCTCTTCCCCCCTCCTCTCCCCCATTTTCTTTCACATCTCTTACCTGCACTTTATAAGCCGTGGTTAATCTAAAAAGAACTTCTACTGCATGTTAACTATCCTGTATAAGAAAAAAAAGATGTTTGACAATCGATGCAATATAACATTAGCAATATTTAGTAACGCAAAGATACGTATAAGTATCAACCTGTCAGATTCTGTGTTTAAGGATTAAATCGCTCGTCTTTGCCTCAAAAACTCAACTTCTAAAACACAGCCGTATTGCCCATAAGGTTTCCGCACTACTTTCCAGATCAGGGCTATTCTACACGATTATACCTTGGATCTCGCAGCATTCTGAGACATCGTGGCGCCCTTGCACTGGCCTGCCTGTCTCCGCTAGCCCAGTGCTGCTTATAACTTACATGAATTAAGCTACGAGAGAAACTTCGTTTTAACGGTGACGCTGAAGATGGCATTGATTCTAACGGTTGTGCAACTGAGGGCATTGATCAACATTATAAAACATATATGCAGTATGATGTTCGGAGCTGTTGATGGATCATTATGAGTTATATCAATATAGCTATCAGTGCCTAACTAAAACATAGAATATAGAAGCTCATAGATTGGCAAAAAACACACACACATTGACTTAAAATTCTAGTCTTTAACCATAGTGCGTTGCATTAGATATATACATCTATTTATAGCCACATGAACCAAAGAGGAATATTACTCGGGCTGATTATGTCTGCGGTACCAATATGATGTATAAGAGACTAAATTGAAAACTAACGTGATCTAGTTGTATGTATAAGAGCCTCAATTCTGTAACTAATTGTAGAATCATATATCAACTGTATAATATGTCCAGTTCTAGTACTACGACTGACTTGCATCGCCTTTAACCTATTTTAGCTAGCGCGCATAATATATTTGTGTCCAACTTGAATAGTACAATCTACGTACATTGACATATAATAAAATCAAGACATACATCTTTTAGTATGAAATCAATAAACAACTATCGTCCAAAACAAAACTAAATAACTTTCAAAAATAACTTTTTTTTTTCATCCCCCTATATTTCCATAGTAAATCTTTATTAATCACTTTTTGACTGTAGACTTTCTGGAGAGTAAACCAAAGAGCTTCTTTTTCTCTTCTGGTTTTGCTGAAACAGGTGGATTTCTTGATTCGTTCACTTGAGAATTATACGTAGCAACAGGTGATGATGGCTTACGGTTGTTGATGGTCAAAGTGGAGAATGACTTCAAGAACCCACGTTTGCTCACAGATGTTATAGAGGCAGCATCAGAACTTCCCGATCCAATAGACGATTCGGTACGCATTGAAGCCGCACCAGATCTCAAATTGGCAGTGGATACTGCTGGTCTCAATGATTTATCAGGTGTAGCTAAGTTTCCTTCAACTCCCACGGAGTGAACCGATGTAGCACCATTAGCCTTCAAAGTGTTCTTCTTGGTAGCCGGAGAAGTCGTTACTGGCAATGGGGTCTTGACCGATGTCTTTGGTGACAATGGTACCAACGTAACTTTACCCTTCACCAACTGCTCCTGAATATCATCAAAGTCTTCAGCCTCCTTCATCTCTCTGAGACGACGTTCCTCAGCTTCCTTCTCCAAAGCCAAACGTTTCGCCTCTTCGGCAATCAGTGCAGCTGCAGCTTCATCAGCTGCCTTTTGCTTTTGGATATCCTCTTGTTCTTTTTGAGCTTTTCCTTCTTGCTGCATCTTTCCTTTCTCTTCTTCGTACTTCGAACCATAGGAATCCAGTTCCTTCAATAGTTCTTCGCACTTGCTAGTCAAGATCTTAGACATCTCTAACGCATTCATCGAACGCAACAAAAGTTTCATATCACAAGCCAATGCGGCAGCTTCATAGATGATTTGAATGATGTTGTCGCGAGGAGCTGGGGAGTTTGGTGAAGCCAAATGCTCTAATGTTGGTAGAGCATTTTCATCATCCTGATCATCCTTACTGTCCTCAACGAAACGGTTTCCAGAGACTTTGCTCTTCTTCTTCGTTTTCAAAGTTGTAACAAGACCAAGACCTACTGCCATCTCATCAGAGTCACTGGTAGTGGTGGTCTTCTCTTCCTTTTGTGACGAACTTGATTCACCAGACTTCATTCTAACTAGTTTGTCACTCTTCGAAATCTTGAAGTTACCTTCTGGAACTGCAAAGGCAGGTTCCGATTCAGAGTCCGACTTTTTGGAGTCAGCGGTGTCAAGTGGTCCAACAGAATCATCATCAATGCGCTTTCCAGCCAATGGGTCTTCGTCATCAACTTCATCATCAACCGCACTGGTATCCATTACCTCCGTCAACGGTGTAATTGGATCAATGTCATCATCTTTTTTGGCAAGCAGCTTTCTTGGACTACTCTGTGGATTGGACATTGAGTCAGTTCTGAACTTGATTGGTTCTTGTGATGCAGCTCTGGCAATTGGTTCGAGTGGCTTCTCGTTGTCATCGTTCTCTTCGGCTTCATTATCAATGTCGTCAACAGGACCCGCATCTCCATCGCTATCAGGGTCGACTTCTCTTGATAAACTGGACTTACCAATTCTCATCTTCCCTGATGAGTGTCTTGCCTGCAAATCGATTGAGCCATTATGGGTCGTCGATGTTGAACTTGTAGCTGAGTTCTTACCAAGTTTTCTGAAAAGAGCCAAGTTCAAGAATCCATCATCGACAGTATTTAAGTACCCTTCAATCTCCGTAAATGTTTCTTTGATGTGTGGACGTTGTTCAAAGAAGTTGTTAATCATTACCTCATCACCGCCAAAGATTTCCTTCACTTTGTTATCATAAGATTCCAAAAGTCTACCAAATTGTTTCATCAATCCATCTTCCTTCTTTCCCAAAATCGCGTAAAGCGCTTCGGAAATGAGGTCATACAACAATGGTAGTTCGTAGAACTTAGCAACTAGGAACGTATCAGTAGTAGTTGGATACAAAAGCCATCTGTCACCAAGTTTTCCCACAAATAGGAATTCGGCAATAGCCTGAACAGTGGATGTTGAGAATGGGAGGTAGAGTGATCTTGGAATGAGCAATGGCTCCAGCAAGTTCTTACTGTCTTCATAGGCTTCGGTATGTAATGATCCAACTCCAGAACCTGTTTCTGTTACCGAGTTTTCATCATGTGTAGAAGCACCTGTATGTGGACCTGAAGATTTGGAAGTACCACGTTTCTTCAGTTGAGATATAGGAGTTCTTAGGTCCTTCAGCTGAATACCTGATGGAGCAGAATTAGTGGCACTGTGACCAGATGGTACCATAGATGCACCGGATATGGAACCACGAGGAGAGTCTCTCAAGTAGTCTCTTGACCCCACGCTTTTCAGGAATGCTGGCTTAGATTCAACTGGTGGGAGTGGGTCTGTTGGAGGTGGCAAAGCGGCTGGTAAACCACTTAAGTCCGGACCATCTGGTAATCCGTTTGTAGATGTTGAGACCACCGATGCACTTGTGGAGACAATAGATGCTTTTCTCGAAGTTGGTAAACTTGGAGTCAAATGACCTGCACTACTGACAGATGTAAGAGGAGACATTGCCGTACCCTTATCTTGGAATGGTAGTCTGAATTGTGGAGGTTCGCTTGGAGATCTATCCGATGGTTGGGATGCCTTTGTCATCATCATCTTCATGGATTTCTTACTTTGGTGTGCACTTGATACAGAAGATCTAACGTCATCATCATCA
The DNA here is from genome assembly GCA_030569745.1 of Petasospora bimundalis. Classification (NCBI taxonomy): domain Eukaryota; kingdom Fungi; phylum Ascomycota; class Saccharomycetes; order Phaffomycetales; family Wickerhamomycetaceae; genus Petasospora; species Petasospora bimundalis. The sequence continues at coordinate 56,415 of JAJMLR010000002.1, forward strand.
GCATCATCATCATCCTTGGCATTATCCAACTTGTAAACGGCTCTAGCATAAGCTTTAGCCAATAACATATCAAAGCATCTTCCCCATCTTTTTCTTAGAAGCATTAATGGAACGTTAATCTTATCACCATCAGCTGTAATAAATTCGAAATCTGCCAATGATGCACCATATCTTTCAAATGCATTTCTTCCAAGTGTAACTGCATAACTGGGGAATACTGATCTAATCGAAGATATTTTAGATGAAGGAGCCAAGTATTTAGAATAAGCTTCAAATGAAGTTGTATCCTTGATTGAACCTCCAGCTGTTTTATCCTCTGTAGCAATCCCTGCGGGAACACTTAGTCCATGGAAAATGTTTGTTATTGGCAAACCAACAAGTACTAATAGATCAAATTTCTGAATAGTATAGTATTCTGAGCCCTTTGGGAAGACACTAGAACCCAGGATAATAACTTTATGATGAGAATGCCATGAGAATGATTTCCAGAGGTACATATCTTTAGCTTTAAGTTTGCTATCAATGGATAAACGAGTCCATTTTTGTGTTGGTCTATTAAACAAATAAACTTGATATTCTCCTGTTTCCATACTGAAACCTGAAACGATGATATTTGCACCAAAGACACCACCTGTTGGATTTTTAAGTCCACGAGGAACAACGCTCGAATTTCTTGACGTTGAAGCTGAAAGTGGAAGTCTTATACCAGATGCATTTGGAGCCATTGGAAGTGCAATGAATGGATGTTTAAGGTTATCATCACTTATACCTTCTTGTGAAAAGATGAATAACAAGTCATTTTTGTCTGTGAGAGTGTCATTTTCCGGAGTAGAAGAACCAGCAACAACAAAACTATTTAAGGATGTTACTTTCAATTTTGATCTTGCACCTTTTGTTGATGATCTTCTTCCATCACTACTATCTTCAGTTTGTTTTAATTCATTCTGTGTAAGTTGTGTTTCTGCATTGTTAAGATATCTCTTTTCTTTGAGGTCATAAATGGCGATATTCATCAATTCTTGATTCATCTCACCACGACCACCAGAAATAGCAAGACCTTGATGGGATTGTTGATCATCTGGTGATATGTAATCAACTGCCTTTAATGAATGATCATATCTTGCCACTGTAGCACCCGTTGTTCCATCATCAAGACATTCCCAAGAATTTGTACCAACGTCAAATCTCCAGAGATCTCTTGCTGCTACAAGTTTGTTTTTATTCTCCTTCAATACAAGACCACCAGATAGATATAAAGCGTTATCAAAGAATGTTAAAGCATGAAATAATCTTGGTCGTGGTCTTACTGCATCATGTGGTAATTCCGCTCTGTTCCATTTTCTGTTGATAATGTTTAAATAAAACATTTCATTTGATAAATACATATCCCAATCTTTTGAAGCGCCCAGCGCTTCTTGAAGGGATTTTTCAATTTGTGGTACGGTAATGGTAGGTAAACCAAGTCCCAATGTCAAACCTCCATATGTCACAATGGTGGAACGTGTATAAGTTGTGGCAGACCCTGTTCTTACCTTAAGATTACAACGGTCATCCTCATTACCATCAGGCAGCACAACGGAGTACGACGCACTCTCTGATGGGAGGAGTGGTGCCATTCTGTGTGTATTTCAGCTGGCTTTAAAAAAAGAGGGACAAACAAAAGACTGAATAAATTGGTCAAAGTCGATTGCAAATGCCCTTTAACACAAAGTGGGGAGGCAATAAAAAAAAAATGTTTATACCTCTTTAAAAGGGGGGGGGCCCTTCCATTCAAACTCTTCCCACCGTCGAGTTTTGCAGCTGTTGGTATTTTCACAGCGCGCGCGCGACTCGCACTCGCACTGAGTGGCTCCTCTCTCTCTCTGTCTGGGGGGTGCCCGGGGGCCGGCCCACAGCTGTGTATGACAAAGATGGGCAGCTACATGGCTTAGGCTGATATTCAATCAGGAAAATTCAAAACAGTTTCTATCAGATGAAGTTGTTGATTGGGGTAATCAACTGCATAAAAGCGTTAAATTTACCGTATTTATACTCTTTATACTCTTTATACTCTTTATCATTATACTATTGATACTATTGATACTCTTTATACTCTTGATACTCTAATAAAAGTATACTGTGTTTAAAGACAAGAATGCTATGACAACTATACTATGACAACTAAACAATACAATACACCTCATTTAGAATCATGCCATGGTCTCATCAGGGTGTTCGCAGAAGGACCTCCTCTGGCAGCATCTGCGGTTTAAGTAGAGCCACTGCTTGTTCCTGATGTAGGATCAAGCCGGTGGGGATAAAAATGTGGCTAATCTATACGAGACATTACATTCAAATATTAACACATAATCATCAATTTAAGTACACACCCGGGGGTCCCCCCCCCCCTTCCGTGTAAACTACATTCCTTGTCTAAGCCGTTTACTTCATTTGCCAATGTATATAGGAGGTGGGGGGATTACCCGGATCTCTGATAAGACTGCTGCACATCTCTCCTTTTTGGGATGTGTCACGTGATGCGTATAATAATGAGGGGGGAAAAGGGAAAACATCCAGACACCACGCATATAAAGCATGTGCGTCTATCTCTCTTTTCTTTGTCAATATATATATTGCACCATATAACATAATGGTTATAGTGTAATGAATAAGATTATATATGCTCCTCAGTATACCATCTTGAACGTTTACCATATGGACAATAGATCCATACATGTTCGACCAAAAGGTTTCAACTGGTCGGAGATCGACCTTGCTGCAATATGCATAGTCGAAACGTGTTGACCTTTGATTCATTATTATAGACGTATAGATCGTTATTATACCAGCATATATTACAGGCAGATAAAATTATAATAATATATATAAAAAGATGTTCAATACCATTCTAGTCTATCATCACTTACTTCTATTTGATGAATTTGAATGGGTTGAGTAATCATGAATACTAGTTGATCTTTCTATATTTATAGCTGAAAGAAGTACGGTCAAGCCATATATATCGATGACAATAATCATGTCAACAACTTTTTGATCCATACATGATCTAAATATAAAACTTAAAGGTCTCAATGTGAATGTGCATTCAACTTCCACCCCCTTGACCCTGCATATAATTTGCACGTTTCTACACTTTTCCCAGATCAGAATGCCCATGTGCTCGAGAACTCATTGTGCTTTCCCGGATCTAAAACAACATGTGCAACTACAAGCACATATATAACCTGGGGTTTAGTTCCACATTCTTGCTCAATATGAATCTTCAAATATACTATAATAGTATAAAGGATGAGATCTTTGGCACTTTTAGCTCTAGTATTGGGCACGTCAAACGCAGCTGTCATTAACCATGATTTCATAAGACGTGATGATCAATCCTTTTCAGAATATGTTGATGTTTTCTTTGGTACAGAAGGAGGTGGACATGTCTTCCCAGGTCCAACACGTCCTTTTGGTTTCGTAAAAATGGGAATTGATGTCGTTGATGCTTCTTTTGGTGACGCATATTCAGGTTATGCACCAGATGGTAAGATCTTTGGTATATCAATGATGCATGAATCAGGAACTGGTGGCGCTCCAGAATATGGTGTCGTATCTCAAATGCCATTGGTGGGCACTTCAATTGATGTCACTGAAGATGTAGCACAGGTCAGAGCCACAGATGTTGACGATATAGGACTGGTCGGTCAGTATACTACACATCTGGGAAATGGTGTAAATGTTACTTTTGCCGCTGGTGATAGAGCTGGTTTCTATGACTACGACTTCCCTGGTTCCGATGATTCAAATATAGTGGTTAACATCACTCATCATCTAATTGCCCCTTCAAGATCTTATTGGACTCAATACTTTGTCAATGGTTCTATTTCCTGCTCAGATGACTATCAGTCTTATTCTGGTTACTCAACCATTACAGGTGGTTGGGGTAAACAAAACCCTTGGACAATCTATTTTTACGGTGAGTTTGAACAGACCCCAAAATCTGTGACATCTTTTGTTGGTAATTCTACTGCATCTGATTCAACATCAGCTAGCACCACTGTTGAAAACCAGGAAGCTGGCTTGATCTTCAACTTTGGTATTCTGCAAAATATTAGATCCCATGTTGGAATCTCCTTCCTCGGAGTAGAAGAAGCTAAGGCTAACCTAGCTGCTGACTCCTCTAAATATGGATATAGCGTTTCATCTGTCGCTGCTGAGACTGTTTCACTTTGGGATGATGAGGTTTTCAACTCAGTTGTTGTATCTCAGGAGAACGACACCAGAGTCGGTCTTTTATACACTGCTCTATACGGTACAAACCTCCTTCCTTCTAATAGAACAGGAGAAAACCCTAAATGGAACACAGGGGAACCTTACTATGATGATTGGTTCACAATCTGGGATATTTTCAGATCCACAATTCCACTCTTCCATGCTTTAAATCCAAGCAGAAGTGCCGAGCTCATTAGAGCTCTCATTGACATTTACAGACATGATGGTTATATGCCAGATGGTCGTTCTGCTAACCAGAATGGTCGTACCCAAGGAGGCTCCAATGCTGATATTGTTCTGGCAGATGCTTACTTAAAAGGAATCACTGATGGAATTGACTGGCAAGATGGTCTTTCTGCAATGATTCAAGATGCTGAGGTCACACACCCATATAGATATGACTCGTTTGCAACCGATGCTTCCACATTTGAAGGAAGAGGCGGTTTATCTGATTGGCATAACTTGGGATACATTTCCACTAACTACACACGTTCTGTAACTAGAACCATGGAGTACTCTTATGATGATTACGCTTTGTATGTTGTTTCAAAGGGTCTTGGGAGAAATGATTTAGCCGAGAAGTATTTGAACAGATCCGCTCAATGGCAGAACATATGGAATCCAGATATGACTCTCTCTGGTAAGGACTACAAAGGTTTTGTCCAGCCAAGAGATGAAGATGGTAACTGGGTGACCAGTAGCTATACTCCAATTTCTTGTGGTGGGTGTTATTGGAGTAATTATGAGTATGAAGGAAAACCAGTGGAGTATGGATGGGCTGTCCCATTTGATATTGCTACGTTGAAAGCCTATATTGGTGACAATGACACATTCAGCGAGCGTCTTGATGACATGTTTGAATTACATGGTTCCGGATATGCTGATATTGGTAATGAGCCATCTTTCCTTACCCCATACTTGTACAACTTTGTTAACAATTCTACAAGAAGTGCCGAAACTATCAGATATCTCATGGATACAAGATTCTCAACCGGAGTATCTGGTCTCCCAGGTAACTCAGACGCAGGAGCAATGCAATCATGGATGTTCTGGGCGATGATGGGACTTTATCCAATGTCAGGTACTACTACCTACCTTCTCAGTGCCCCGATGTTTGAAAATGCTAAACTAAGAGTTGGAGAAAACAAGTACTTGTACATCATCGGTGAGAATTTGAGTCGCTCCTCTGATTATATCTACGTCCAAAGCGTTGAAGTGAATGGAATACAGTGGGATAAGAACTGGGTCACTCACGATGATTTGTTCGCCAATGGTGGAGTCCTTAAGTTTGTTATGGGTACGGAGCCAAAATTGTGGGAAACTGGCTCCGAGCCACCATCCCCAGGTCATCTGAACCTCGGTCTTGTGTGAGATGGCAATCCGCTTTGGCTATCCAAGTATGCATAGTCAAATATGACCTACAGAAAGCACAGTTTTATTTCATAATGCCCGTGTTTAATAAATATATTTAACCTAGAAAAGAGACCCAAATGTGTGTGTATGTCTATGATGAAGAACTGTTCAACAGCCCGGATGTTTCTCATATCCATAAAAATGCAAAAAAAAAGGAGAATTACCACTGGTTTATACCATGAAGGACTCACCACAGCCGCAAGTTCCCTTGGAGTTGGGATTCCTGAATACAAATCTTGAAGAGAGTTTGTCATCAATCCAATCCATCTCGGAGCCGACAATTGAGAAGAGGGCCTTAGAGTCGATAACAACCTTCACACCATCCTGTTCAACAATTTCATCAAATTTGTTTGGTTCAGAGATGTACTCCAAGTTGTAAGTCAATCCAGAACAGCCACGATTTCTCACTCCAATTCTAATCATTTGCGGTGTTGGTTGGTCAAGGAGTCCCTTGAGATGAGCCATGGCATTTGCTGAAAGTGTAATGAGAGCCTTACGTGGTCTCAATGCTCTTCTTGTTCTTTTCTTCTTAGGTTCAGTAGAGGCCTGTGTCTCTGTAGAAGATGATGTAGCAGTTGTAGCAGCTTGTGTTGAAAGTGTTGTGGCCTTTGTTGCTTCTTGTTCTGGGGCTTCCGTTGTCTTCTTGGCCTTCACCAAGTCACCAAAGCTTCTCGATGGCAATGAATGTCTGGACCATCCATTAGAGGGCGTATTTGAATCTTCCGTAGCGGTGGGAGGCGCCGGTGTGCTGTTCATCTTATATGGCACGTATGTGGTCTCATTGGTTGCCAAAGGAGCTGTCTGTAAGAATCTCTTGGAAGCATTTGAAGTACTCGAAACACTTCTGACAAAAATTGGACAGCTTGGTAAACGATATATAGCTGATCTGAGCATTTTGAATGTTATATGGAGCTTGTGGGTTTGGATCAGTTTGAAAACTAGTTGCTGAGATATCTGTGTTATTAAGCGTGGGGAGCGAACACTATCGGGTCAAAAGGTGGAATCACACTAGGATTTTTGGCTTATTTTCACAGTGGTATTGGCTTGTTAATCACTGATGAAGCCACTTCAATATATTCGTTTGTCTAGTCTCTGTAAGTTGGTTGATACGTTGGAACGGATAAGCTTGGTTTAGGTGAAAGTGGACCCTTCCGGTCCCAACTTTTGCGCATGACGGCATTTTCTATTAAATGTCCGGGTGACTTATAGGACCCGCGAAATTTACCGCGAAAACTTGCAGCCAATCGCGAGCAGCTCGATGTCAGCCAGTTTCTACCGGAATATACCGTATCTGGGAATCAGGCCCCCGGTTCTGGCTAACTTAATGTGGGGAGCTTTCCCGAGAATCGGCTAAGCATAAGCTACATATGTAAAACATGGGGTCAAATGACAAACATTTTTATTGAAATAGATGAAATAGATAAATAACACTTTCGAAAATTGTTCAAGAATTAAGGCTGAGAGACATTTTTTTTTATTACAATGGGGCAGTTTCTCTCTTAAGCCACTTGTATGCAAAGGAGTCCTTCTCCAAACGAACGCTTACAAGATCCCAGATCTTTGAGTGCTGCTTGTTAATGGCTTCTTTCTCCTCTGGGTTCAACAAATCAATATTGATCAACTTTTTGCAGTATGGAACCAATGTGAGGTTCTTGAACTTGAGGAATGACTTGTCGGCCCACTTGAGGTCGGTAGCTTCAACAAGCATATCATTCTCAATTCTTATACCGTACTTACCATCCTCATAGAATCCTGGCTCGTTGGTAATGATGTTACCCTTCTCCAAAGGATAACTTATTTGAGTTGATCTGAAGCCAATTCCAATTGGACCCTCGTGCACGTTGAGGAAAGATCCAACACCGTGACCAGTACCATGACCATAATCAAGACCCTGAGACCATAAGAACTGTCTGGCAAGAACATCAATCATGTAACCATTGGTGCCTTCTGGGAAAACCAATCTTTCAATAGACAAGTTACCCTTGAGTACATAGGTGTAGTTATTAATCTCCTCCTCGGTTGGCGTAGTGAAATGCAAAGTTCTGGTGATATCGGTTGTACCTTCTAAGAATTGTGAGCCTGAATCACACAAGTAAATCTTTGAAGGATCAATCATCGAAGCGGTATCTTTATCTGGAGCATAGTGAATAACGGCAGCGTTAGCACCAGTGGCACTGATTGTCTCAAAGGAGTTTCCGTTGTAGTTCTCCTCTTCTTTTCTGAACTGGATAAGCTTTTCTCCAGCTGCGTATTCATCAATCAACTTGTTACCTTTAACTAATGTTTCCTCTAACCAAGAAAAGTATTTTGTCAAAGCAGTAGCATCCTTCAAATGGGCAGCTTCGAAGCCTGAGATCTCTGTCTCATTTTTGACTGATTTGAAAAAATCAATTGGAGAATGGATCTGCTTGTACTTACAGTTGTTCATATTGCGGATTATCTCCCAAGAAGCAGTCTCTGGAATTGCAAATAGAGATGAAGACTCCTTCAAAATGTCAGTTGTAGAGCTAATCTCCTTCCAAATATCCTGGTATGGATGTAATACAATATCATTCTCTTTGAAGTATGCCTTGATTTCCTCAGAATAAGTGTTATCAGTAAACAACTTTACGTTGTCATCATTAACAATTACGTAGGAGAAGAACACTGGGTTGTACTCGATGTCAGATCCTCTCAAGTTCAAGAACCAAGCAATCTCATCAAGAGCAGATAATAGAATCGACTTGGAGTTTTGCTTTTCCAGCTCAGCAAGCAATTTAGCATGTTTACTTTTGAATCCTTCACCACTGTATTCCTCTGTCAATAAAATCAAATCATTTGTTGGTCTCTTTGGCATGTCTTCAAAATCTGACCAGATCTCATCGACCAAGTTCTGTTTAACAGCAACAAGTTCCACCTTGGCCTTACCTCCAGACTCTTCAAGCTTGGTCTTCATTGTGCTTTCAAATGATAAGACCTGCTTGTAACTGATAACTTTGGGGTCAATACCAATCTTGACAACTTTGTTACCCAATCCAAGGGACTGTTCAATGGCCTCGGTGATGGCCCACTCTTGCCAGGTTGGTTCACCCTTAGCGCCTTGCTTAATCAAGACCCAGTTGTAGTCGAGCTCTTGGCCAGCTTGGTTGAAATATCTTCCATCGGTGGATAAGGCACTCTTGCCTTCTGGTGTGTCGTTAAAGTTGAGTAAGTCTCTTGTGATGAGAGCTACACCGGCGGAGCCGGTAAAGCCAGAAATGAACGCTCTTCTCTGATCAGCAGCAGAGACGTACTCGGAGTTGTGTTCATCTTCAGATGGGACAATGTAAACTGCTAACTCATGTTCCTTCATTTTATTTCTAAGAGATTCCAATCTCTTGGTGGTATTAACGTTCTTGGTGGTACAGATAGAGTCACTGGAGTAAATGGATTCTTGACCAGAGACAGATCTTCTTGGAGATGAAGAACCGCCATTAGAGGATCTCTTACGGGCAAACTGTTGCATAAAGAGTGACTTTCTTCTGTTCTGACGTGATAACAGGCCTGGAGAACAAGTACAGTTGGAACAAGGTCTTGAGCTTCTATTAATGGCAGCAGCACCGTTTGCGGCACTGGTTGGACCTGCCGAGACAGGGCCATGTGCAGAGGCAAGAGAGAACATCGATGGCTTAGGTGCTATCTGGTTTGACATCCTTATTCGAGTCAAACTCCTTAGCATATGCTTATAATGGGAAAAAAAAAGAGAAAAGAAAAGACAAGAAGATATTGGCAAGGTGGTTGGCCAGTGGCTGGTTTTAGGAAAAACGGATGTTACAAGCGCGCACAATTAACGCAGTGTGGTTCCTACCGGTAGACACGCGAACACGTTTGTGGAGGGACCTCGTACAGCATTAGTTTCAATTCACTGTAAAATTAACTCATCTTCATTTGGAAAAAGGTGAATTTATTGGGTCGAATGGTGTGGTTTTCCGATTATTTTCACACATTCAGCTCTGTAGTTTGAACTCTTTGCTTCTGCTGTAAGCTGATTGTGAAGCTAAAGGGTCCTCGATGAGCACCTGCATGTCACACTGATAAGATCGCACAATTTGGAACTGCTAATCATTCATTCATCTTTGTAATAACGCTTAATAGCCTGTGATAAGATTAGTTTATAGTTAGGAATAAACCCTCATAGTTATCAAATGAAAGTGATGTCAAAGTACCCTGGACGTTGCTATAATACAATGCAAATTTCCACTTTCAAGCTGAAGTTCAGTCATATAAGTCATCTGATCAGAAAAGCTTGTAAAATCCTTGTAATCCTTGTATTCCATCGCTTCATTACACAAAATCCAGGAATCTCCATGTGCACAATTTGCTCTTCTATAACATGGTCTACAATATGAGTGTTAAAGTAACGTTCTTTTATTAGTTGTGCTCATCCTTGTCAGCAATACGATGATATTATATCAATATTGAGCTCCTAAGTGATAACACATAACCATCCTAAGGTCGCATAAACGAGACCAACAGGATAAATAGCAAGGAATACCCTTCCAGGAAGAACACCATTGACCTTAAGATTCACTGTAGCGGCATAAATCGCCCAGGAAACAAGTACTAAATATACGATGAATCTGATGAAACTCCACTTAACAAATATGGATACAACGGCAAGGAGCAATAGAGGGAAAAGAGCATATCCTGTAGTAGATAATGCGTTGAAGAAGGAAATTGTACCACCGAGCAATTGGATGTTCAAAGCCATGATCGCCAGCGTAGACCATACGAGGGCGAAAACACCAGAAAACACCTCAGAGCTCGAAGCCTTTGGAGATAGAACACCAAGGATCACAGAGAAAGCTAGAATAAACATTAATGGACCCCATAAATCCCAGTCAAGTTTCTTGAGATCAGCGTCATCCAACGGGGTGTTCTGAATATCGGCCTCGAGATCCTGACCTAATTGGTCAAAGTTTATACCAACATTGAGACCGGAATTTCTAGCAGCAATAAGCAGGTTGTGTTGCTGAACTTTAGCGAGCTTGGAAAGAGAAGCAGGCCAGATAACACTGAGTAACCTCTGACCAATTGCTCTCAAATCACGCTCGAGGGTCTTCCACACCGGTTCATCCAGGGTGTCACCTCCTGTGAAACTGTGCTCTCTAACCTGTTCATTCTTGAGAATTGGGTTCAAAGAGCTCGACAGGTCGATGTTTGGTTTTGTGAAAGATGTGAAATTGAAAAAGGAGCTTGCACCACCGCTACTTCCAGCCTCTGGTTGTGTTGTTGGTTGACTTTTCTTCTGTTGTTGTTGCTGTCCTGCTGGCACATCCGGCTCAATAAGGTCAGGCTCTAATTCAAAATCGTCAACCTCATCCGGGTTGACTTTCACTGGTTTCCACTTCTTAGACATTGTGGGTCAATACGTGATACTTCGAAAGGCAAAAAAAAAGTTCAGGTGTTCCTTTGATGTCAGAAGGAAGGCAACGGTTTTTCCTCACAGCCGTTTAGACTAAGAGATTGTTCACATCCGATTCAAATCATCATTTTAACAAAAGAACACCGAGTTTCGAACTCGCGACTTTTCGTCGCCGCAGCCACCTGGCCACAGCAAAGAAAGATTCACGTAGAAAAGTGGCAGAACAAACCCACCGTGTCGGTCCGGAAATCAGGGCTCAAAACCTTTCCGCTTTTGGGGAGTATTTCAGTATGTACAACGTTTTATATAACTAGTTTGTATGTCTACATTCTTGAGTTCAAATACTGATATAGCAAATAATGCACACTGATGTTCATTAAACTAACCAATGCAGGTAGCATATTCTAATCCCTAAGGAAATCAGATAGACCATAGTAAACGAGTGAAGTATACTATGGATGTATCTGGATGTAACACTAATCATCCAATCTTGTGAACGACGTAGAAGAGCAGATATGCTTTCAACTGAGAAACCTGTTCCACAGTCATTAAAGTAACGACAGAATCGTCAAACTTGAACCATTGGCCCTGATTATTCTTCACAACCGCAATGTAATGACCAGTGTTAACAGAGCCGATATGACAGATAACAGCATAGAGCTCGTAAGTAAGAGCAGGATCCATTTGGCGATTAATCTGATAGTCCGTGGAAAACTCGCTCATGTTTAAGAACATTGGGAAAGACAAATAATTCTCAAGCTTGGAAGAGTGTGAGTTGTGCTCAAATCTCTTTAGTTGGATAGCCAAAGTGTTCGGGAACTTCTTGATTGAAAGCTTCTTTGTGGCCTGGGTCCTGTCACCACAGGTTGAGCAATTGTACTTGATGTCTAGCTTCTCCAATCTAGTAAAGTTTTGGAGACATGTGATTAAGTCCTGACTCTGTGTGATTTCCAAGGAAATATCAATGATGGGGTCAATGGTGTCTCTTACTGTACCACATTCGGTACAAGTGATTGAACTTTGTAAATCACTGGAGAATGTCTTGTGGAGAATACAGGGACATGATGACCGGTCAGAGTCGTTGGAATATGCAGAGTGGGATGATGATGAATATGACGATGCGGGGCTTGTTAATCCCTTATGTAACTGGTTGACCATAAATTGCCAGAACTCATGAGCGTCCTGTTCGGAGTAACCAGCCAACGACTTGTTGGCTCTCCATGCAGCAGTGAGTAGGTTCACCGGACCATAACCAGATGTTTTATTGGAAGTGTAAAATTCGGTGAACATTTCGTCAAGACAGCAGGATATACATTCGTCCTTCTTCTTGGGACAGTCCATGTGTCCTTCAGTCATGAAATAGTCCCTTATGATTGGATTATGGATCATTGTTTGCAATACACTACTCATAAAACAGGTCGCACCCATGTTAACAAATCCCCTCAATCCCGTGGTTGGTTTAAAGTTCGTTGATCTGGTGTACTTCGCAATTAACTCTTCTTCTTCCGAGAGGGACTGATCGCTGTCATGCGAATCCTCCGATCCCATGACACGAAGGCGAGTTGCCTCTAATTGAGGTCCAGCTGTATAGTCACCACACTTGAAGCAGAACAGATACCCAGTCTGACCATCGATTCCTAATTGTTGACATTGTTAGTACAAAATTCATGAAGGCATTGATATCAAGGACACATCCAAGACAACCCCAAAATATATATAGAATCAAAGTAATCCTTCACTTACCAAAAATATGTCCCTGTAATTTTGCATGGCTAATGAAGTGGCTCTTATGCCAGCACCCGACGTGGGGGCATTGCAAGCACATAAATGTTCCATCGATACCATCTTGACAGTCCTTACACCGTAAAGCGTTACTTTTGAGGCGGAGGATCTTCTGTTTATCAATCTGGCCCTTGGCTCCCTTTGGAGATCTGAAATTTGGCAGATTCTGAGATGAGAGTGTATTGACTTTGGCAACACGTACTGCAAGTGCGTAGTTTCTGAGTACGGTTTCCCTAGCGTTGGAGCTTAAAACTTGAGAAATATGAGAGCATGGTTCCAAAGATGAGTATTGCGCAGTAGAGAACCTTGGTGCGACCGCTGAAGTGTTATCTGTCATTGCCATCTTTTGTCGAGGCGACAGAGAGCTCGGGCTCATTAAATATGACTGATGTTTTTGACGTTTTGTTAACTGGAAAAGTGTTTCGAGTGCTGAGGGCTTCCCCTTGCGTATCCCACTGACAGGTGAGCAAAAGAAGAGAGGGGGCAGAGAGTGGTGCAATGAACAGTTCGCTGATAAGCCTCACAATTGGATATAATAAAGTTTGAGTGCTCTTCTCCAATATTACAGCTCGGATCACTGGTTTTTAATCCGTTAGTCACTGTTTTGAGGCGTCGATCCGTTCTACACCTAGCTGTTTGGGAGAGAGGGAAGGGAGAGTTTCCAAAATTTGGCCGATTTGCGGGCCGCATAACCACTCGTATGGGCACACAGCACATAACCTCGGAAGTTTATCTCATCGCGGGTTTACGAGCTTTTCAAGTATTACAATGTGGTGCGAAAAATCTATCATACAATAAAACAGATATACAATAATCAGAAACCGAATGGGTTTTCAGCTGTTGCCTTGCTCAAGTCTGCCTTGCCGGAACTGCCATAGGAAGGTGTGTTACCAAATCCAAAGCCTGTTGGCTGGGCCTCCAATGGCTGCATTGGTTGGCCAAAGGTAGCTTGTGGCATCTGCTGTTGTGGCTGCTGTCCAAATCCGCCAAATGATGGCATCTGTTGTGACATTGGTTGGAAACCGGTGTTAAATGGTTGTTGGAACTGAGGCTGAGAAATTGATGTGTTTTGGAACTGGCCAGTCAGACCATTCATTTGTTGGTTGAAACCCATAGCAGGGGCACCGGTATTGAATGTTGGAGGACTTGACAGTGAGTTGAATCCTGTTGGATTGGCACTAAACTGTGGTTGTGACTGCATGCCTGTTTGTTGTGAAGGGAATGGGTTGTTCATCGTTGGATTGGTACCAAATGATGTCTGCGGGAACCCGCCAGTAGGTTGGCTTGGGAATGAAGCCTGAGGCATACCGTTAAATCCAGTAGCCTGACTTGGGAAAGAAGCTTGAGGCATACCGTTAAATCCAGTAGACTGACTTGGGAAAGAAGCTTGAGGCATACCGTTAAATCCAGTAGGCTGGCTTGGGAAAGAAGCTTGAGGCATACCGTTGAAGCCAGTAGACATTGGATTCAGGCCACCAGTACGTTGAGCCATCATAGCCTGGCCAAAAGCTGATGTTGGCATAGCAGCAGGAGTGACACCAAAAGATGTAGTAGGCATGGCGAGTGGAGCAGCACCGAAGGAAGTAGTAGGAATACCTCCGGTCAAAGCAGCAGGCATACCCAGACCACCAGTGGTAAATGCAGGCAAACCACCAGTTCTCTGGAGTGGCATTGGTTGAAGTCCACCGGTCTTCTGCAGTGGAACCAACCCACCAGTAGGCATACCTGCAAATCCACCAGTCTTTTGAAGTGGGACCAAACCGCCGGTCTTCTGAAGTGGCATAAGCCCAGTAGCTTGCATACCGAGAATACCAGTCTGTTGGATTGGTAAGTAGACAAAGCCACCAGTGGCCAGTGGTAACAAGTTACCACCACCTGTCTTAAATGGATCTAATGGAACACCGGTTGGCTGAGCTGTCATCTCACCTGTCTTCTGAGGGTACATAGAGTATCCGGTAGTAGAAGGCTGCAGTGGTTTGGACTGTACTGGGGCATAAGTCTGAGACTTGATGGAAGACGATGTCTTGGTTGGCTCTAGCGGTTTCAAATTAACAAGATCCTGCATAGACCCAGTAAACTGCTGTGTCTGTAATCCATTTGACTTGGCTGGGGTAGCAGTGTTGGCAGCAGGCTTAACGGTCCAGGCATCATCGTCATTGGATGCAGTCTGTGGAGCGTCCTGTACAGGGACTGGTAATGAACCAGAAACTTGGTTTGCAGAACCAGTACGGTTAACCTTAAGTGCTCCACCCTGTTCTGAGAAGAGGCCACCATTACCAGTTTGTGGCTCCTTTGGTTGACGTCCAAACTTCTGGTCAATGTGTCTTGTGACTCTGATAATATCACCTTCACGCAATCCCAATGTTCTCAAGACTGCAGAATCAATGGACTCCAGGATAGATGGGTCGATCTGTTCATTGCTGAAGTTGTTACTGTATCTCTGACACTGGTTAACGTCCACACCAGCCTCCAAAAAGAACTCAAACCAGTCATAATCCTCAGCTTTTGGACCTGAAGAGACAGATTTAGGAGCTGACACCGGTCTAGATGGTTGTGCAGGAGCAGTTTCGCCCAATCTGCGTTTGATGTCATCCAACTCTTTGAGTTTACGCTTGGCCTCATCCAACTCACTGTGAAGACGATCTCTCTCCTCTCTATCCATTTCACGTTCTCTTCTCTCCAGTTCACGCTCTTTTCTTTCACGTTCACGTTCCAATCCTTCACGTTCGCGTTCTCTTCTTTCTCTTTCTCTAGCTCTTTCCATTTCTGTCATGTCTCTCTCTCTTTCTTCACGATCTCTTCTCTTGCGCTCTCTCTCCTTTCTCTCTCTTCTTTCTCTTTCTTCGTTTGCGGAAGGTTTGGATTTACTCTTCGTAGCTTTGAATGACTCCAAAGACATACCAGTCACTCTTTCAACGTACTCCAGGTCTGCAAGAGACAACTTATTGGCAGCAACACCAATCTTGACACCATTTGTCTTATGCAAATGAATTTTTCCTTCCACAATTCCAAGGAACTCTGCATCGACCTTAAAGGTTCCACTTCTGTCCTCCCAAGTTCTAACACGAGAAGACTTTGGCATTGCAAGTTTCTTGGATGGGGAATCAACCTCTTTCTTCTTAGGAGACTCTCTAAGGTTGTCCTTAGACTTAGATCTTCCTAGTTTAAACTTGGAGCCCAGGGACGAAAGAGCGCTTTGCTCCTTCATTGGGCTAACGAATTGAGCTGGAACGACACCTGATTGTCCAGATTTGTTTTGGACCAACCACCAGTCGCCCGATTTGGTATCGTTAATAATGTACACGACTTCTCCCTCTCTAACAGTCAACTCATCGTTACCTTCTGCCTCAAATGCATAAAGGATTTTGGCTTGCTTCTTGGATCCCTTTGATGATGCTGCTGTCTTGACTTCAACGAGTTCTCTAGAGGATACAGCACCTTTCAACTCACCCAAAACAGTGAGAATTTCCGATGCAACTTCTTTAGTACCTGTGTGAAGCTCAAGCGAATATAATGGATCTTTGAATTCCAAAAAGAGATGTTTTTTCTCAGAAGAGAACGATAATAAGTCACTTGCCTTCCACTGTTGTGGACCACCATTTACAGAGTCTGGAGAGAAATAAATGGTACCATTTCCAATGGCAAACATAGCCTTCTTCTTCTTTCTTCCATCAACTTCGCTGACGGACCAAGTATACAGTTGTTCATCTATTTCTGCAGCACGAGATGTACGACGAGACGACGGACCTGAGTCCGCTGGTCTTGATGGTTTTGGAGGTGGAGCGTCGTCATAGTCATCATAGTGGTCTCTCTGGCTGGACGAACCTGCGCGTGAATCACGACGAGAATAGTCATCAGATTGCGGTCTTGGCTTTGATGGTAAAGCAGGAGCGGATTCTTCTTCATCCTCGTAGTCATCATAGGTGCTTGGCTGTCTATCCTGAGAGTCGTGTCTCTGTGGTGGAGGCTGGAAGCTTGAGGCCGGCTTACCGGCCGCCTGTGCACTTGAGGTAGCAAGAGAAGGATGAGAAGGAGGTGGTAAGATGCCAATTGGCGCAGCTGGTGGGGCAGATGTATCGCTTCTGATCTCAATATAGTTAGAAGGGACGAAACCAAACTCAGTTCCGTTCTTGGATACAAGAATCCAATCTGGGTCCTTATCGTCAAAGACTTGGAAGGAATCGCCCTCCTTGAAGGAAACTTCCTCCTCTGTTTGACGGTCATAATCAAACAATGCCGTAGCAGTAGCCATCACATCAGCTGCTTCAATGTAGTTGGATGGTACGAGACCTACTGGCTCTTCGACGTCGGCGCCAACGACTCTTTTCTTCACTGTCCACCAATCGTCGACGTCTGACTTCTCTAGAAGATACAAGATATCATTCTCCTCAATTGCAAGTTCCTGGTCGGATTGAGGAACGTACGCATAGAGCGCCTTATAAATACCAAGGAAGGACATGTTCTTAACCCGCTTTATCTGCGGATTCTTTCTTTCTTAGCCGCCCGTTGATGTTATCAGCTAAAGCCTTTCTTCCTTGTGGAGACCTTTTGACCTCCACGTCGATTTCACCCCTGCCAATCCCGAGAACTCCTACCCGTTAGGGGGGGCAAGTCGGGTGGCCCGTCAAAAAATGACAGATATACCGCGAACTTGTTTGATGAGATTTCCTTCAAGGCATCGATTATCAACATTAATAACCCATCTCCCTTTTTAAAACTCGGAAATACTGCACTTCATTTATCATGTTTAAGAAGCGATCAGTAAAGGGAGCTGTACGCACAAAGCAGATTAGTCGAGATTCAGAGAGCTCCTCTTCTGATTCGGGATCCGACTCGGGCGATGAGATAGTTGTGAGGAAGAAGCTGAAAGCTTCAGAGAGCACCCAACCCACACCAGTCTCAAAGAATTCTGTGTCTCTCACTAAGAATGAATCAATTACGAAAGTTGACACTTTGAATCAAGAAATCATTGATGCTGAGAGACTTGAGAAGTCAAAATGTTTGCCACCTTCGGAAACCGCCTCTGCAACAGGAAATGGTACTTACACTGGTCAACAGGCTTATGCCACTTTCATCAAACCATCCTCTAATATGGACAAAATTGGACCTAAAAAGCAGAGTTCCAACATTAAAAGCACTACTGTTTTTGATTTTGCTCGTGATATTTGTAAAGACTACAATCAGACAGGTTTTTGTGGTTATGGAGATTCGTGTAAGTTTGTTCATTCAAGAGATGACTTCAAAGCAGGCTGGAAACTCAATAGAGACTGGGACCTGTCAGGTAAGGAGTCAAAGGATATTGAAAAGGCTATAGAAGATATACCTTTCAAGTGCGTATTGTGTAAAGATAACTACAAAAATCCTGTAAAGACAAAATGTGGTCACTACTACTGTGAAAAGTGTTTCCTCAAGAGGTACAAGCAAAATAAGACGTGCTTCATATGTGGAAAGGATACTAATGGAGTTGCCATGCCAGCAAAAAATCTTACCGATCTATTGAAGGCAACGTAAGCATCATCTGTCCAAGTCTTCACAAGTAGGCATCGGACGGCGTGTGGACATTTTCGGAGTTTGTGTTTTTGTGTCACTTGGTGAACATCAGGAATGAAAAAAATAATGACATGGAGGTCTATTCTTTTAACAAGAACCATATAGTCTTCATATAGTCTTTCTCCTGTGTCATTACTGAATATTTCACACATGTTACGTGCCGTTTCCTTCTTCGCTGGTCTCGCCGCTCTTGCCCCTTCGGTTTTTAGTTCTCCACTTCCATCAGCTATTGCAATCACTGATAATCCTACTGATGTCATGTTGAGGGCTGATTTCCCGGAGGGTAACTCTCAGACAGTGGTTGGTGTCATCCAGTTTTACTCTTTGAATGGTACTGCCAAAATACACGTTGATATCACTGGTTTGCCAAAGAATTCTGGTATGTTCACTTATCATATTCATGAGAAACCTGTGGGAGCAGATAAATCTTGTGCAGGCACAGGCGATCACTTCAACCCATATGGAGCATCTGCAGACTGTGAGTCTACAGAGGATGATTCCCTTTGTGAAATTGGTGATTTAAGTGGTAAGCACGGTTTGATTAATACTACCTGTTTTGAATTGTTCTATCACGATCCCTACTTATCATTGGATCCATCATCTCCTCAATACATTGGTGGAAAGGCGATCAACATTCACTTGGAAAATGGTGATCGTTTGGCCTGTGCCACAATCAAACCTTCTGGAGAGCCAGAAGACTTGTTGTTATTAGACGCTGAAACAGAAGCCGAAGAAGTGAAAAAGTATGAAGATTTAGCGGGAATCAGTCATTCAATTCCACTGTCTATAGAGGCCACTGCTGTCCCAACTGAACAATTGCCTACCACAGACTCTGTCTCCGCCGATCTTCCAAGTCCACAGGAAGAACTCACCGATGATACCTCTTCCTCTTTAGTTGACCTTGATACTGGTGATAATCTCGCCGAAGAAGACTGGGCCACTGATACCGAAGACGACGATCTTGACTCTGAGACGGATTTGGAAGAATTGATTCTTGAAGATATTGTCAAAGATACAACGACAAACTCATCTAGTCCAGTGGCATTCATCTCCAATATCACTAATGCTTCTAATATCAGTGGTGCCGATGATGAAGAAAGTAGGGCTAGCTCTTTAAGCTCTTGTGCTGCTGTTATTGTTGCAGTTGTATTGGGCTTAGCATTTTGAGCACGTTCAGTCTGTGTCTCTAGGATGATTGGAAAACACGTTATGCCACACACGAATTCCCACTACCTACCATCTAATTGTTGTGTTCTTCCTCTGGTTTGCTCCCCTTGCAACTCCAATCTGTCATCCGTGTGTGTGGTAATCTAAATAAATGTCTATTTGATCTGCTGGATATTTCACCATTCTACTGTGTAGTTAATTAAACATATCATTCATTCTTCATATTTATTTTTTTGTTATATGAGCTTGTGGGTTATATCATTAATACTTAAAGGGACTTCAAGAACTGCAAGAGATCGATGACGTTAGCTGGGTCATGACCCTCGTAAATGTATCTGGTAGCAATAGCTGTAGCAAACAAACTTCTAGAATAAGCCTCTGGCAATCTATGCAACACCTCCTCAACTGAACCAGCCTCTTGGAGTAACAAAGCTGGAACAGATGTTCCAACAATGTGCTTTCTCAAGGATTCATCACTCCAAAGAGAATCACTCTTGGCAATCAAGTCAGCGAGCTTGTTGATATCGTTGGACAAATCGTCGGAACACTCGGCCAATGGCTTACCAGTCTGCTCCTTATACTTCAATAAAGCAGCAGCCTCTTTGTCTGCGTTGGAGACAATCGTCTGTTGAACCTGCTTAACGTATGTGTTGTAGAATTCTGTACCGTTCTTAAACTTAGTGAGGAACTGGTCATCGTTGAGAAGCAAAGAAGCCAACACCTCCAAAGAAGAAGAAGTAACACCACCCTTGTTGGTTGAGGCATCCTTGAAAAGAACTGCACCTGCATTCTCAAGCTCAATCTTGGCTGGTTGTGTAATGAACAAGTTAGCACCCTCAACAATGTAGCTGATGATTGACTTGCCGTCAGCATCGAAAAGCTCAGAGACGTTGTCAACATCAATAGCAGCTGGTCTACCACCACATGGAACAAACAAATCAACCTTACCAAGGTACTTCTTCAAGTCCAAGTGGAAACGGTTTCTGAAGTAAACACCGTTGGCAATGACCTCACCAGATGGCAAGGTAACATCGTTCTCATCAACAGTGACGACGAAACCATCCTTGGAGAGTAACTCTCTGTTGTAGTCTTGGATCATAACTCTAGCCTTGGCCAATCTGATCAACTCCTCCCTGTTCAATCCGTTCGGATCACAAATAACACCGGAACCGTCAACAAGACCAACGTACTGTTCATTTGGAGTGGACAATAAGATCTCGTTAGAACCCAAGTCACCATCTGGACCACCAGTCTGGAACTTTGTGATTGGAGTGTTCTGTAAGTTGAGTGTCTCGTAGATCTTGGCAACGTAAGCTCTAACGGAAAGGGAAGTCATACCATACTCGTCATGTGGAATACCACCAAGTTGTGGAGACTTACCAGTCAAGAAAGACTTCCACCATGGGGCACCTCTCTTCTTAGCGTGCAAAGTAGCCCAGTCTGTGTAACCAGCAGTACCTTCATCTGGACCCAAGAACAAAATCTCTGGCTTACCATACAAATCAACAATTGGGTCCTTGACACCTGGAATGTCTGTCTTGATCAACAAGTCAATTAAAGAGTCAACGTATTTCTCGAAACCAGTCTTTGGGTTCTCCTGAGCATCGAGATCCAACAAGATAACACCCTTAGAACCACCTTCTGGGATATCCTTGTTCTTACGCTGCTGGGTAGAAGCCAAGTTATAGTTCTCGTCAAACAAGTTTCTAACATTGACCTCGTAAGCGTCTCTTGATCTTGAACGAACAATTCTGATACCACCTCTGGCAATGTCTCTGAATCTGATGTGGAAACCTCTGAACTCAGCACCAACGACAAAGAATAAACCGAATGGAGTCTCTGGGTACTCAAACTGTGGCAAGAAAGATGGGTCCAATCTAAAGGAAATGGCAACCTTTGTGTGAACGAAGAAGTTGGTCTTCAAAATGGACTTGTTGAAGATGAACAATGCTCTCAAGACCAATGCATCCTTCTCATTGAAAACGTTTTTCAATAACAGAGCATCGAATTCAGACTCGGATTTGATTGGTGGGATGACAGACAATCTCTGGTAAGACAATGTCTTCTCTAAGTTGGATCTGATGTAGTGAACATCGGCAAATGATCTGTACAACTGAGAGATGATTGGCTTGTATCTGTTGAATACTTCAAAGATGAATGACTGGGTAAATGTCTCAGATCTCAATCTCTTCTTTAAAGAAGTGAGAAGTTCTGCAATCTGATGAGACTGCTTTGGATCTAACAACTTCAACAACGATTGATACTCCTGACCCAATCTGTTCAAGAAATGTGTAACGAAGATACCACCACAGTGAGCGTAGATAGACTCCTGAAGGGAGAGCTCGTTGTTGGCAAAGGAATCAAAGAAGATACCATGTGGGATGGCATAAAGCAAAGAAGCCTCTTTGAGCAATTGATAGATGGACAATGGATCAGCATCGGCAGTCTGCTTCAAGTAGATAGAGATGACAGTGACACCGTTAGAGAAGTTTTCAACATACTTTCTGGATTGATCCAATTTGTAGTAGTTGATCAAGGCAGATAAGGCACTGAAGTACTTCTTTGTAGTGTTAGTCTTGTAACCAATAATAATTCTGTGTTCATCAGAGTTATCCACTGGGAAGTGTTTGATAATTGGACCAGTCTGTTTAAGGACGTCAGTGATAACGTTCTCATAGATCTGCTTAGTGTTTGGAGAGATGATCTTCAAGAAAGTCTGATCGTAGATGGAACCTTCAACAAAGTTGTTTTTGTAAACAAAGTGAGCACGAATGAATTTGGTAGTTCCATCGTTATCTGTGTTAGAGAAGACGGTGTTGTTCAAAAGCAATGGAGCGTTAAAACTTTCAACTCTGTATGAGGCATCAAGTTGATCCAAATACTTTTCATCAATCTTCTTCTCATAGTTTGTCAATTTAAACTCATCGGTACCTGGAATTGAACTGTCAAAGTAAACAGCATGATCAGCATCTTCTCTCTTATGATGAATAACTGGAGAGTTCAAGTCACCTCTAGCAAAAGCGTCAACTTTAGCAGAGTAAAGAGCGTGGATATGACTAACGATACCTTCTGGGCTTTCTCTTTCAAAGAAGACATCATCCAATCCCAAGCTATCATAGAACCATCTAGCTTCTTGTTCAATCAGGTCATTTGGAATGAAACCGAATTCCTCAATAAGGTCGAGAACCTTATCAAATTGGGTCTCCTTACCATTGAAGGTGACGTTCTTGTAACCAGACTTGACGGAAGTGATGGAGAGGGAGGCAATGTCTGGTGTGCCATCCTGACGCAAAGCGCCATTGGTTAAACCTGTGTGCAACATGGTTATAGATGAAATGGAGTGGGGGGGAAGGGCGGTAAACTTTCAGATAAAGAATTGAAAGTTAAAAAAGTGTGTGTTTGATCAAAGGGCTTTGTGCCATTCGATTGTTGTTGTTTTTGTAGCTAATAACAAAATATTGTAATGTCTACTGTTATTTTGTTTTTTTCTTTTTACTATATAACTACTTATCAAGAGGGAAATGGCTGATTATTTATACTTTGGCAATGCCAACGCGGGGACTACTAAAGAGAAATGCGATGATGTGGCGATGTGCCACTGTTTACTTTTCGTTTGTCCCATATCTAAGGGGGGGTGTTCATTTGTCTTGTCTCGGGTGGACACGGGATAATTTTTGGGACAATTGGCGCAGTCTATGCCGTGAATGGCAACTAATCCGGGGTCAGAATTGGTCGCATATGGTTGTAGTTTGTGCAAATTGCCAGTCTATTACGTTTTAACAAAAGAAAAGTGTGAAAAAGCACCACTGTGTGAAGCGTGGGGCGCCAAAATTAGCAAAAAAAAAAAAAAAAAAAAAAATGTGTCACTGCACGATGCCGCGCGGGCTGGACGGACATTTGCAGGTTTTTTTTTTTTTTTTTTGAGCCTGGATCGTCCTGTTATGGGGCTTCTATTGAGCTTTTAGCCCCACTAGTGCGGCAAATCGAGAGGAGCTTCTATAAGTCTTCTCGGCTACACACGCGCCATAGGGAAATGCCTTCTGTGTGTGGCCCCTACACACACCCTCTCAAGATCTCGTATTAAGTCTTTATCTCTATCTAATTTTTTTTTTTATTTTACAGACGGCATATTGAAGGGCTTGATTATGAAATATGAAGCCACTTAAATTTCTCTTATCTTTTTTGTCTCTTTTTTTATGCTCTGTGCCTTATGAATGTTTGTCCGTAGAGAAAAGTTTTTTTTTTTTCACTTTCTTCATCTATATCATCTGCAATAGACATGAAAAGAATTGAAGTAAAAAAGAAAAGAAATGTTTAAGTGACTCACAATAACAGTTTTTCCGTTGTCTCTCCCCCCTTTTTTTGAAAAAACGTTGGACGCAGTCTCTTTTTAGTCCAATGTCCTGTAGGCTTTTCCCTTTTTGTACGGTGTAGACGATGTGTCCTCTATCCGTCCCGTATTTGTCCGCTTGTATTATCCTTGCGCGAGCGGCCTTATTCCTCTAGAGGGACACTAGCGCGACAAATTATCACATGTCAAAATAAGATTACTCAATGAGTCAATAGCTGCTTCCCTTTTATCTTATACACCATTTATCGTTTTACTAAACTCTCTTCATCTATAAAAAAATCTATATAAAAGCCATTTGAAATTAAAATAACATATTGGAAAAAAAAAAAAGGAAAACTAATAAAAAGAACTTGGAGTCCGGAAAAGAACACCCTTTTCATGGGGTTAAAAAAAAAAATGCCGTTTACACCTGACAATTTGATTTGACTCCGCATATCAAAATCAAAACAAAAATGCACTCACTTGGTTCAATAGAATACTCCTCTTCAATTAATAACTATAAAACTCTAGTTTCTAGTCTTAAGGTTATATAGTGTGTTCTTTTTCTCTTACTTTTAAAGCATTCCAGCTTATAACCTACCATAGGATCATTGTAGAAAGATTATGGAAATATCTAATTGAACGGTTATTCTCAACATGAACTAAAAAAGAAAGTGTAAATGGCACACATTAACTCCACAAAAAGGATTAGTAAAGTGTGACCCATTTTCAATATATACCATAATCGCCGTTTCCCTTACTACCCCTCTGACCCCTTTATGTTTTTTCACCCCCATTTGCCGTTTGTTATTGAGAAACGAGAAATAAATTAAAAGCTCGCTTATGTATGTAACAATTGACATTTTCTACTATGATTTTACCCCTTCCCCCCACACTGATGGAATTTGTTACTTCATTGTCAAACTCCACCGGGATTTGCTTCCCCAGACTTGTATGTATGTGTGTGTTTTTTTTTCTTTTTTTTAATGACATACCCCACACTGAGCGCGTTAATTAAGAAACATTAATATTAAAAATTGCAATGGACAAAGGGACAAATTCAACTTATATCCCATAAGCAATAGATTTTGTTGAATAAAGTATTGTTTCCCAACAAAAAATTTAGGAGAAAATAGGCTTCTTTTTTAATTATAACTTCTGTGATTTCCACTCTGTATAGATGTCAACTTCAACAAGGAATATATCCATGATTTTCTACCGATATAGTAAGTTTATACAAAAATTAATAGATTCAGAGAACTAAACACAAAAAAGGAATTATATGGAGCCAGCCAGTTTCACTTCTTTTTCTCTTTTTTTTTTTCTAAACTGTGTCTGATTCTTCTGGGCAACGTTTTAAATTAATTTACAACTTAGATTTGGCAGGCGTAACAGCCTTCAAAATGGATTCAATATTGGCGGCTTTCATAACATCACCCTTCACTTTCAACTTACCTCCTAAAAAGAGCTTCTGAGAGTTGGACTTACCGTTAACCAACTTCTTGAAATCCAAATCACCAATGGAAATCACCAAATCAGCATCACCAAACTCTCCTGATGATGCTTCAGTTAAGGTACCACTCTTCTTCAAATCGAGCTTCCATGCCTTGGTCTCTCCACTTTTACTCTTCAAGTTGAAGATTATAACAGAGTTGGTCTTTCATGGTCGAGTGTTAGTAAATCACCATCAACGATAAAGATAATGAATATCTCAAAACTTACCTTCTTGGTCAACTCCTTGCTAAGGCCTGCGTTACCTTCAAGTGACTCTTTAATCTGTGTAAAGATTGGCTCTGACTTGAAACTCATTTTCTTTTGATGTATATATTTACGTTCGTACTATTTGATAGAAAGCAATACTTGGGAAGATGTTAAATCACAAACGGGCAGAGGTCCTTCCCTTTATAACCCGTTGCTCTTCGGGTTTCAGCCGAGGAAAACGCGGGGTTCCTCGGTGTGTGTCCCCAACCTAGTGGGGGAGGCTTCCTCTGTCTTTCTCTCTCTCTTTCTCTCTCTCTAACGGGTTTAATCGGTATGATCTCATCTCGTTTACTACAGTATTTCTTCTTGAATAAACGTTATTTTAATGTAAACTTACTTAAACTGTTCAACTTCTGCTTCCACCCAATCAACCATTTTCTTTGCTGTACCATTGTATCTACCATCTTCGATATCTGGTCTGATATCCTCAAATCTTCCCCATGGGGCAACGTACTTACCAGAATCAGCTTTAGTGATCTTTGGATTTAAAGCTGCCCAGAGTAGAGTGTAAGCACCATACACCGGTGGATGCAAGATCGTGTGACGGAATAACCAGGCAACTGGTCCTGGCATATTTCTTTGCAAATCAGAA
Source organism: Petasospora bimundalis (assembly GCA_030569745.1). Classification (NCBI taxonomy): domain Eukaryota; kingdom Fungi; phylum Ascomycota; class Saccharomycetes; order Phaffomycetales; family Wickerhamomycetaceae; genus Petasospora; species Petasospora bimundalis. Next base: position 82,647 of record JAJMLR010000002.1, read on the forward strand.
GACAAAAATCCAGGGTGAGCAGAAAGGGAAATAACATCCTTATGCTCCTCACCATATACAGCAGCTTGATAAATGTTACCAGCTTTAGATTGGCCATATAGCTTTTGACCAGTGACAGGAGAATTACGGAAATCCCATGTCATACCACCATTCGCTGGCGACTGTGCATGACTCAAAGAAGACGTAAAGACGACTCTAGGTGTTTTTCCAGCGTTTGCAGCGTTTATAATAGAAGGGGTGATGAGATCGATCAGTAATTGATGTGCCATGACATTACAACCAAACTGAAGTTCATATCCTTGTGTAGTGACAGATCCAAGAGGAGGCTCCATTACACCTGCATTGAGTATAACAACATCCAATTGTGGAGCAATTTTAAGTATCTGTTGTGCAGCTGGCTTTATAGTTTTTAAATCACTAAGATCTGCCATGACATTTATCAGCTTTTTAGTCAAAGAATCCTTTTCAAGGGTACTGTTCAACTTCAGAGCCGCCTCAATGATCTCTTCATTAGCAGCATCTGTCTTCACTTTGTTTCTGTTGACGGCAACAACGGTTGCATTCTTTGATAACAAGAGTTTGGCAGCTTCTTTTCCAATACCTGCACTTGTACCAGTGATTAAGAAAGTTCTACCGGTCTGATCTTCGTAGTTCTTCTCAGTGAGCTCTGGAGCCCATGGGCACACGTCTCTGTAAAAATTGCGTAAAGTATAAGAAAGCATAATTGTTCACATGTGTTTGTCTTGATGGAAGATCAATATCTGAGCTCATCCTACCTTTTTATATTCCAGCTTTGAACTCTTCAATCGCAATTGCTCAGGCGCTAATCCCGCTCACAAATCTGCAGCGCACTACTAAAGTGCCCAGCTTATCACCGCTAACTCCCTTACCTGTAACTATCAGTAGAGCACATATAGAAGCTGTTCCAAACTATTAAGTACAGCTGTCTCAGTTTACTTGTACTGGCATTCGGTTTATTATTCAGGTAGTAAAAATAAGCGAAAACGTGTATAAATTAGTCAAAACATCTTAAAATCAGTTGATAACATGATATTAAAACCCAAACACCAGCCAAACATCAAGACACCAGGAACATTTTACAATATGAATAAATTAGGCAAAAAGTATTAAAATGGCCTAAAAAAGAATAGTGAGATGTATATTGATTCCTGTTTGTTATACTGTATCAATTTTATGGGTTTTAGAGCACTTTTTTCTGCATGAAAATTCTGAAAATTTATCAAAAAGCAGAGTCCTCTAATTTAATCTGAGTTTTCATTTGACAGTATCAACCTGTTGAAAAATTTTAAAACCTCAATATCTCCCTTTCTAAGTAGACAAGTATATTTTTATAGACCACTAACATTGATTAACTTATACAAAGAATCATATGAACCATTAATATCAATGAATTATCGGATTAATAAATATTGCCCTTAAATTGTCTCGTACTTTGAGATATATAGTACCGCCGAGCACATTGGTGGAAACTCTTTAATTTATTAAGGTAGGCACATTGATGTATTTCAATACTTTCTATGCTAAATAACTTAGAACTTTGTACTGATACTCCCCTTTTATATGACGCTAATACCACCTTGCACTTCCTAATCTGGAAATTTGAAGCTCTCAGCTGACCTGCAATCTGGCGCGCAAACCTGCTCCCAGCAAAACCGATTTTGTATAGAAGTTCCAAACTGGGCGCCACACTGTGAGAAAACACTATTATCAACACAATCAAAACAGTTGCGAAACAACATCAATTCGATAAGTCGCTCCATTACCTCAAAGGCAGAGAACGTACAAGATGTCACTCAACGTTTTCCCTCCAGATGACGACATTGAGACCAGAGCGGCTTTCACTGGCCGCTCAGCTTCCCTTGCTGAGCGCATTGGGGGCGAACCAAAGGCACAGAGCTCACCGCTCTTATCGTCAACACCAGCTACCGTTTCTAAGGTGCTTGTAAGAGCATACCCATACGTTGTCATTGTTGATAAAATCCTAAGCATTCTTACTTGGACTGATGAAGATGTGTGGCTAAGCATGCTTATCGTTGCTCTTTACGCGACCGTGGTGTTATACTTTGAAGTCCTCATAACCTATTTCGGTCATATATCAGTTGTTGCATTACTGGTTGGATATTCATTCTTAAGAAAATACGTGGAGAGAATAATCACAGAAAAGCCAACTCTAGATGATATTGTTCAGCTACTCACCACCCTCAATGTTAAGTGTGATCTTTTCTTGAATCCAGTCACATCATTGGCGCTTACCTCGTATGACATTAAGAGAATCCTCTTCACAACGGTATTCCTTTCACCATTATACATTATTATCACATATGTCGTATTCACTCCAAGAATATTCTTACTCTCCCTTGGAATGTTCACATTGACTTATCATTCTACCTTCTCAAGAGTAACAAGAAAGATGCTTTGGAAGTTCAGACTTGTGAGACTTCTCTCTTTCTATTTGACAGGTCTCGATTTTGGTGGAATCAACATTAACAGACATTCTGGAATCTTTGCTGCTGTCAAGAGAGCCAATGAGAAAGTTGGAATCATGAACAAGGACGGTAAGCCAATTTTGTTCACATATGTCCTTTATGAGAACCAACGTCGTTGGTTAGGTATTGGTTGGACTCCGAACTTGCTCAGTTATGAAAGAACAGCATGGACAGATGAGTTCTTGAATGAATCCTCACCTACTGAGAATTTCCAATTGCCAGATACAGAAGAAGGTTCAGGAATGGTATGGAGATGGGTCGACAAAACTTGGCGTCTTGATTTGGCTAATGACGGAGCTATTCAACTTCCAAGTTCTAAACCGAAAACGACCGCAAACCCAGGCCCGGATGATGGTTATATTTACTACGATAACACATGGAAAAAGCCTTCCACAGAAGATTCATTCTCTAAGTACACGAGAAGAAGAAGATGGATTCGTACTGCTGAACTCGTATCGATCAATGCTCCAAAGACACGAAGAACTTCATCATTATCAGAGCCACTTAATATTACACAAGAATCAGTAACCCCTGTGGCAGAAGTGACAACTGTTCAAGCTACTGGATCTACTGATACATCAAAGGAAAACACACCAAGAAAGAGAAAGAGTATCAGATTTGATGATAAACCAACAATACTTGAAAGTGTAAAGGCACTTGAGATTAAGAACACAGAGAATATCGCAGTTTCATTTGGTTCAGATGACGCTGATGCTAAGGTAACAAAGCCAGAGATCATAATATCAAATGCAGGACCAACTGACAAGAAGAATAACTAAAGTCAAAAAAAAGAAAAGAACATGAACTTCTTCTTATCATAAGAACTTGCTAATCATTAAATAACGACTTTAATCACGAACAACTCTCTCCTCGTTTCAAAATTACAATTCTACTTGTAGCTAAATGCTTTTTTAAACATATGATTAACCGATATTACACAAAAAGCAAACCCATTTCAGAAAATTTCATAACCATGTTTTATATTTGTTTTCAACACTTAGATGGTGGTGATCTCCAAAGTGGATGGAAGAGCCTGGGTCAACTTCTTAGCCTTGTCCTCGTCGTTGACGATCATGGTGTACAAGTATCTAGAACCTCTGACTTTGAACTTGGTCTGCTTGAAGGCCTTACCAGCGGCGTTGACCTTCTTGTTGACCTTGATGGAAGCCTCAGAAACGTCGGCTCTCTTGGTCAACTCCAAGAACTGCTTGATGTCTTTAATTTCTCTCTGTAATTTATTAGTTAGTAAACTGCGTTGGCGTAGTTATAAAATTGAAGAGAGGTTCACACTGCATTTATAGAATCTCCTGGGTACACAAATCCATGGAACAAAACGGAGTTCTTGAATGATTCTTTCTTGTACATATGCATGGAATCTCAATCTCTTCAATAACCAATCCATTCTGTACGTACAGCCATTGTTGTAGTGTGTGTATATGGTGAATCCTTCTATTACCTGAAGCGCTCTACAAGCTGTTTGTTGATGGCCCTTTCAGATTTTTCAGCGACACTGCAGGGAGCGGAAACCCGCGAAAATTCACCAGATGTTCGGATGTTTAGGTTTCAGAAGGCAAAAAGAGCAGTCACAAAAAGAAGTGAGTTCGCGATTGAGTGGTTGTATGTTAGTGGGCTCCTGGCTTTGGAGGAAAGTTGACACATTTCTGAAGTACTTTACATTTACAAAAATTTGGTCAGTTCAAGACAACAGCCCTGCTATCGTAAACTATAAGGATTCTTTAAAACATATAGTAAATTCATAAGTTATATAATCGTTATTATCGTCTCGAGGATAATGAACTGGAGGGGGGGGATTGAAGAAGGGGACTTTAAGCGACATCCTCCATTTCAATATCCTCCTCGTTATCCTCATCTTCATCGGCATCATCACCCTTACCGAGCTCTCCGGCTCTCTGGATTCTATCTTGATCTTTCAATTCCTTGAATTCCTTCTTCAAGGCATATTTCAAAGCATATGGACCCTTCTTGATAAGATTAGCAACACCTTCGAGAACATCCTTGAGGTATACCTCAGGTTGTTTTGTACGTTCTTTGAGACCCTTGAGTGACCAGTAGTCATATTCATCAAACAGCTTGAACAACAAGTTGAGCAATTCTGTACGATCCATACGGATTGCTCTGTTTTCTTGTTTGTTTTTCTTACTGTCAGCTGTCTTCAAGAATGTAGATGTATCAGTCTTAAGTGTAAGACCGGCATTACTGAGCGAGACACCAGAATGCTCTTGTAACAATGTAACACTTGGTCTTGGTTCCTCTTTGAAATATTGCTTTCTAGCAGCAATGATTTTAGAATAGTTCGGATCTCTTATCGATGGGATTAATTGTGCTTCATGAACCACTGTTCCTTTCATTGCTGTGTTCTTTGGAATTGTCTTAACAAATGGAATAACTCTGTCAGTACCATCCTTATTCTTATACTTGTTAAATCTTCTCTTTTTACGTTGGATGAACTTCAATCTTCTTTGGAACTCTTTATCGGCAACACTCATTTCTTTGACTTCTTCCTTCTCTTCTTCTTCTTCCTCTTCCTTCTTGACATTCTCAACTGGTCTTTGGAAGTTCTTCTCAGAGAAGATATATTGATTCTCCACTGTAGCCCGTGTCAATTGAAGTTCATAATCATGTGGCAAATCATGTGTCTCCGATGTATCTGCCAATTTCAACTTGATTGTTGGCTTATCCATATTCTTCTTGATCTTAATGGTACCCAACTCTTGTCCATGCATTGCTTCTCTATTCTTCCACAGTTCTGCAAGGAAACGAGGAACTCTCACAAGCCAAACTTTCTCATCTTGCCCTTTCAAATCCAAGTTGAGTGATTCTGTGTATTGGGTAGTATCATTGGCATCGACAACTTCCGCTGTATCTGAAAGGAACTCTTCGTCATCAGATGCCTCGTTTTCCTGTTGCTGCGATAGCACCGAACGAGCGGCATCTTCCTTTGAAACAGCAGGTGTGTTATCTGGCTTATTTGGCTTAGCTACCGTCGTCTCACTGGTCATCAGGGGTGGAGATGGTTGTAAGTCTTGTGGTTGTTGAATCTCTGTCGATTTGAAACCGGTGGCGCTGATTTTAAGATTGTTTTGATTTTGATGTTCAAGTCGACTTATCGAGACTCTGTATCCGAACAAGGGAAAACCCTGTATTAAGGCAAAAAAAAAGGACAAAACTCAAAGAGTAAGGCCAATTACAACATGGAAGGATGCTATTTATTTGATATTAAAACCTTGTGTTTTTTTAACCATTTTATATATACCATTTGATGCTGTATAACTGATCTTTCAGTATACCCTCGGAAGTCGCCATGACCGTAAAGGGTTAATAAATCACTTTTGTCTGGAATCAAGCCCTTCCAGTTCAACTTTTCAGCTAAAAGGTAATGTTTAATTGGAACTAATAATGGACTACAAAAATAGATCTACTAAAGGGATAATCTGTTCATATAATAATGATCAAAAAATTGGTAGATAATTAGATAATTCATGGCCATATCGAACGCATTCGCGACTTCTTACCAAGGTACAACATAAACCTCTTTGCATTTATCATTCTTTTGCAAATACTCCAAGTTTGGTTCAGTCAAAAAGTTGTATGAAGAGACGATATGGTTGAAGAGAAACAACTGAAGAAGAGAAAACTAACGGAATCTGCGCTGCCGTCAACGGATAAAGTCTTGAAAGACACTCCGACAGAGCTCATCATTACAATCAATGATATCAACAACTCACATAAATTGGAAGAACTACCGATGAAAGTGAATAGATACATTAAGCATATCCTTTCACAATGGGAATCATCGAAATCTACAGATCTTTTATTAGATACGAAGAAGTCACTTTTCCCAATGCTTGTACAGTTAAGGAAAGGGACATTAGTATCTGATGCATTGACATCTCTATTGACCATCGTATATCATTTACAAAGGGGTGAGTATTTAAAAGCCAATGAGAGTTATATGAAGTTGAGTATTGGTAATGTTGCATGGCCAATTGGTGTGGCCAGTGTCAGTATTCATTCGAGAACAGCACAGAGTAAGTTGGATGATGGTAAGAAAGCATTGATTATGTTGGATGAGCCAACACGAAGATGGATTACTGCAGTTAAAAGGTTGATCACGTTTAAAGAGAAGTATGAGTCCGAGATGGAACATGAAAAGCCAGTTACTGAGAATGAATTGGAAGATAGTCTGGAAAATAGTGTTGACAAGAAGGACTAATGTAACGTTACATGGACTTCTTCACATTTTGTTGGTAACACTGTAATGCATAACACTTTCAAACCTGCGTAGAGATAATACAATCAACTTGGTTATAATAGATAGTATTCACGTGACTGATAATTACCAACTAATTACCCCGTATCATTGTATATGATAGATGTCCGGATGTCTCTACCAGTCGCGCGTGTAACAAAAACTGCAACGCGTTAAGTACGCGTCTCTTCAGCTCATCAAAGCTCTTTGTATAGCGAAAGGAGAGGCTTGAAAAGTATAGAGATGTCCAATTTTGCCATTAAGCTTGAACTCCCATGGGTGGAGAAGTACAGACCAATGATCCTTAAGGATGTTGTTGGTAATACTGAGACAATTGAACGTCTTAAACTAATTGCCAAAGATGGTAACATGCCACATCTAATCATCTCTGGTTTACCAGGTATCGGTAAAACCACATCTGTACACTGTCTTGCTCGTGAATTACTGGGTAAATCTTATGGTGATGCGGTTCTAGAATTGAATGCATCTGATGATCGTGGTATTGAAGTTGTTCGTAATAAGATCAAACAATTTGCCCAAAAGAAAGTACAATTACCAACTGGCCGTCATAAAATAATTATCTTGGATGAAGCAGACTCAATGACTCCTGGTGCACAACAAGCTTTGAGACGTACTATGGAGATTTACTCCAATACTACACGATTTGCATTTGCTTGTAATCAAAGTAATAAGATCATTGAACCTTTACAATCTCGTTGTGCTATCTTAAGATATGGTAAATTGGCTGATGAAGAAGTTTTGAAAAGATTACTTGAGATCATTAAAGAAGAAAATGTTAAATATGCTAATGATGGATTAGAAGCATTAATCTTCACCGCGGAAGGTGATATGAGACAAGCTATTAACAACTTACAAAGTACTGTTGCAGGTTTTGGATTCGTTAATGGTGAGAACGTTTTTAAGATTGTTGATTCTCCACATCCTTTGGTCATCAAGAAGATGATTCTCAGTTGTGTTAATGATAAAAACATTGATGAAAGTTTGGGTTTCTTGAAGACATTATGGGATAAAGGTTATTCAGCTATTGATATTGCATCAACCTCTTTTAAAGTCACAAAAAACTTGAATGAAGTCAACGAAACTAGAAGATTAGAAATAATGAGAGAGATTGGTATCACACATATGAGAGTGCTCGAAGGTGTCGGTTCTTTCCTTCAATTAAATGCATTAATAGCGAGATTAGCTGAAATTCAGTGAAAATACATACATAAATGTTACCCCCACCGCTTTTGGTTGTAAATAAGCATACCCCCCCCCCCCGCGAACGGTTAGGTGTGTGTAAACGTTGCACTACCCATTCATAACAACAATACTAGCAAGACACGGTAGAAAGGGTGAAGTATAACGGGAAGGATGACAACACCGCCAGAAGTGCCACCAAAGACACGGCTGTCCCGAAGATCCATCTCGAAGCAGCCACCGGCAGGCTCAACACACGATCTCGACCCTTTGGATACTTTGAAGAAGATACTTCAACCAGAAGATGACTTCCAGTTGACAATTGAACAGCGAGACTTCGAATTGTCATATTCAAAGGGAAAGTCTCTGGAGGAGATACGATTCCTGGTTACACAGCAAAAGACAGGCACCAATGATGTCGAGGCCGAGACTGAGGCTGAACTTGAGAGACTTCTAGAATTTAACTCTACAGTCAATCAGTTTGATAAGATTCTGGAACCTCTTTCAACCTTCCTATCAGATTTCAATAAGCATTTGGTTGAACTGTCTAAGGAATTGGAACTTCTGAAATCTCGTTCATTAACCCTTTCACAGAATCTTACAAAGAGGACAGAACTCGAGGCCAAATACACACCGATAGTCTCGGATCTTATCATTCCACCAGAAGTTATTAAATCCATATATAACGGTGAAATCAATAGCAATTGGTGCGAGAACCTCCATTTCCTCATCGACAAATCACAGATATTCTCCAAATATGAAGAAACAGAAATCAAATCAATGCCATCACTTGTTAAGCTTAATAAATTACTCTCAGGACTTCATCAAAAGGCACTTGAACGTATCAAGAACTTCATTGTGCAGAAGATCAAACAGTTACGTGTCATTGGTACACCGTCACAAGTCATACAAAAAGATCTTATTGAAGTTAAAGAGATTTATTCCTTCTTATCGGAACGTGAGCCCTCATTAGCATTAGAGCTTCGTCAAGCTTATGTATATACGATGAGATGGTATTACAAGGCATACTTCCATAGATACCTCCATTCACTTGAAAAACTAAAGTTATATACGTATCCTGACAAATCAGTTCTTATTGGTGCGTCTTCTTCTCAAGGGTTTTTCACAAAGCGTTCTACAACGACAACATCATCCGATTACACCATCGGTAAGAGAATGCAAATTGTAAGGGCTGAAGACCCAACTGTGATGCTTGCGCAGATTGCAGAGAGAAATCAAGTGATGTTCCACATGGAGGTTGGGTTTAGATCATTCAATCTTGCCTTACTGGATAATGGGTCAGTCGAATATTTGTTCATATCAGAATTCTTCAAATTAGGCGGTGAGGCCAATGCTTTGTTCGAACAAATATTTGATCCGGTCTATAAGATGGGCTCTGAATATACTAAGGGACTTATAAATTTGACGTTTGACGTCTTTGGTGTTTTGATTCTTATCCGTCTCTCTCAGTCATTAATCTTTGAATTGCAAAAGCGTCGTACTCCGGTTATTGAAGACTACTTTAACCTACAAATGATTCTATTATGGCCGAGATTTCAGCAACTGATCGATCTAAACTGTGAGAGCATGAAGAGAGCATCAACGAAGTCATCGTTTATTGCCGATATCAAACCAACTTCCCCGCATCCACTAACAGTGCAATTCACTAATTTGATGTATGGATTTTTCCAACTAACGAAATATGACGAACATTCAGAGACTCACCAAGAACCTCTTTATCATTCCGTGCAAAGATTAAGAAATGACTACGAGTCAATTATGACCAAATTGTCGAAATCAACAAAACAGGCTGAATTGTTCTTGTACACAAACTACTCGTTCGTATTAGGAGTCTTGGCAGAGTGTGAAGGCATGCCTGCTGATGGAGAAACGGCTCATTTCCAGTTGTTAGTAAATGCTTTCAAGCCAAATTAGAACCTGAATAATACAACCACTATGTTACCGTTGTGTCAATTGAAACTCTGTAGATCTACTCTGCCCAAATTTCAAGGCACCATGCAGCATGGATGCATGTTGGGGTATATATTATTCTTTTCCCTTCCACCAGTCAAGTACCAACCCAACGACATACCCATTTCTTTTGCCTACTGTGCATTCACCTCAAAACTCACAAGAAAGGCACGACATATGGTGAATTTGAGCCTGATGGGACCAGAAAAACAGTAGTATTCGGCACATAAACAGACAGACATGGGCAAGTATTCAAGAGCATTATGGTGATATTGAAGTGTTTTAAATCTAATACATCTTTAAAACCGTATGTCTATTGGACTCCTTACGCTCGACGCGATCGATATAGATTAGCCCTTCCGCATGAGGTCCACCATTTGTCCTTTTACTGAGATATTGAACATACTCTGAGAATAAATAAGCACTCCTCTTCATAGTCCGGCACTAATATAATACACGGCAACGGGTTCAAGCGAGATGTTAACCGTCCGAATATGCAAATGGCGGCAATTAAAATGGTTTTCTAGCTCAAAGCTATGCACGAGAAAGAAGAGAACAAAAGATCATCAGCCTTTGAAACGGGTGAGGTACATCCGTTTCTGTGGTAGCAACTCTTGCTGCTGATCCCTATATATACTCAGACGAACGCCCATGAGATCTTCGTTCTTCTCTGCCGGGGAAGGCAAACCATAACGCTTAATAACAGATCACAATGCCCATCGGAATAACCCTTACAGAGGCTCCAGTCAGTCCCAGTACGCCTCAAATTACGAAGACAATGACCAGGTTCTCTATAAGGTCCTCAGATGCCGACCGGGAAAACGGAGATGGAATTGTTGATTACAGTGATTTGCCGATATTATTGCCACGCCAACCCTCAACCGGTTTCAATAGGGCTTCACTGGAGAAAGATTTCTCCATTCACTCTGAATCATACACAGACAATCTAGTTATTGATAAAACCGAGGGTGATTTCAAAGACTTTGATTTCTATTCTTTACAAGCAAGTCTAAGTGACGGTACACCTTTTGACTTTGAACAACTCAGGGGCAAATACGTGCTTATCACTAATGTTGCTTCGATGTGTGCGTTCACATGGCAATTGAAGCTGTTGAACGCTCTACAGGAGAAGTATAAGAACGACGTAGTCGTCCTTGGCTTCCCATCTAACGATTTCTGTCAAGAATGGCACAGTTCGGAAGAAGCTGCTACCTGCTACAGAACAGCTTGGAATTGTAAATTCCAAATCATGGAGAAAGTCAGAGTGAACGGTTCCAAGCAGCACAAGGTCTTCAAATATCTAAAGGAAAATAAGAAGGGACTTTGGGGTATGAAGGCCGTAAAATGGAACTTTGAGAAGTTCTTGGTAAACAGGGAAGGACAGATAATCAGAAGGTATTCAACTTTCAAGTTTCCTCGAGGTATAATGGATGATCTGGATGAAATCTTACGGATAGAGCAAAAGCAGAAGTCCAAGATGCAGTCCCTCGTTGCTATATCTCGGATTAGAGCATACGAACCGGAGATGTTGCAACTAGATACCACGAGAAAGCACAAGGTGATATATTTCTAAGCATTCAAATACATATTTATAAAGCAGTCGGCACTGTACTGGTATTGTAGTCCCCGATCACTCGCACGGTAAGGGAAATGCAGGAAAATCAGGGGTATAAAGAGATTTCCATGCACAGAGATCGGAGGTCCATGCACTGAATGGATATAAACTCCCAGAAGTTGGGTGAGAAAAGAGATTATTAGGGATTAATCGTGATTCCCGGAACTTACCCACTGCATGACCTCAGATTCTTTCGTTTCAGCTTGAGTAAGCCCGAGATCCAATCGATCCCTTTCGATAGCCCCTTGCGCATGGCCACGCCTTTGACGCACCTCCAGAGAGTAGAGCCGACTCACCAGGCATAATCCATTGAAACTGCCTTGCTATATTATTTGCATTTATTATTAATTGTAATAGGTTGCATTCACTATTATTATGAGACTTAAAGTTTTGGCGCAGACTGCGGGCTGAATGCATAAGGAGCATATGGATAAATAACCCAATTATGCTGTACAGCACTAGAGGTTAGTGGCTACACTAGGAGGGCCAAGACTGCCTGTGTCTGGGGCTATTATAAATCTACCTTGCTAGCTCGGCAGCTATCGAGCCCCGGTCCGTATTGCTTTATAAAATCTAGACTGTTCCCCATAAATCTTCTCGTCTTTTAGTTCAAAGTATAAGTTGAATAGTCAACTACATCACATCATCACAAAATGCCAACAGGTATCACATTGACAGAAGCCCCAATAAGTAGCTACAAGGTAAATGCCGAGTCCGCAAATACGTCGGTTCTCACATCAACACAATACGATGATGATGAGATCTTTGACAGATACAGGGATTTACCAATTCTGCTTCCCCGTGACCATGAAGGTCATGACAGAAATATCAGAGCCTCATTGGAAAACGATGGATTCTCTCTAATTACTGAGCCAGATGTTATTGAAGTACATGACAATCTAGAGACCAATTTAAAGATTGATAAAAGCAAAACTTCGTTTGGTGGGCTTGACTTTTACTCACTAGAAGCACATGAATCGGATGGTACACCATTCAAGTTTTCTCAATTGAAAGGGAAGTATACTCTTATAACAAACGTTGCAACCAATTGTGGTAGAGAGTGGCAAATGGAATTTTTGGATGAATTAAATGAAAAATATAAAGATGACATAGTGGTTCTTGGGTTCCCATCGAACAGTTTCTTACAGAATTGGAAGAACGCAGAAGATACGAAGTTATGCTTCAGATCGAGATACCAATGTAAGTTCAAGATCATGGAGAAAGTGAAAGTTAACTTCTGGGGACAGCATAAAGTATTCAAATACTTGAAAGATCATAAGAGCGGGGTATGGGGAATTAAGACAATCAAGTGGAACTTTGAAAAGTTTTTAGTTAACAGAGAAGGTGAAATAGTCAGAAGGTACTCGACGTACAAACATCCAAGTGTGATCATGGCAGACTTGGACGAGCTACTGCTACAGGAAAAGAAGCAAAAGGAAGAGGAAAAGTCTCTCCAGAAAATGACTTCGTCCCAAAAGTTGAAAGAAATGGTCGTTGGAGCCTCCGTAGGGCACAAGGTCATTTACATCTGATGTAAAGTATTAAATAATCAGGGTAGTTACATAGAACCCGATAGTCATCTCTACATTCTAATAAAAAGATATCCAATAAAAAACACAAAATAAAAACATCTATAGTGAAACTAATATACAAAAGGATTCTCCAGAAGACTAAAATCACAAATAGCGGCTTCAGACCAAGGTGTCACCCTTCTTAGCGTCCTTTGTTAACTCGGTTCTAACAGCTAAGACATTATCAACGATGACAGCATCAATACCAGCCTCCATTTGTAATTTGGCATTCTCAGGATCGTTGTTCAACGTACCATATGTGAAGCAAACCAAACCACTAGACTTAACAACCTGTGCTAATCTAGGACACTTGACAAGTGGTTCCGCAGCTGAAACAATACCCAAAAGGTTCCATTTCTTGGAGAATCTCACAGCACTCTGAAGAGAAGTACAACGGACATCAGGCATATTGGCTGTACCCGACTCCGTTAAGAACAAAATTGGGATTGCTGGTTGTTTCAAAGACAACATCAAACATGCTTCAGGATGGAAAGATGAGAATATAACATCACGACCATCAGTATGGTCATACACAACCTTTAACACCGTGTCGACCCAGAAATTAAGGTCAAATGTGATTTCGGGTAAGTCCTCCTCTTGTGCTTCGTATAAGAGGGGATACTTACACTCAATGTTGAATCCAACATTCTTTGGAATTTTCTTGAACAGTTCAGCTAAAGTGACAAAAGATGAAGCAATAGATGACCCACGAGAGTTACCCTTAAATCCTGTAGACTTGTAAGTTCTAGTTAACTTCATCTTGTCCATCTGGTTAGTATGAGTATGGTTCAGATATGATGCTGAACGTGGTCTCAACAAGAAATCATCGTCTTTGGTGACGGTGTTAGTGGAAGCCTCATTCAAATGTAGGAACTGTTCGGAGGTGAGTTCATGCATAGGGATATCAATACCGGACTCAGCAACCAAAAAGTCGTGATAAACAACAGGGACGTGGTCTTTTGTTAATTGGACGTCAAACTCCACGTATGATGCACCCAAGGAAGCAGCAGCAATGAACGATTCAACCGTGTTTTCACCTAACTGCAAGGACTTTGTGGCTACAGTGTTCTTACCCAAACCTCTATGACCAATGACTCTGGTAGAGACAAGAGATTTCCAGTATGTCTCTGTTCTGTCTAGTCTCATGTTTGGATGTGTAAATGGAGTGACAATCAATACTTCAAAGTTAATGAATCCCAAGACATCCAAGGTTTCGGTCTCAATGATTGGCAATGTAACCACCTTGTATAACGATGCACGGTTCTCACCAACTTTTGGATATATCTTGTCCAACATAGCAACAGCTCTTCCCAACACTTGCTTGTTTTGGCCACCATAAGTTGGAACAATGTCAAACAATAAGATCTCGTCCTTTGGGTTAGATCTAGTAGATCTAATGGTAATTGGCTCAATATCATCCAATGGTAAATCTACAACGGTTGGTGGTTCATCCAGTTCACCCTTTGCTGAAATCACGAGGGATAAAGCGGTATCCAGTTCTGTGGAGTGGACTTTGGAGATTGGCACTCTGTCTAATTTGACAGCTGGTGATTCATTTCTCAAATCATTTGAGCCCAAAGTAACCACAATGAGAGATTCATTTTGAAGGTATCTGTGACCAAAAGATTTAACAGGCTGTGGAGTCTTGCTCTGCTTTGGCTTAATTGCTTTCAAAATATCACCTTTCTTCTGAGACACCCTGTCAATGGAGTTATTAGAGTGAGAATAGAAATCACCAGATGGGACTGGTGAAACCGCGCGGGATCTATCAGATGAAGGAGAAGCACTCATCAGCTTAGAACGGATGGCTTGCCAGTGGTCGTAGTCATCAGGTTTCAACATGTCAGAAATCTTCAAATGACCACGAAGACAAGCGTGCTCCATTGGCGTCCAACCAGATTCATCTGGAATAGAGTACTCAGCACCAGCATCTTTCAAGAGTTGAACCACGTTAAAGAGACCTTCAACAGCAGAGATGAAAATTGGTGTCCATCCATAAGAAGCCTCACCGATCTCAGTATCGGCATCGTTTTCGAGAAGGAAGCTGACTGTATCTGGGAAGTTCAACTTTGATGCAATGTATAACGGAGTTTCATTATTATGATCAACATCAGTTTCATTGATGTCGACATTTTCACACTCAAGCAAGGTCTTCAAGATCTTAGGGGAGTTCAATCTGGCAGCAAGAAGGAAAATCTTTGAAGATGTTAACTTCTTACCACAGTTGGAGATCAAGACTTCAACAGTTTTAGGATGGGTACCCAAGACTGCTAAGTGCAATGGTGATAATGCCTCAGCGTCACCCCAGTACTGTAAATCATCAATTGGAATAGTGGAGTCCCATTCGTTCCATGTCTTTAAGAAGTCAATGATAATAGTGGTGATCTCTCTTAAGCCAAATTGAGCAGCATAGTGAAGTGGTGTTCTTTTATAGTGATCTCTTTGAAGTAAGGCAGGTCTGAGATGTGGTGGTAGAACTTTGAGGATCTGAAGAAGCGAAGTTGGGGAATCATTAGAATTGATACCGTCAGGACCAAATGCACCCACGAGTCTATGATTGACATCTGGTGGAGTAGCTGGAGAGATATGCATACTATCAAATTCAAGTATTGGAGGTCCAGTTCCATCATTCATCTTCTTTACAAGTTCTTCACGTTTTTGAACTTGTTTACCCAATGCAATAACATGATGATGAAAGAAATTTCTTCCTGCGATATCAGCTGGATCACCAAGTACTGGGATAATTTCCAATATTTTATTAATACAATTTTCTGATTGTGTAAGAGCTGCCTTATTCAACAAAGAAATCAACAATTTCAAAGGGACCAAAACCAAAGAACGATATTCTCCAATCAATTGTTTAAACAATGCATCTGGATCATCTGAATTGATAACTCTACTGAACTTATCAGGTTGTACAGATGGAGATCTATTTGAACGACCAGATGAGACAGCATCTCTTCCAGCATTTGGATCATTAACATGAGGTGCAATTTGATTCAAATATTCATTAATCATACTTAATGCCTTAACAATATCCATTTCATTAGCAAAACCCAATGGATAAATTCTTGAATTAAGATAAGCATTTTGTTGCATTGTACCAGTTTTTTTATCAAGTTTCTTTAAAATCTTAATAAATCCACGTTTATTCAATTCACCAAACCATTTAAGATTACGGAAACAAGAACGTAATTCCACTAAAACACCAATAATCTCTTCAACTTCTTCATTATCTAAATCATCCATTTGAGTTTGTACCGAATTAACAATGGAAGTCATCTTCTTTAAACGACGATCATATTCTGAATATTGTTTATTGAAAAAATCATCAACTTTCTCAATATTTCTATCCAAAGAAAAGAAGAAGGCAGCAAGCGCAGTTTTAACGTCATTGTTGTTAAGAGAATCATGTGGTGTAATTGGTTCTAATGGAGCTTTTGAATCATCATCTTCCTCTTGTTCCACAATAGTCGATATGATAACATCTTGTAACTTCACAATCAACTTGATCTGTTTCTTAAGGTCCTTATAATTCATATAATATGGTGACCATTCTGGAACCTGGTGAGAGGTTATCCTGGTAGTGTTAGTCATATTGAAACGGTCTCTTGAGAGTCCCCGACAACGTACGTTTTACCAAACTTCATGGCTTTGTAAAACTCTTTTTATATTCTAAAGGGGTAGGAACACCTGCTTATCGAGCGACGGTGTCCTTGTCCTTTCCCCGGCCTATAAAAATTGCGCTTTTGTGAGTTGTTGACGTTGTCAGAATTTCAATCAACGATGGCCCACATGGCCCGAGGATGTGGCCCCCCGAGACTGATCTATCGCACTACGATAAGGGTAATTCGGGGGGCCGGGGAGCAATTCATTATATAAAAAAACCACTATAAATTGAAAACAAAAAATTAAATAAAACATATAAAAGAAGAGTTCATTGCTTTGTTGGAACAGCTTCAGCAACAGCTTCAGTTTCTGCACTTGCAGTTTCCACTGGAGCAGGTGTAGTACTTCCACTCTTCTGTTTCTTGATTTCAGCCAATCTCTTGGCCTCCTCGTGAATCTGAGAGGCATCACTGGCAACGCCCTTGTAGAAGCTGTGCAATCTGGAACCGAGTCCTGTTTGTTTAGCCTTATCAACATACTGTTGTGAGTTGTCAAAGTACTTACCCAATTTGTTTGAGATCTTATATTTGGTATCAACTTCTTTTTGCTTTTCTTGAATCTTGTACTTGTCATCCAAATCACCCAAGAATTTTTTAAACTTATCAGTGTAACCATGTTTAGAATCATATTCAACAGCCTTTTGTGTCAATTGATCAGATAAAACATAACCATGGGCCAAATATTCTGCAAAGATAGCACTTTTTGGTTTATGTTCTTGTTCAATGTCATCACCTGGTACAGTTGGAGTAGTTGAAGTCTCATCGGTCTTTGTGGTTGCTTCCATAGTCGTTGGAGCAACAATATCAGTGAATTCAAGCACTGTAACAGGTTTACCACCAAGTTCAGCACCGTTTAAAAGCAATGCAGTGGAAACTGCTGAAGGGGATGCAAAGAAAACATGTACAACTTGTTCAGTTTCACTCTTTGAACCATTGTAATCTTCAATACGATCAATCTTACCACAAAAGGAAAAGAATTCTTCAATCTTGGAACGTGGAACGTCAATTGCAATGTTGGAAGCGAGTACACTTGTTTTGCTCATCTTTTTAATTAATTAATTAATATAATTTCTTGTATATTTGAAAAGCAAAAAAGCGTAAAACAGAGGAAATGGAGTGCCTTTATAATTCCCCCCCCCCCGGCCCGGCTTAGCAATTTCATGTGATCGTTGCTGTCGCTGCGCCCCGTAAACCAGAAAATTCACTTACTACAAAATATTTAATACTTTAATGGGTTTTTGTTGAATATTTAATATTTTAATGGGGGTTTTTTTTTTTTGAATATAAATAAGTTCAAAATAAAAGAAATAACTTTTTCTAATGTCATGAGATAAAGATTTTACAACAAAGTCTCACCAAGAGCACATTTAGCAATGGCACAACCAGCTGTAACGGTATCAACGATATGAGATTCGTTAACACCCAAACTTGGGTTAACTTCAACAACGTCAAGAGCAACCAAATTACCAGTCTCTGCAATTCTCTCAGCAATGAATAAACCTTCTCTAAATGTTAAACCACCACGTACTGGAGTACCTGTAGCTGGTACGTATTGTGGGTCAATGGCATCAACGTCATAAGACAAATGAATTGGTTTATTACCAGTTGGATCTAAAGATTTCATGGCCATTTCAATAACTGTATTAATACCATAACGATCAACATGATACATTGAAAAAGCTGCAATACCATGATCTTTTAAAATCTTCTTTTCACCTTCATCAATATCTCTAAGACCAATGTATGCAATTTTTTTCGTTGAAAGACAAGTTGGAACCCATTGTAATGATGGTGGATAATGTTCTTTATCTAAACCCATCAAAAATGCAACTGGACAACCATGTAAATTACCAGAATCTGTAGTAGATGGTGTGTTGATATCAGCATGAGCATCAATCCATAAAACACCAGCATCTGGATATTTAGCCATAGTAGCGGCAACAGTACCAATGGCAATAGAATGATCACCACCAACGGTAACGGTAAGCTTACCAGCCATAGAGGATTCCTTACAAGAAGCATAGATAAGTTCAGTAGCCTCACCAACGATATTTGGACGTTTACAATTTTCATAAACATCAGCAGAATCGTTATCCTTACGACTTTCAAAATCAGTATGGGCAAGTGGATCGGAGATAGAAGTTGTCCATCCTAATCCTTCAATGGATTCTTTTAAACCGGCACGAAGAAGGTATTTTGGACCATCTTCAACACCACCTTTACCTTGACCACCAGAAAATGGTGCAAGAACGAGTGTAAGTTCCTTTTTCTCAAAGTTGTTGTAACGTGCTATCTTGGTTAGTATTCCAACAAACGCGATGAGATGAAATTATTCCCTTTAAACCACACTTACGGCCTGTAGCGTCCATTTTTTGTTTATGTGTGTGTTTTTTTTATTAATTTAATTTATTGGTTTGTTGAAGGTTAAAGCGAAGAAAAGTCTGAAACGTGGGAAATATCCAGTTTTTATAGCGTCCCCTCTCTTGTCTCGACGTTGATGTTCATACTCGCTGTGCCATTCACTTAACTGAATTAAACGGTGATGACGTTAACACAAAACAAAAGGCCCCCCCTAGCTACAGTGCCGCATGACCCGCACATATCTCGGAGAGAGAAACGTTTTAAAAGGACTACAGGTCGATCATATAAAGCATTAATTTATTAAACATATTCAAATACTCTCCCCCTTCCCATTTCATATTGTAATCTTATCGGGGGTGGGAGCTCATCGCTCCCCAATCTCTGGCACTTTGATCAACAGAAATCTGGTTATGGCGCCCCCGCCACCCCCCGCGACTGTTTCCGCTAAGTGAATGAGAAAGCGAAGCGCGGAGACGGAATTCGTCGGTTCTTTTCCCGCTTGGGTGTTTTCCCGAGAGCGGCGCGCGCCCCCCCCCCCGGTCGGAGAAGAGAGGCCGAGACCGAGAAAGCTTAGAAAGAGAAAGAGAAACACCAAACCGTTCATTATCATTGAATTCATATACACAATGTGTTCTAATAATTAGGACACAACCCATCAGACTTAACAAGTCTGTAAATCTATGATAATATATAGTTAGTAAAAAATCGCCCCTCAACATTAAAATAAAATGAATAAATGAATAAATGAATAAACTTACATCTTGGACACTCAAGCTAATGAATTGTCTCACTTCCAAGGCTAGCCAAACCTTCAACATAGCTAATTTATCCTCCATACTCAACATCTTTCCATCTTTCATACCAACTTGTCTTAAGATAGGTAAAGAACTGTAAATTGTTAGTGGTCTGGGATACCATTTAAAACAGCAAACCATACGAACCTTGCAAAGAGATCCATCTCTGGGTCCAACTGTCTACCAATTCCTTCTAATAATAAGATTGCAACGACAACGCTGACAAAATCACCCTCCATACGAACATGATGTGATCTAACCATAGTTAACATCTTCTCAAGTAAATCTCCAATAGAAACTGTTCCTAATGTAAAAGTTCTTTGTTTAATCTTATCAACAAGTCTTTCCACTTTTAATGCAAAAATCTCAGGATCTAAAGCTGTTTCTGGAGTTTTAGATCTTTCAATCATCAATTCACCAGCTCTATAACCATCAAATTCAGCTAATGATTTGAAAAGTTCAATGAAATTAACTCTATTACTTTCGTTAAGTTCAGTGACAAGGCCAGCATCAATATAACAAATTTCTGGCTTATAACCTTTTTCAACAAGTCTTTGTAATTGTTGACCGAGTTCTTCAAGATCATCATGAGATTTTAGCATTGTAGAAACTTCATCTCTATCTCTATCAGATGATAATATCTCATTTCCAATCTCATTTGTTTTAACAAATCTAATTAGAATATTTCCCGGATGTAAATCAGAATGAATGAAATTTTCCATAATGAGCATATGCAAGAAAGAATCAATGACTTTATCACCTAACTGACGAGATATCTCCTTTGGTATCTTATTATTAACGTTCAATTCAAGCATCTTTGACATGGACATACCATTAATGTACTCTTCAACCAAAATTGATCGATTGGAAAACTTCAAATATGGCGTTGGGAAATTAATGAAGAAATCTTCACTATATTCTCTTTGGAATTTTTGTAAATTTAAACCTTCAATTCTTAGGTCAAGTTGTAAGTTCATTAAAATACCAAAGTTTAGAACTTCATCTGGTAAAGATAGCCATTCCATTGTTGGTATGATATCAATTGCATTTGCAAAAAATCTCATTATTTTTAAGTCTCTTTGAATTGTAGTATTAACATTTGGATGCATAACTTTTATAGCAACTCTTTGTTGTGGTAATGGTGAATCATTATAAGCCAAAGCATGGAACCAACTTTTCTTCCTCTTCTTTAAAGGTTGAAATTCATCAATGTTATTTATAACTTTTGTTGACAATGTTGCTAGGTAAACTTGAGCGATTGCACCAACACCAACTGGTTCTTCTATAAAATCCTCGAATATTTCATTAAATGGTAATCCACCAAATGATTCACTTAATATGCTTTTCGTATAACTTAAAGAATGTTTCTTAGCATTTGAATGAAGATTACCCAGCTCATCACAGAATTCTTGTGGGAAGATATCAGTTCTCGAAGCAGCCCATTGTCCAAGTTTAATGAAAGAAGCACCCGCATGTTCTAAAGCCAACCTAAGTATTTTATACCATAACAAAGCACCACTGGTCTTATTACCCAATTTGGGATTACGCCTTCCAAACCATGAAATTGGAATTGTCAATAAAACAGGTAAGAAGACACAGGTTAACTCTATGAATCTTCCCACTGTTATAAGTGGTTCAAATAAATAATCGTTCAACAAGAATCTTATACGATATAACCAACGTAATCGAGATTCTAATCGCTCTTTCCTATAACCAGCAACTTCTTCCTTTAATTCATCTTGCGAAGCAATGAATAACCCATTCTCAAATGTATCACCTCGAGGATCAGGTCTCAATTTCGTACCAGCTTCTATCTCAGATGCACCTTTAAGTATTTCATTATGAAGATGATCTCTGGAATAGCATATACCAGTTATCAATGATACTGCAGTGAATCCAGCCAAATAGTTGGTATGTCTTATGTGTCTCGTATGTGTCTGTCTTGTATGTATTTGTTTCTTCAAGGTATTAGTTATGTGCAATTGAGACTTCTGTACTGTCTTCAATGTGAATCCCAGCCTTTGTAAGAACATCTTACTCGGCTTATGGATCTTTTCACTGTTTTGTAAGCCGTAAGATTGCAGGTTTATAAAGAGATTTGTAGGTTAGAAGTGTCAACTTGTTTGCTTTTTCTCGGATCTCGGAGGAGAGATGCGCTGCAGCTTATGTAATACATACTTATCATTCATACACTATCAGTACATTTTTAAGCTTTAACACCGTATATATATATATATGCTATGTATACACTTAATGTGTACCATATAACATATGTTAAGAGATATAACCTTTAAGATAAATAACAATCAATGTCATAATACTACCAAGTAAACCACCTATGATCACACCAAGATGATTAGTCTTCAATTGTTCTTCTCTGGGATATTCATATGAATCCATTCGATCTTCATCAATTTCATCTTCATTTGTTTCACTCTTCCATAACGTTGGTATATCACCACCTTGTACCAGTGCCTTAACACTATCGATATCAGCTGATGAGATGTTATAGATACGATGCATCTTTGCTCTATCAATGTAAGGAGGTGGATCTTCCATTTCAAAAGAGCTGAGCTGTGTTGAGGAATGAGTAGCACTGGCTTCTGCAACTGTTGCTAAATCCATCTCTGGAATACTTCTTGGGAAAGTTGAATGTTCAATTGTATGTGGTTCCTGTTCTTCCCTTATTAAAGGATCACCTCTGTTGTTTAGTATATACACACCCATATTTCTCTTCTATTTCTGATTCTTCTATATTTTCTTGGACTGTTCTATTAATGTTTCACTGCCTTCTGTGTCATTTAAATAGTTATGTGCATTGCTTATATAATGTGGGGAAGACATAAACAACGCGGAGTAAAATTGGGGTAAGAAACTTTTCTAAAAGTCCCTTTTCCTTTTGCTTAATTGTTGTATTAGTCATTCAAGGTCATTCTCTAAGTTCATTTTATTTATAATCAGTTTGTATATATTGAATTGATTAATTCATAAGCATTAAAAGTCGAGAACCTCATATACTTATGACGTACGATCAACTTATGATCAAAAAAAGAAAAAATACACATCTCATCTTAATGCTCGTTAATCTCTCTTACTCTCTTATAGTATAACATTCTCTCTTATTGTTTATATATTACATCTTTTACTACACTTTATAGTGTCAACCTGAGTGCATTCCAGATGAGCCATTATGTATCCTGTGCTATATACAAGTTGCCCATACCAATGTTTTGTTCTCACTTGAGTTGTTATGTGTAAACAATAAAAACTATAACTTACTATCTTATTATCTATAGTATATTCTCGTTTATATATTCTTGTTATATATTCGAGTAAGATAGTCGAGATGACATTCAAGTTATGGAGATATAAGAAGATATCTAAAGACACCGTTGAAACTTCTAAACAAAACAGACAAGTGAAAGAAGTAAATGATGAACTAGTAGATGATACAGAAATAATAGATGAAGTTTTAGAAGATGATGAAGATGATAAACCAAGATTGAAAAAATCAAGAAAGTTTTATCATTTTTCCTCTGAAAACAGCTTACGTTATTCTTGGGAACACATTGAGAATATAACAGACTCTTCAAGTGTTGAAAGTAAAGGAATTGGATTCTTTCGTTCAATTGGTGAAACCGTTGAAGTTGAAACAAGAAGTCGTGTGAGTGATATTGATAATACATCCCAAGAGTTTAAACTTGTTGATGAAGGGATCAACTCTGAAGATTTATTATCAGCATCCAATATCACAAGTCACATCGAACCTGGTCCACCACCATCAACACCAATATTCATGTTTCAAACTAATGAAAGTAAAATTAAAGATGAGCTTGGTGATTTGTTATATGATCATCCTCTTTATAAGCTAACACCACAAGAAGCTGAACTTCACCAAATACAAAGAGATTCAGAACCAAGAGTGCTATCAGAACCAAGACAACATAATCAAAAGATGGATTATTTCACATTTGAATCTCCTTATTTACTTGAGTAATTAACAATAATAATAAAGTCCATTGCAGAAGTATTATATTAACTGCTTATGTAATTGTACAATGCCTGATTACGTAAGTACATGTGATTATATAATCATGCTTTTTTTTGGTGTACGGATGTCGCTCTTCTCTACATGTTGAGGCCGGTAAAGCCAGCAGAATACAAAACACAAACAAACCGTTAAGCTTAAGAGATAAAAGACACAGAAACCATTGAAGAATGTTTAAGTGTAAGTATTTTTTGCTATGAGTTTTATATAACTGATCACTAACAACTTCATAGGGAAAACGGGTATTCAGGGTAACTACTCCCTGGCATCAAACCCAAGCTTCCATTCTGAGTTATGGGCCGTATACCCTGCTCGACAAAAGTCAAGCGATCGTCAAGTTAGTGTCTTTATGTTTGATAAAAAGAAGTTTGAGAGTTTGTTGCTTAAGAATAGTATCATTAAACGTGGTGAGAAGAAAGTCTTGAATGATGCTTATGAAGTGTTGAGAAATGAAGTTGCAAACTTGGCAAAATTTAGACATCCAAACGTCTTAACTTTAATTGAACCTTTAGAAGAACACAAGGCATCTTTCTTGTTCGTTACGGAACTTGTAACTGGTTGCTTGAATACTGTTCCTCAAGATATGGATGATGTTAGTATACAGAAGGGTCTTTTACAAATCACTAATGCTTTACAATTTGTTCATGAACAAGCTAAGATGATTCATTTAGCAGTTCAACCATCTTCAATCTTCATTAATGACAATTCTGATTGGAAACTTAGTGGATTGGGTCATTTGAAAACTATGGATTCAGATGATTACTTTGTACCACAATACGATCCAAGAATGCCAGGATTTGTTAACATCAATTTGAATTATACTGCACCAGAAGTGGTTATGGATAATAAGATCTCTACATCTTCTGACATGTTCTCACTTGGTTGTGTTATATATTACCTTTATAATGGTGGTATGGGCTCATTTATTAACTGTAACAGTTCTACAAGTTATTACAAAGATGAATATGAAAAATTCGAAAGGGCATTGAAACAGAACAATCCTCGTCAACTGTTTAAGAAAGTACCTGAATCACTATTTAATGTTCTTCCCAGATTGATTGCACGTTATCCAAATCAGAGAATCTCAACACAAGAGTTCATTGAATCTGAATATTTCAATAATCCATTGGTTAAAGTGATGGTTTTCTTGGATGAATTCCCAACTAAGTCTGATGAAGAAAAACTTATTTTCTTGAAATCATTGGTAAACTTATTACCATTGTTCCCACAATCCATCTTACAGAAAAAAGTTTTACCTATTGTGAATGATCTATTACAAACCAGAGTCGTTTCATTGATTCAAGTCACTTTAACAATCATTCTAAATATTGGTAAAACACTGTCACAATTGACATTCCATGATAAGATTTATAACGCAGTTATAGATGATAAACTTTTAAACTTTGAGGAGGCTCAGATTGTGTTATTGGATAACTTGGATATCTTACAGCATAAGGTTAAGAATGATGAATTTAAGAAGCTGTTGTTGAAGTTAACAGATAAGACTTTGGATTTGAAGAGCAGTTTCCCAGTCCAGGCAAAGACTATGGATAGAATTACAATCATATTACAATCAATTGATTTCCCAAATATTAAAAATAACATATTCCCAAAGATTTGTACAATCTTCTCAAAGACAACTTCTCTTCAAGTGAAGCTCACAGCAGTTGAAGCATTTGTTCAACTTATTGCTAAGAAGGGTATTGATAAGTTTATCATTAGTGAAACTTTGTTACCATTACTCAAATCCATGAAGACAAGAGAGGTTAAGATCATGAATGCTATCCTTCAGGTTTATATCTCAGCATCAGAAGTATTGGATGAAGAGAACACAGTGGAACATATCATTCCACAATTATGGGCACTGTCTATGGCCAATACACTCAATCCAAAATTGTACAAGAACTACACAGATGCTATTAATAAGATATCAGGTGCTATTCAAGCGAAACATATGGAAAAGTTGATGGCTTTGGAAGGAAGCAGACCACAAGAAGATGAAGATGATCAAGAGAAATTCAGACATTTGCTTTATGGTAAAGAGGAACAGAAAGTTGAAGCTTCCAATAAACCAACTCAACCATCAACATTATCATCACAACCATTACAACCACATAATATGAGACCAATGCATACCACTACGACATCCCATTCAACACCTTCTCATAAGGTTGAACCACTTGCATTGAAGCCTAAGAAAGCTGGAATTCAATCACAGAATCTCTCCTTTGGAGCAACATCCAATACCATCAAACCAGTAGTAAGACAATTGCAAACCAATCCAATTGCAGATGATGATGATTTCGAAGATTTCGTTTCCGCACCACAGTCACGTACACAAACACCAATGCAGTCACAGCATTCCACTATGTCTCCACAGATGAATAACATGTCGGTTAATGGCGGTATAGACTGGACAACAGAGGTTAGCAAAAACTCTAATACGTTTAGTAGTCCACCAATGGGTCATACATCGATGAATACTACTCAAACTACAAAGTTACCACCAGGATTTGGTGATATGATGCTTATGCCATCTAAGAAGTCGACAAATAGTGGAATGGGTAACTATGATTTCAATAATGGTGACAGTCTCATTTGATATAGCACATTAATAGACGTCTTAAATATTTCAAACATATAGACAAAAACAACTGGTTCGCGCACACACGGTTTCGAGAGCTGATGTGAACAATTGACTTATCACATTAAACTATGGATGATCGTCCAAAATAATATAAGGGGTAAAAAATGCCATGTCTTTAGCTACTCAAGTGACTCAGTCACAGCTTCAGATGATCACACATCCAATGGACAGTGATCGTACACTCCGCATCGTCAGTGGCCCGGGGGCAGGCAAATCCACTACGCTCGCGTACAAGATTGCCCATCTCATTAATGAACAGTCGGTTGATCCAACGAAAATTCTGGTGTTAAGTATGACAAATAGGGCTGTTGATAGTGTGAAGAGGAAATTGGTCGAGGTGTTGGGTGCTGAGATTAGTGAAAGTGTCAATGTGCAAACTTTCCACGCTTTAAGTCATGTCATGATGAGTGAGTATGATCAATGGTTTCAAGACGTTGAGGTTTTGGATGAAGCTGGTTGGTCTGTACTTAGTGAACTGGCTAGACTGAACAAGTATAAACTGAGGGAATGCATTACAAAAGTGAAAGCCCTTGGTGGAGGGGATGATGCCATTAAAGACGTATGTAAGCAGTATGGTATTAACCAGAAAAACTTGAAGAATGTCTTGGAAATGATGGACAGATTACACACTATAATTCATGCTGATTTCCTTAGAGGTGCTAAACGTCTACTTAAGGAAGGCAAGGTAAACTCTGAATATGAAGTTGTTATAGTAGATGAGTTTCAAGACATCTATTATGACTTATGGGAGTTTGTTGAACTTGTATCAAAGAACTGTCACTTGATCGTCGCTGGTGATCCTTGTCAATCGATCTATAACTTCTTAGGGTCCAATGAGGTTGTCGAGAGACATTTGCATAACTATAAGCCACTAGACACAATAACAATGTCAGAATCATTCAGATCTACACCACAAATTATATCAGCATCTGAAAGAATTCTGAATGTAACAAGGGGACTCTCATCCAATCGTCCTGATTCAGTCAAACCAATATTGACTAAATTTAATACCACAGATGAACAATCTCAGTACATTGCTGATGAGATCCTCAGATTGACTTTTGCATCAAATAATGAAATCCAATATCGAGATATTGCAATTCTAGCTCGTACCAATGCTGATTTGGAACGGTTAGCTAAGACATTGAGTTTTTATCATATTCCACATATAAAGCTGGGCTCCACCCCTTCCTGGTTAGAAAATGAACTTTCCAACCTTATCAACTACTTGAATGTGCTTTACCGTCCTGAAAAGGCGCACTGGTCTGTTGTTTGTACTTTGAAACTTTTACCTGGTATTGGTCCTACAATGGTTACAAAGCTGGAGAAAATGGCGACCGATTGTCAGTTGTCATTGTATCAATATATATTGCAACATAAAGAAGAAACAAAACCACCTATTCAAAGATATATTAATTTGATCGAAGAAACACGAGGCAACATGGATTTCCACTCCACCAAGAGTATAATGATGAATTTATTGAATGTTGGTAATGAACTTGGCTTAAGGAAGCTAGTCTCCAAAAATGTTAGGACAGAGATGGATAAAAATCATGTAACTAGACAGTTATTGGACTTTTACGAGAACTTGAAGATGTTTGATACTCTAAAACCTCAAGAAGTGAGTACTACTGAATATTTCCTGCAAAATTACATGGACTGTGTTCCATCATCGCAGAGAAAGGATTCTGTAAGAATCTCTACCATACACTCTTCAAAAGGTTTGGAGTTTCCGATTGTGTTCTTATTAACTGGCGATAAGCTGTTGAGCTCCAGGCACGAAGATAGGAAACTACAATATGTTGGTATGACCAGAGCACAATCACTTCTGTACGTTAATGTCTTAGATCCACAAAGTGATGGTAAAATAATGAAGAAAGAGCTTGGTGATTATTTCAGATTTGAGTCTCCAGAGATAGACGATCGTCTAGTAGGTACCATAAACGGTAAGGTTCCTAAACCGGGTGTTAGAGGAATGCATACATGGGCACGCCCACATGGTTTTAATGTTCAAAGACAGATTTCATATGGTGTTAGGAGAGGTTTTTCTAGCATATTTCAGAAGATTCGTCATCTTTAGATAACTATACATTGTACAGATAATGAGAAATGTTAATGCTTACTTGTTCATATATTTATTTATTTTTCTTCTTCTTCTCGACCTTACCCTTGGTAACTTTCCCCTTAATAGGTGCACTAGTCTCCAACATCTTAACCTTCAGTTGTTTAAAGTCCATATTCTCTAACCATGGAACTTTAACATCTGCAACAGGATCTAAGAGTTCAAGGAATTTGCTTGAAAGTCCATCATATTTGTACAGACCGATAATACCTGTCTTCTTTCCTAGCTTTTTCTCAATCTGATCCATTGATCCACGGGGTAGTTGAATCAACTTCACTGTGGAATCGCTTGACGATGCAGTGTATACCAGTGTTGGTAAATGTTGTGTAATAAGAGGTGGTTGTATATCAGCCTTACATACAAAGACATATTTCATTTTCTTTTCGATTGATTCTCCTCGTGATTTTGCTCTTGCTTGGGCTTCTAATACTTTCACCGTAGAGTTGAATCCTAAGGTCATATTAGACATACATTCTGGTTTTTGTGGAGTGAATTTTTGTGTCGTTAGCTGATTAAATTTGTATACCTCATCGAGCATAAGCAAGAGGAACTCAAGGATGTGCGCCTGATCTTGTTGATCCAATACTGGGAACTGTGCTTGTGGGAATGGGTTATCGAGAAGTGGTTTGAACACAGTTCTTCTCTTTTTCTCTACTTCTTTCAATGAAGACATATCTTTTGCTGTTAACTCTGTTTCAAATTGTCAGATGGTAAACAACTCTTCAATCTCATCTCTCACCTTTTATTTTCGCTTATTTGCAGAGATTACGTAAGCGCTCTTATAAGCATTACATAATCACTCCTTATATATATATCATGGATGGATGATTATTTTAATGGGTTTTTCTTAGGAGATGATCATCTTAATGACCACTTTTCGGTATTGTGCTTATGTGTGGTGTAGATACTTTTGGGGAGTCAATGGAGGCTAAGAAGATAGGTAGGAAAGATATTTTATTATAATCAGAGACACATCGAAATCGATACTCTCTCTAAACGTGATAAAGAATTAGATAAGGGGAGGCCAAAGCATTCAATACTCAGTAAGCAACCAAGAGAGACTCAATCATACCTTTAACTTGGTTCTGCTGTTCGGTGTTGGCGGTGTAGTCAACAGAGAAGAGTGCAATATCAGTCAGACAGGAACGGTCTTTCAAGACATTAGTCTCATCTGGAAGGGTAGCATCACCATGGTAGATGACATCAACACCTGGAGCACTAATAGATTTTGAAGTGAAAAGACCAGTGCTGGCATTATAGGTTAATCCCAAAGCTGTAATCTCAGAACCGGACATACGAGCAAAGGTGAAAGATGGATCATTACAACCGGTAGTAGAGTCAGAACCAACTTTTGGGAAGTTAACGTTCATACCTGTACCCAATGGGAACATTCTTGAGTTTTCACCTTGTGCCGCAAACAACGTGTCAACCAATTCAACCATCTTGGAGGTGTAGATGTTTTGGATATCAGTAGGATCATCATTCAAAGAATCCTTGTAGAAAGAGTTGTTCGTGTTTGAACCAGAAAATGCAATAGCAGAGTATCCTCTGTAAACTGCATTATAAGTGGCACCAATGGTACCGGAAAGAGTGTAGTAAGCATCTTGGTTGGTACCTTGGTTTGGACCAGCAACAACCAAATCCATAGTGACATTAGCAAAATGAGTTGGAAGTAAATAGTCAAGTCCAAAGGCAACACAAGCAGCTGGGGTACCGTTGAAGTACCAGATATGATCATCATCAACGTCTGAACCCCAAGCTGGTGCACCTTCTTTCAAGAACTCAAATTGATCATCATGGAGAAGGTCATCAGTGTAAGTGAACATGAAAGTACCACCATATCCAGATCTTTGTTCAACTGGAGCAACCAAATAAACGTCATGACCAGCAGCAGTCAAGTCTCTGTAGGCAGCCCTGATACCGGTAGAGGCCCAACCATCATCATTGGTGAGCAAGATGTTCTTAGCTAAAGAGAGGGAAGCTGTGGCCAATGTGGCAAGAGTAGAAGTGAACTTCATTTTTGGAGTGATCTGAAGAGAAACTCATAACAATGTCGATAATAAGTACCAGGGGGGGAGTTGGACCTTTTATACCCGAGGAATTGCTACAATTGGTAAGAACAATTTGGGTGTAAATCCCTCGAGGCTCGAGGAAAGCTGATTTAGAAAATTAATTCAGGAAAATTATAATCCAACAATAGGAGTTTATCCTCTTTTGGGAGCCCCCTAATAAGTGCCTGCATCCTGCATGACGCATACTCTTTTGATGTAATTTCCGACCGGAGTGACAATCGAGTTTGCCTTTGAAGAGAAAGCATTTTGTTGTATATGTCAATTGAGTTATATGTTGATTTGACAATCATTCAGCTATTTTGTTGACTATACTATTCAGTGTTTTATTCATTCTTCACTATGTTATCTCCATTAAAAACGTGTAGACAAGCGATCTAATTCCGAACTGTCAATCTTCTTAGCCCCCCCCCACGTGTTACTTTGAAAAGATCAACAAGGTTGATTCTTCTACATATACTCAATGCGATATATAACTGATGGAATAGATAAGAAGTAAATGCAGGTGGACAATGACCCGGTTCCTAATTGTTATGAGTATGGAGAAAAGAACTATGATTGATGTTCCATACTTGGCACTTGGCGTTCCTTGTGATAGATCTACACTTTATAGCTGAAACCGAGATCTGCTTGGGAGCTCTCTCTCTCTCTCTCTCAATTCCCACTTATCTTTAATAATATGAGCACGTTTCCGTGTTGTATACATCAAGCTTGGAAAGCTTGTATATACACCCACATCTCATGACACCCACAGGACTGGCTCTGTTGAGCTGTACACGTGTAGACTGATTACTTCAATTGATTTTATCCTTATTACTGAGCTAACTTAAGCTGATATTTTGTAATTGATTATCTTCCATTACTCCTAACCCTATGAAGAGAATATTCCAAGATGTCTATGTATCACACATTGCGATATGAATCAGTGTGCTTTATATCGGTATGTAAAACAGTTATACTTAGAAAACTATGATTACGTAAGCTTTTTACTCTAGTTTTCATAGTACATTTATTAAAATCACAATGTTTCATAATCTCATTATCCATATTAATCAGATATATACTATCAGTGTCATATGCATATGCTTCGTGTGTGTTTATGTAGAAGTGTTTCTGGTTTCATACCTCAACACTATACGTTTTAATAGAATTCAACTGTGTAACATCATCATCTTGACGTTCCATTAGTTTATCATTCTTTAAGATTTCATCCAAATCTGCTTTAATTGCCTTTGGGTATTCCAAAGTTGAATATCTTCTTATGATCATACCATTTCTATCAATCAAGAATTTTTCAAAATTCCATTTGACTCTTTTAGTACCCATGAAACCTTTCTTATTCTCTTTCAAGTATTTAAACACCTGATGTTGTTTCTTACCATTGACTCTTACTTTCTCCATGATTTTAAAGTTACAATTCCATACCAACTTATAACATGCAGTTGCCTTCTCTGCACTAAACCATTCTTGAGAGAAACTATTTGATGGGAAACCCAAGACTACCACATCATCTTTATACAATTCATGTAACTCGTTAAGAAACTTCAATTGCCAAGAGAATCCGCACATTGAAGCAACATTTGTGATCAAAACATACTTACCTTTCAACTGTGCAAAATCGAAAACGGTACCATCACTTTCATTTGCTTCTAAAGTGTAGAAATCAATATTTGATTTATAATTACATTTCTCAAGGCCTGTCTTTGAACTCATTGTAATGTCACTATCATGATCTGAATTTGACTCGGCATTTAAATCCATTTGTGTCATCATCTCACTCATAGATTTACGTGGAGTTGGTGTAGCAGAGGTCTTTGTTAAAGATAATCCATCTTCATGTTCCAAATGTTCATCTTCCGTTGTACTCAACAACAAAACAGGGAAATCTGAATCCAATCGATCAAAGATATCTTCGTACCCGTAGTCGGTACTCTCAACAACCGAACAGGACCCGACCGAAGAGCGAGTAGGTGTGCGTGTATGTGTCATTCTTTGGGTTTCTTTCTTGAAGGTGTATGTGTCTTGTCTCTACGGAGATGATCAGTCGAGAGAGCTCTTTGTGATATGGGAATGTTTGGAAAGAGAGGGGAAAGGGGGGGGAACACACGCCTATTTAAACACAAGGGCGGGACGTGTGAGTCCAATTAGATCAGACATCTCCAGCTGTGCGTTGGTTTGCGAGAAGCTGTTGAAAGTTTGTTGCCCACACTGCAGGAGTGCAGAAGTTGGACATATCACTTTCAAGTCAAATTAAGAGCCTCCACATACTCAGGATTGCTCGATGAAACTAAAGTAGATTGATTGGCGCAGTAAATAGCATTGAACATCTTGATGAATCAAGATATATGGAGCATAACTCTCGATTTTTTATGGTAAGCGTTCCTTAAAAGGTGTAAGCAGCTGTGAGACACCAAACGAGATTTCGCTGACTTCGGCGCACACCTGCAGAGACATACAGAAATCACCGACCACCTTAAAACTCTCAAAAGGCACCTCGGACAAAGAAGTCAAGCGCTCGGCAAATTAGATGTGGAAACTAACACATGCAGCCTTCATCAACAACTGCTCTTTACATTATTTTTATTAACTGTCAAAAGCATATGCTTGAACTAAAAAAATCATTGAAAAAAAAAGACCCCCGTAGTACTATATAGTTATCTTAGAGATCTATCTTACATTCCGATTGAAGATGAAAATAAAGAAAAGAAAAAAAAACACTCAGCTCATGCTAAGCACACTTGGAATGTTGGGTGTCAGAATGTATATATATGAACCTGGAAAAGAAAAGAAAAACCCACACTTCCTATTTATCCATAAACCAATTCTGAAATAAGCCTACAAACAAAGAGTTCGTAACTTTGGGCTTTAATGCTTTAGTACTTTTACATTTTAAAATCAATCCAATCAAAAAAAAAAAAAAAAAAAAAAAAAACGCACAAGCTGCTATCGAACATGGGGAAAAGGCGGAACAACCCCAGTCGCTATCTAAAGTCAAGATTTAACACACTGTGCAGACTTTGGCTTTTAGAAGCTTACGGGGGGAGTGAGATTTTACTATATGGCAAATACATTTAGATCATATGTATTGCCGAGGTTTAAAAGTTAATGGAATTCATTAAAGCTCAATTTAAACTTTTTCAGCCGTAATGTCGCGCCTTAAATGTACAAACCGTTGAATTTTGCATCTGGATCATCTGCGCGTAATAAATTGATTAGACTTCCTAATCCGGTAATTCGTCGTCAGCCCTTTTACAACTTAGCGTCTATACATTTTTAAAACCATACCAAGATACGAAGTATCAATTCATAGCATTTAGTCTAACTCAAAAGCAATATTAACTACCATGATACCAAATTTCAAGAATCGATACAATTCATTCTACAATTTGGTTAAATATATCATTATTAGAACATGGGCATTACGTATGGTCTTTAAACATTAAATTATTTATCACTCAGTCTTGGGCATCTTGTTGGCCTCATCCATAACAAATGAACTCTCAACATCTTCAAAAGTTCTTTTGGTACCACCAACGTTATCATTGGCATTAGTATTAGCATTAGCATTAGCATTAGCATTAGTAGCTACTTCAAAATCTTGTGCAAGTAATCTGTTCAACTCTTCGTCATCCATAACTTTCTCATCACCAACATCAGGCGTCCCTTCCTTAGACAGAGACTGAAGAACCTTATCAAAATCTGGATCGTTTAGATCATCGTTCAAAAATGACAGATCTGGAGCTGTAGAATCGTGCTTCATCGGTTGAGGCACTTCTTGAGATACTGTGCCACTAACAGAAGAATCGGTCTGCGTCGTTGTAACGGCCTCAACAGGATTTGTTTCAGCTGAATTTGTAGTCTCCTCTTTTGGCTCCATGGATTGGACAGTGACATGTGGACTTTGAATATTGGATTGAGGAGTCTGTTGTACAGCTGGTGCTGCAACTTGATCTTGGGCTATAGAAGAATCTATCACTTGTGGTGGACTAGTCAAAGTCTGAGATGCTGAAGGAACAGGAGTCTGTGAAACTTGTGGCGGATTGACCTGTGGGGAGCTGGTGTTGGATATATGTGGATATGGAGTGGAGTGAGCTGTGACACCGGAAAGGTTGTGAGGCACAGCAGATATCGACGATGATGTGCCTATCTTAACCTCTGGTGCCACTTGCAAAGCAGATGGTTGTGATTGTGTTGGGACTGGAACAGGAGCAACTATTGGTGTCACCACTGGTGCTGGCTCTAGTTTAGGGGTGGATTGTTGTTGTGGTTGTACTGACTGTGGAGCTGCTTGAGAGACCGGAGTCTGGCCAACCGAAGCGGGTACAGTTTGCTGTGGCATAGCTGGAGCAGTACTTTGTTGTGGTAGCTCTATTTGACGAGCAGGAGCATCCTGTATGACAGGCTGTGGTATATCTGTTGCTTGTCCTAGAAGAGGCTTATTCTGCTGGACAGAGTGAGCCTGTGCGGCCTGTTGAACCTGTTGGACCTGCTGAGCCTGTTGAACCTGCTGCACCTGTGGCATCTGTGGAGCCTGCTGTACCTGTTGCACGTGTTGTACTTGTTGTACTTGTTGTACTTGTTGTACTTGTTGTACTTGTTGTACTTGTTGTACTTGTTGTACTTGTTGTACTTGTTGTACTTGTTGTACTTGTTGTACTTGTTGTACTTGTTGTACTTGTTGTACTTGTTGTACTTGTTGCACTTGCTGACCTTGCTGAACAGGCTGCTGAACAGGCTGCTGAACAGGCTGAACAGGTTTAACCTGTTGGAGAGGCTGTGATTGACTCTGTGGTTGAACCTGTTGTAAAGGTTGTGGCGAGAATTGAGCCTGTGGCTGAGTGCGCTGTGGTTGTATCTGCTGGGTAGGAACTGGAGTACTGGCTCTAGAAACTGGTGCCGAAGCATTCAAACTCAATGGGGCCTTGATACGACCATTGGTAACTTTGTACGTAGCAGCGTTCAATGCCACAATCAAAATCTTGGTCAATTGTTGTGGATTGGTATCGATTAGCGTTGACAAAGGGTCCGATGTGAGTCCTTTGGCTTTTGCAGCTTGTGTAACTTGAGCAATAGTCATCGCAATAGCCTGTGTCAAGATGGCAGATATAGTAGGTTTGTCTACCAAGTTTCTCAAATCCTTTGAAAGAAGCACAAGCTGTTGTTGCAAGTGTGCTAAAGCCTTTTTAGTATCCGCCCCCAGAGGATTTGCTCTCACTGGAGCCTTCTGGGTTTGTGGTGTTACCCTTGTGGAGGTAGTTGGAGTTACCCCACGATTAGCCGCTAATTGGGCCTGGATATTTGGAGTTTTTCCATGCTGCTGCTGCTGCTGTTGCTGTTGCATCTGCTGTTGTGGAATATTCTGCTGTGGCCTCTGTTGTTGAGCCTGTGAAGAAATATTTTGATTGACAGAAGTCATAGGCTGTTGGATGAATTGTTGTTGTTGCTGCTGCTGCTGTTGTTGTTGCAGCTGCTGAGGTACCCCTTGTTGTTGTTGGATGATCTGACCTTGTGCTGTTACCTGCTGGATCTGAACCATTGGTGGTTGTGATGCTTGGATCGCCATTGGCTGGTGCAATTGTTGCTGATCATTGGAATTAGTTTTCAATGGAATCTGCTTAGCAGAAATACCTTGTTGAACGTTTATCTGAGGCTGTTGATCTATCGCACCAACGTTCTGCAGCATTACATCTTGCTTTTGGAACTGTTGTTGAGCAGCCTGTGCCATTTGCAACTGTTTCTGTTGTTGTTGTTTGTGCTGTTGCTGCTGTTGTTCAATCTTCATTGCAGCAGCCTTTGCCTTTGCGGCAGCAGCAGCTTGTTGTTTCTTCTTAGCCCTCTCCTTTTCTGCACAGTATTCTTCATCCAGGCCCCATAACCAACCTTTACCTTCTTTTGAGACTTTTCTGAAAGCCTTATTCAGTGATAGGTTATGACGAACAGAACTTTGCCAACCGTCTGGACAATACTTGTAGTATGGGAATATATCTCTGATAGACTTGTAAATCTCTGCCAGTGACATACCCTTGGGCGTTCCATGCGTTCTCAAACATGTTGCAATAAGATTTGAATAAGAACAGTTCGGTTTTGTTCTATACTCTTCTGGGATCTCTTCCAATGTATAAACTTTCTTTGGAGGCTTCGGTACTCTAGCTGTTTTTTTCTCCTTGATCGGCTTCTTTTGTACATCAGGCGATGTATTTGCTCCATTAGTCTCGACATTAGAAGTTGCGTTGGAACCGCTTACCGGTTCAAAGTCCATACTTGTGAGATTTGGTGTGTGTTCTCCGGAATCATCAAGACCATCATTGGATCCTTGGTTAGTGTACAGTGTTGTCTTTAATGAAACTGCATCAGATGGATTCAAAGGTTTTGATGGACTTTCACCCTTTTCTAATGGGTTTGCACCAGGTAATACGAATCTGAACACAATCTGACCGATTTGGATTTTGGAGTTGTTTGTCAAAGGTACCGTTGCAGCTCTCTCTATGAATACATCATCAACAAATGCACCATTTTTACCT
This sequence comes from Petasospora bimundalis, assembly GCA_030569745.1. Classification (NCBI taxonomy): domain Eukaryota; kingdom Fungi; phylum Ascomycota; class Saccharomycetes; order Phaffomycetales; family Wickerhamomycetaceae; genus Petasospora; species Petasospora bimundalis. Next base: position 120,011 of record JAJMLR010000002.1, read on the forward strand.
TGAATTGAAAGTTCAAATCTTTCAGTACCAAAATTGTAGAAAATCTTTGCATGTTTTCTAGAAATAGCTTTTGATGCACCCAAATGGACATCAACTGAATGAGATTGATCATTTTCAGATTTTCTTCCCAAAATGACTTGTAATGTTTGCACATAAAAGATAAAGTTCTCAAATTCCAATCTTGCATAAGCGGAGACTTTAGCATTACTTTGAGCCGAATCCGGCCTCGTCTCCGGTTCTTCTGATCTTATGGATTCAGGTTGAATGGATGTTGTCATTGATTCCTTCTTCGGCGTTGTTACTTTCCCATCTGGTAAATGTAGTATTGTTGTTGGCTGAGGATTTGTCAATGGGATCACTTGTGGCTGTTCTTGTTCCTGTTTGATAACATCTGACGTTGTATTGAATTTCTGTATTGTCTCATTTGTGTTTGTTTTTGTATGTGAGTCCATTGATACTGTTCCATTGAGGGATGGTTCTTGTAATAAAGTATCATCTAAGTGAGACATAGTCTGCTGTTGCGGACTCGCATTAAACAATGGTTGTTGATTGAGTTGTAATGAATTAGCATCCATTTCAGGAGTTACCTTCATTGAGGAGAACGAGTCCAGTGTGGTATCTGGAGCAGTACTCATCTTGATGTTACAACTTCTGCGTTTTTCAATGAGAACCACAGAGGTGTCAAAGCTTGTCAAACACTTAAATTAAAGGCGACTCTTCTTGGAAAATCTGAATGTATATATACTGTTTTGGGGTAATCAGATCTCAGTATGAATCAGACAGAGAGCCCTTCTTTTCTCCTCCCTCTTGTAGATGTGTTGGGGGGATATCAAAGATAGATGAGCACGTTCCGCGTGTTTAATGTGTAAACAAAACACCACACTCTATCTTACTAGCAGTTGCCTTTAAAGGAATAAAAAATGGGGCGGCTATGTGTATGGGCCCCGTTAATAAAATTAACACTATGTGGAAGGGGACCGGGTGTGGCGGTATCCGCTGTGTGTGGAGTTTATTGAAGTGTTAAGTTGTTACTACAATCAAAACTGGCACACGTCTTATTTACACACTGCATTTTTAGGCGTACAAATTTTCTTAGGGAGGACCTGTGCGTGCGCTAACCGAAGGGGTGGGGGGAGGGACGAGGTGGTTAGAATGATGGATATATAAACTATACATAAGTGGATTTTCTTATATTTCTTATATATGTATATATTCTCAATTGGGTTAGAATTTACTGGTTGTTTTTCTTTTTTATGTCGAGTTTATATATCAAAAAATGAGCTTGAATGATCATGTTCTTATGTATTCTCCCTCAACCTGATCATCTAAATTGCGATTGATCGAAATATCAAAGAATGGGGTTGATAATTAATAATGAAAAGATCGATAAAAGATTGATCTTGATCAATCTCAAACTAATAAGTCTATATGATATCATATCATGTGATTGATCTCTTGTTCTATGGCATATAGTTAGAGATCATGTTCATGAAGGGAATCGCAGTATGCTGCCGGGGCTGCAAGAATGCCAAATTTTATAGTTACATATTTATTTGTTAGTTATTATTGACTATTACGCAATTGAACCGGTTCCGTTATAAGTGTGATGATATCTGTATATGAAACATATATGACAGCTTCTTTCGTAATCAAATCAAATATTATCCAATTTACAATAATTTAGAATATAAAATTCAAAAAAAGTCATGTAGACAGAATCAAAAGATATCACAACGGATAGAATTATACGTATGAGATATACATGAGATATCTGAGATACAAAAGAGAAAGTATATCCAAATACAGATATATATGAGGTAGAAAGAGATAGCCGTACCTCATCTTCTGATTAGAAGGGGATTATAGCCGATCCTACCAGGTGATGAGATCCTATATAAGCTATATGAATTGAGTAATCAGTGCTAGGAGGAGTTGACAAAATATACCATTCTATATAAAAACTTCAATTCAATTGTATAAAAGAAGAAGAAAATATCACTTAAATAAATTACACAATCTTCAATACCCTCCTTCTTAATAGTTAAACCCGTTTGATGCGCTTCTCGGCCAATAAGCGCGAGCCCAGAGAAACCGTTCCTTTTTTTTTTTTTTTTTTTTTTTTTTTGGCGTTTGGGGGGGTTTTGCCCGTTTTGACTCTGCCGGGAAATCACGGACAACAAAGCAGCCAAACCGAGCTCGATTCTATAGAACGAAAAAGAAATTCCATTTGAGAAAGAGAGAGGGAACAATGAATGGTTTAAAGCAAAATATTCAATTGTTAATTGGATGTATCATATAAGTTTCTTAATATGTATTACTTTCTAATAGCTGCCCTTTTCCCCTTCCACACACACACCCCCGAAATCAAGCCGCAAGCAGGATCGGTCTGGGAGGGCCAGTATCGCGACTTCCGGTCGTATAACATAAACATACACCCGTAACGATTCTTTTTATAAACATGTTGAAGGATGATCCGAGGAAAGTCGGGGGTGAAACACAGAAAAGAAAAAACACTCCACAAAACTAACTAAATGTAGAAGTATATCTCTAATAAATAAATGGTTTTAATTATTCAAAATATCCATTGTTTCCTTTCCTTTTATCTCATTATTAAAAGCCCGCAAAGAACCTTCGCTGGGCTTCCCCCAAAAAGAAAGGAATACCCCCTTGCCCCTCGGAATTCGCGACGCCAAACCGCCCAATCGCGTTCGTCAATTCGTGGAAAATTCGTCCGCTCGCTGCGAGGCTCCCACCGAAAAATTTCAGATATAAAGTACGTCCAAAATCCCACTTTTGTTTTTTTCGCTCCCACAAAAGAAGTTCCCCCCTCCCTTTCCTTGGTTATCAACCTTTTTAATTAATTACCACAAAAATGGCTGACCAGAAATCCTCTTTCTTCATCGACTTCATGATGGGTGGTGTCTCCGCCGCCGTCTCCAAGACCGCTGCCGCTCCAATTGAGAGAGTCAAGTTGCTCATCCAGAACCAGGATGAGATGATCAAGCAGGGTCGTTTGTCCAAGCGTTACGACGGTATTGTCGAGTGTTTCAAGAGAACCGCTGGTGAGGAGGGTGTTGTTGCCTTCTGGAGAGGTAACACCGCTAACGTTATCCGTTACTTCCCAACTCAGGCTTTGAACTTTGCCTTCAAGGACAAGTTCAAAAAGATGTTCGGTTTCAAGAAGGACGAGGGTTACTGGAAGTGGTTTGCCGGTAACTTGGCCTCTGGTGGTCTTGCCGGTGGTTCTTCCCTTTTGTTCGTTTACTCTTTGGACTACGCCAGAACTAGATTGGCTAACGATGCTAAGTCCTCTAAGGGTAACGGTGAGAGACAGTTCAACGGTTTGTTCGATGTTTACAAGAAGACTTTGGCTTCTGATGGTATTGCTGGTTTGTACAGAGGTTTCTTGCCATCTGTTGTTGGTATTGTTGTTTACAGAGGTTTGTACTTCGGTCTTTACGACTCCTTGAAGCCAGTCTTGTTGACCGGTTCCCTCGAGGGTTCCTTCTTGGCCTCCTTCTTGCTCGGTTGGTGTGTTACCACCGCTGCTTCTACCGCTTCCTACCCATTGGACACTGTTAGAAGAAGAATGATGATGACCTCTGGTCAGGCTGTTAAGTACAACGGTGCCTTCGACGCTTTCAGAAAGATTGTCGCTGCTGAGGGTATCTCTTCCTTGTTCAAGGGTTGTGGTGCTAACATCTTGAGAGGTGTCGCCGGTGCCGGTGTTATCTCCATGTACGACCAGTTGCAGGTTATCTTGTTCGGTAAGAAGTTCTAAGAAATTTACTTATCTGGACATAGATTGACTCTAGAAAGATTAAGTTAATATTCAAACTCCTTGTAACTAGTATTAAAAAAAAAAACACATCCCTGTAGTCCAATTAAAATCAAACCAAAAACTCGTTAAATTTTATTCGGAGACCGTTATTTGAAGAGGTAATTTTTATTATAACGCAAACGGAAATGAGTTCCCCTCTCGGTATTATTTTCTAAAACTCCATGACATCAAAACTCATGGATATATATATATATATATTACTCTTTAAGACTATAATTAATTAATCATTGCTTCTGTTTTTTTTTTTGACTTTACTTTTGTCGATCTCTGCCCTCTTTTCCCGTGTCGACGCTCAGATCAATTAAAAAAAAAAAAAAAAAACCTGCGCGCTTGCCTCTTTTTAACTCCGCTCCTCGGCTTTCCACCCCAAAAAGATACACTTTGAGGGCTACGTCATTGAGCCTATATAGTTGGAAACCAAAGTGAGAATTATTAATCTGTTTGTATCTTTTAACTTGAAATTACAACAAATCTTTATAACGACCTTTTTGCTTATATGGAGATTTGTGGTAGTATATTTCAGTAAAATTGTACGAGTAACCGTTGCGTCGGCATTATATGCAGGGCCCTCCTTACTGTTGTCAGGTTCCGCATGATTAGATCAAAAACAGTTACAGCCCAAAATCTCTCTGACTACAGCTAAAGTTTGAATTTCTGTTCTGAGTTAATCGTTGAATTGACTGATGTTGAATAATATATGGTCTGAAGTTTTGGAGTAACATCCATTATATAATATAGTCAAATATAAAAAGAAGAGTGCATATATATAGTAGTTCGGAACTACTCATTGAGATATCACATGTGTATTAAGTAATCTTCGTCGAAAACGCTCTTATCTCAATTATATATATCGGATATTTAATCACCGTACCCATTAATCAGATCATCGTAAGCAAGGCTATGTTTTTGAGATACCGATTATACTTTACTTTACATATATTGGGCAGAAGGGGGGGGTGTACGCATTTCCGATGACATCCGATAGTTATAAACTTGCAGCTTTGGGTGAGTACCCCCAGATGTTGTCCCAAACTGTATATTGAAAGCTGTTTGAAACTCATTGTGATCAACTATAATTTTATTACTCCACATAGTTGCATATTCATGATAATCTGTTTATTTTTACCCTCCCCCCCTCTGTTATCATACACCTCTGATCTTTCAAAAGCTCTTGATGGGGATATATAAAGCGACAAGTACGTTCATGCTTGACTAATTAGGTATTTACAAACCCCCCCCCACTGAATTACTAAACATTGTTTGCTCTTAGATCTGAGACATATAATAGATGGGACCGGCCTTTGGGGGGCTATGCAGCTCAATATTATTTTTTTGCAGGTTAATTGGTTTTGGGCTTTTGCTTTTTTGGTACTTTGAAGGCACTTTGATCGACACTGGAACATGGAACTAGACATGCACTTAAAGATGATCTATATGCATAGTACGTAGGGGTAAAAAGCAACCTACTCGACTCTTTTAATTATTCCTAAATACTAGAGAATATGGCCTATTGATTTAATCTCAAGTAAATTTAAAATTCATTTAGTGAGACAACAAAGAGATATATGCATCCGCACTATATTTCTAGTTAATATTAAAATTGCTTAATAAAAAGAACATTTGCATTGCCGTTCTCATATTAAAGTGTCAACATCGGGTACATTTTCCCTTGGGCAATGTTTCTCTTTCGTCCTCTCTCTCTCTCTTTCAGCTTCGGCCGAACCGCCTCGGATAAGCAAAACACTAACTCCGAGCCATACACTATGGAAAACGCGGCTTTAACGGTGCATCGGAAGCTTGCGCGCTTGCTCGCTCCGAAGCGGCCATCTTCTCACTTAACACTAAAACGAGGGGCCACGAGCTGAGCTTTAAAAAGAAGAGAGGATCGCTGTTTTTTTTTTTCTTGAAAGACAGTGTCCTTATAACAAAGAGTTCCCTCTCTTTTGTGGCTTTACTTGTCTTTGCTGCGCCCTAGAAATATCATTGGTGCCCCACCGCATTAGTGCCCGTCAATCCAGCTATCGTACATAAATCACTTCGGCCGATCCCAACCACGGTTCGCTTACAAAGACAGCACCCGACCAAGTCGACCTTTAAAAGGTTGTGAAACGCCCCCTCCCCCCACCTGTGGGCAAGTTCTATCACCGTTTTTGTTTTTGATTGATAGATATTTACCTGATATATTCATTTGATTAAACCCGGTGCTGATCCTCTAAAGAATCAGTCATTGGAAAACCCTCCCCCCCCCCATCACACATACAATGGCACATACAAAGAGTGGGAACGGTTCAGTTTACCCTGCTGTTCGCAGAAGAATCTCAAAAGCTTGTAATTATTGTCGTCAAAGGAAGATTAAATGTAATGGGAATTCACCTTGTGCAAATTGCAAAAATCATTCTGTTGATTGTATATATACAAAAACTGTTAGAAAGAAGAAACGGAAACCAGCAAAGAAACTTACACTTCAAGAACTTGAAAAAAGAGTTTTAAAGATTGATGAAAAATTTGATATTTTAAGTGATAAACTTACTAAAGTCATTACAATACTTTCACATAATAAACTTGATGATGGTTTATTAAAAGATCAAATGATTAATTCAGAGGCAAGTGATGATTTATCAGAGGATTTTTCAGGAGATGATTATGAAGAAGAATATTCAGAAGCAGGTTCTGAAGAGGAAGGTTCTAATCCAACATCACCAATTGATCCTCAACAAGTGCGTTTACCTCTACAAACATCAATGAGCGAAACTATTACACAATCGAAATCATCAAATATTTTAACACCACCAGATGATGAATTCCAATTCATACCGCGTCAATCAATACCAACACAATATCCACTCAACACAAACTCTGTTAACGATCGATATCAGTATGATAACATAATACCACAATCTGCAATGTTGGGACCGACTGGTGTCTCTATGGGATCATTGAATGAACAATTGAGCCTAATGGAAAATAAGATGATGCTTTCATTTGATACCGTTGGTCAACTGTCACAACAGTTGGATCCAGATGGAATGTCGGTGAATATGTTTCGTTGACTAGTATTATATAATGACGTATATTAATGCCTCTGTGATGTGCTAATGATTCTTATAAGTGTGGTAAATGTTTTATGTTATTTGTTTTTAAGCCCACTTTTTTTTTTTGGTTTTTGGATGTAATGACTATATATATATATTCTAATACAAACTTTTATATTGATATTTGCTACAATTTTTAATTATCTGAAAAAATCATCTATAATGTGACGTAATATCTTGCTTATTAACTATCGAAGTCAATCTCATTCGTAAATCATCGTGTAACAAAGTTGGGAGCTAGTGGTGCACTTACTTGTCACAGTCAACAACGTAACGACCCAAGATCTTACCCTGCTCCATCAACTTGTAGACCTCTGGAAGAGTAGACAAACCAACAACCTTGATTGGAGACTTGACCAAACCTCTAGCGAAGAAGTCAATAGCCTCTCTGGTGTCAGCTCTGTTACCAACGTAAGAACCCTTAATCTGAATAGACTTGACGACGTGGGAGAAGACGTCAGACTTACAGACGGCACCAGCTGGCAAACCGACAAGGACGACAGTACCGGTTGGTCTAACGTACTCAGTAGACTGAGAGATAGCAGCCTCAGCAACAGAGACGTTGATAACACCGTGTGGACCACCCTGGGTAGCGTTCTGGATAGCCTCAACAACGTTCTTCTCCTTAGTGAAGTCAATGAAGACCTCACCACCGAGAGACTTGAAGAGCTTCTCCTTAGCCTCACCACCATCAATACCGAGGACTCTCAAACCCATAGCCTTAGCGTACTGAACGGCAAGGGAACCAAGACCACCAGCGGCACCAGAAATGGCAACCCACTGACCTGGCTTCAAGTCAGCAGTCTTCAAAGCCTTGTAGACGGTAACACCGGCACACAAGATTGGGGCAATCTCAGCCAAGTCAGTACCCTGTGGGATCTTAGCGGCCTGGACAGCGTCAGCGGTAGCGTACTGCTGGAAGGAACCATCGTGGGTGTAACCAGACAAGTCAGCCTGGGCACAGTTAGACTCGTAACCCATCTCACAGAGCTCACAGGACATACAAGAACCGTTCAACCACTTGATACCAGCGTAGTCACCAATCTCGAAGTTAGAAACCTCAGAACCCTTGGCGACAACGACACCGGCACCCTCGTGACCACCAACAAGTGGCAACTTAACTGGCAATGGCCAGTCACCGTGCCAAGCGTGCAAGTCAGTGTGACAGACACCAGAGTACTTGACGTTAATCAAGATCTCGTTTGGCTTACACTCTGGGACTGGGATGTCCTTGTACTCGAGCTCACCGGAGTGCTCGTAGAAGATAACACCCTTCTGGGTGGTTGGGATGACTGGGGCAGTAGCCAAGTTTCTGATGAACTGTGGTCTAGCGAAAGATCTCAATTGTGTTCTAAGCATTGTGAATTAGGGAATATGAAGATGGGGAAAGGGGAAATCAATCCGGGTATTATCGTATGAAGTGAGAAAAGTGCGGGTAGGCTTACTTTATATACTCTTTTTGAAACAGGCACTGCAAAGAAGGTACGGCTTTGTGTTTAACCAACAGATCCCAGTTGGAGAGACCCTATGATTCGGCTGACTCCCATAGGCCCACTAGCATCGACATTGGTGCCAGTCCGAGCTAGGAGACGTCGCAAGGTGCGTCAACGACGCACTTCGGACTTTAAAGGCAACAAACACCTTCAGAACCGGGACAACTAGCGTGAGGCTCATAGTCGGAGTCCTCTGGTGGTCACTATTAGCTATAAATGGCAATTATGAAGACTACAATGTCTCTGACGAGTCAATTGAGTTTAAAAAACGAATTTGTTGTGCCAGAATTGACCAGAATTGACCCTTTTTGAGCCTTCAAAATCGCGTTCTTTACTCCGAAGTTTGACCGTTGGCTTACGTAATGGAGGGGCACGGTGTGGAGCACAGAGATCCACTTTTTACACAAAAATTTCTTTACGGCGCGTATGTGATATAAATCTTGGAATCTTAAAGATTGATACAATCGCCTTTCAATATATCTAATATATGGATCTGATTCTGAAAGGAGTTATTAGATTGTTATATTCAATTGACTAACAATTGCATCTACATGATAAATTAGAGTCCTATCGTGATAATTAAGCAGCAGATTTGATAACTGCCTTTGGGAAAGGGGACCAGGCTGCCCCCCTTCAATTCGTTGGCAGAGTGGCTGATGCTATTGGCGGGGTAGGGAACTAGAGCGACGTTCGGACTTCAACCTCCGTCCTTCGGGGATCGTTATTATGCAACTTAGGTTAGCATGGCCGGGTTTGAAGGGTGCCGTAGTGTACGCGAGTTGCCAGGGGGACAGCGCCAGATTAGCCTCTGTTAACCGGATTGGTATAGCGACAGAATCTTTCCACACGGTGTCTTGTTCCCGAGTGATTTAAGGCATTTAGGGTGGGAGCCCCCTATCCCTTTGTGTTTCTGTGTGTATCAATTACACCCCAAAAATCTTCGAAATAGGAGAGTGGTATCATTAATGGACAACAGTGTTTGTATGTGGTTTTCGCCCCCCCCCGTCCTTAAGCCTACTGTATTCTCAGCATTGTCCACAACCTCCTTCCTTTACAGATCTCATTGCTCATACAATTGTCTCTGAGTTTAGAACAATATTGATTTAGCATACCTATAAAATAAATTTCTGCCCCATTGTCACATTGTTTGTGATGTGTAATCCAATCTGTCATTTATGCGGTTAATGTGCCATATGTGTAGTCGATTCCATGCATTGAAGCAGGGCAACGTAGGGTTAGCCGCTCAATAACCAATATCCTGATTTTTATCTAGCAGTCTTCACTGCAAAACAGGGGGAGATCAGTCATTTTTAGTATGGGAGTCAGTTACGAGCTTGCATATTATATGTAGGTATCCTCCTTTCTCATCACTTGAGCATAAAGCATATGTATAAGTATCGCATATTTGATCTAGATCATTGTGAAATAATGGGCTTAAGACCGAGATTTGGAAGTTTCTTCATTGTTTATTGATCATTAAAACACGGACAGGCCGGAACAGTATGGTCACTTATCATTACCATTGTAGGGCTGATTCGGCTTTAGGGGGTGTTTTTGGTACGATTATTGCGGGAGTATGGCCCGAGAGTCATGATGATGAGGGGCATATGGGAAAAACTCAGGGGTGGTCACCACTTAATTGAAAATGGAGTACGGCATCACTAGTTTCATTTAAAAAGTGTTGAGGGTTAGCACATTGTTTTATTGATTTATGCAGATCCAGACACAATAGTCCGCGACCCTTCTTTGTGTTGATCTGGGCTCTATTGATATATCTTAAGCGATTGTGTCAAACTGATCACAACGAGTGTTAATACCTCTCCCTTAAATCCTTAATTAACAATCATTGCCATTACCCCCATTCGATTAGCTAAAAAATACTATTTAAATTTCATTTTCGGACTTAAGAACTAATAAACAGTCTAGTAAAATCATTAATATCAATGGATAACGGCTCAATTATTGTCTATCCACTTTCACTTCATGGCCTGAATTTTCTAAAAAGCCCCTGAAATCACGTGACCGCTTATCTCCTTTTCGCGAACTCGTTTGAGTTCGAATTTTTTTTTTTTTTTTTTTTTTTCGTGGTTTAAGTACAATCAAACCAATTTGTTACAAATGAAGTGGGGACAGTAAAGTGTTATCCCCGTACAGTTTAAGTAATGTAACAGAATCTTGTAGAATTTGAAATACAAGGTCGTGGAAATGGGAAATAGGGATACGGCTTATGAAGCTTTCCTGAAACAAGCTCCTAACACTTCCTGTTGTTAAAGTCCTTATCTTATCTCAAGTACTTATAGGTAATATTCTAGTTTTCAAAAGGTAATAACGATTTTTTGCTGCTGCGTTTTCCCAGGTTTATTCAACGTTTACTCCGATGGAAACCAAGCTGCATGTTGGAAATTTGCCTGCCCTGGACCGTTAAAGGAAGCCCTACAGATCTACACATGTTTAGGTCCGCCCTTAGACGTCCGTTGTCAGTTTTGTTGTTCCCACTGAGCCCTTAATGGATGTTATGTGTACCATAATATATTTATCCATCCATGTGTATCCCCTCATTAGTTTATTAAACAGCTCCGATCTTTGGGAACTACGGAAGGGATTATCAGTAATACCAGGATCAGGGACAGACAGCTATCGAGAAGGGAGGGGGTGTCTCAGGCGTCCACGCCTCTCTTCACTGCAAATTTGGATGTAATTGAGTTTTATTCTTTTTATTGTTTCTCTTTCTTTTTGAACTCTATGTGTTCAATAAGTCTTTAATTAAGAGTTTCTACGTTGGATTATTCGTCTTGGTTACCGATAGCAAGTTATAACTGAGTTAGGTTAAAGTTGTGTGCCGATCACTAATATTAAACACTTGCACATGACTTACATGTTTATACATAGAATTGAATTTCTCTAACTTCTTCAACTTCTAATTTCTTCTACTTCTTCCACTTCTCTTATGTTAGACCACTGTATATATACGGCTTCTTACTATACTAAAACAGTTCGGATAATGCTGTGTGTTTTTTTTTCGACCGCACACGTGAAAGATAAGAAACGACGTCATAAGTTGCATAAATTGATGCGGAAATGTCAATTGTCTCTCAAGTTTATAAGGCTTTTAACTAGTAGTTAGAAAATTAGTAATTAATGGTTAGTAACTAAGTTAGTAGGTTCATAATGGTAACTATATTGATTTATATATACAAAGCTTCATAATATAGGTCTCCTTAATAGGCAGCATATGCCTTGCATTGCATTAGGACTGTTTTTTTTTCCCCCATCGGCTTCATCATAAAGAAACTGATGACGATGGATGAAGTTAATTGAGAGCTGATATAAAGTATCGTATACATATTAGTCCTCTTAGCATGTAATACACAGAGTTTACATACAAACTAGGTAGAAAGGTGGGGGGAAGATAAAAAAAAAAAAAAAAAGAAAGAGCCGATATGCCATCTCTTCGCTTAAGGTCCCAGTGCCAATTTGCGAATTTCACCGCTCTGCAGCACACTTTAATCACAAAAAAAAAAAGGGACTCGTCTGTATAAAATCTGTTCAGAAAGACCCACTTTGTTATAAGCTGCAAAGCTGTTCACTCTGTTCACTTCCCCTTGCTAAAGCCACACTCTTGTGGAAGGGCACACATATACACACACACACCTCACCACCTCACCCCACCACCCTGTGTTTTTTTTACTCGCAGAAGGGGGAAACTAATCTATCACCGAGATCTCGTTTAAAGATTACTTGTTTCTTACAACCCATAGTCACATAATTTCAGATATAATGAAGTTTTCATTACTGTTATTGCTTATACGGCCAGTTGTGTCCACGTTAACACTATGTTCATCACAAAATACTGGCTCTTTATATAAGGCTGATTCAAGTATATACATGTCTAATGGTCTTTGTCATGATACCTGTTCCAGTGCTGGATATGCTGTTGGTATTGTTTCAGATGAAGATTGTTACTGTTCAAATTCTGTCCCAAGTGATACTGTGGATCTTAGTGAATGTGATACGGACTGTCCAGGTTATCCTAGTGAACAGTGTGGAGGTGATGGATTTTTCGGATACATTGAGATCTCAACTCCATCTTCAACCGTTAATGATGGAACAAGTACTCAAAGTTTAGTTCAAGCAAGTGCTGTGTTGTCTACTAGCTCGGCATCCATAATACCCACATCCGCCACTTCATCTACCTCCACCACTTCCTCGACTTCAACATCATCTACTACTTCATCTACTTCAACGTCAACCTCTACTTCGTCATCTACCTCCATTTCATCGTCATCAACAGCAACAACAACTTCTTCTTCTTCCACTTCTTTAACTACTTCATCATCTTCATCTTCTTCGTCTTCTTCTTCTACTTCTTCTACTTCTTCTACTTCTTCTACTTCTTCTTTTTCTTCTTCTTCTTCTTCATCATCTTCTTCATCTTTAATATCTTCCTCTTCCTCTTCTTTAATATCTTCTTCTTCCTCTTCTTCTTCTTCTTCTTATGCATCAATTACATCAATGTCCAGTAAGACAACATCACAAGTTGTAATAACTTCATTCATCACATCAATGGCAACAATTACTAATGCAGAAACACAAATTATAACCGCACAAACCACAGTTGTTATTGTACAAACAAGTGCAGTATCAGATAACAATAAATCCTCTTCATCATCTTCTTCTTCATTTTTCGATTCAAAGGGTAAAGTTGCTGGAGTTTTCACTGTTGTTGGAATTGTATGTGTTGGTTTGTTATCAATAATTATATTCTGTTGTTGTCGGGTTTATGGTGGTTCTAATGATGATAATGAAAGTGAATGGGATGTTGAAAGACAAGAAGTTAAAAATACTGCCAAATTTGATACTTTGGATTCAAATGCAAATAGTACTGAAGATGAAACGGTTATTGGTGAAAAGACACCACGTATGCAAGGACACAAGAGACAAGTCAGTCTTGTTAGTGCTGATTATGGAACACCAATCATTGATAAGAATGGAGAGAGTTCGTATGTTGATCAACGACTCGATGTTGGCCGGTTTGAAGACGACATGGAAGAAGTCAACAGTTTGAATGACGGGGAAGATTATTCCAGAAAGGTTCTAAAAGTGATGAACCCATAGCATTCGTTTTCTTAACTAGTTTATCTATATATATTTCACGTGATTACAGGGTATACACATTTTATCGGTCACTTTTTTTGTATGGCGTGGTTATACGGTGGTGTGCTTTTTTTTTTTTTTTTTTTTAAATGCTGCAGTGCGTCAAAATGGAAGCCCCTGAGAAATAACCTAATCTGTCTTTGACCCATAAACATATTATTTAGATCTGTGTGTATAAGGCAAATGTATTCAATGGTTTATAAAGTGGTTTTTGAGTGTTTATGTAAGAAAAATTCCCCGGAAAGGGCAGGAAATTTGAAGGTTTATAAAGGCGGGGAGTATGAAAATAGCACAGGGTCACACAGCATCACGCTTTTATAGAGAGGCTTCCGTGCGCGGGCAGGTTTGTTCACTTGCATCGACGGCTTTCTATTTAAAAGTGCTTTCCTCCCCTCTTTCTGTTATTTTTTTGTTTTTCTTCTCTCTTTTCTCTTTCTTTTTGTGTGTTTTGTTTACCATACAATGTTCCAAGTACGTAAACACGAACTTGCAATACGTAAGAAACTTCAACAGCTCAAGTTGCTACCTGCAGATCAAACTACGGAAACGGATGATCTTTCACCAGCACACTCAATCTCTAATAAATCTATTGCAGATATAGATTCAAAAGATAAATCAGTCACTGAGATCTCACCATTAGAATCTCAAATATTTGAAAGATCAGTACAACAACCACAACATTCACGTTCTCAATCTTTCTCTTCAATTGCATCAATCCCTGCACATTTGACACAAGAGGCAATGGTACCTTCTGTATTAGATGCTTCTTGTTCATTGAATGATGACGCATCCTGTGTGGAAGTCATTTGTGGACATTCAGGTCATCCATTATGTAAAAGGCGTACAACTTCTTTCAGTGGACTTAATTTCCCATTACAAGAATGTAAAGAGGAAGTTCAGTCAAAGGAAATACTCACCGATGTTGATTATTCAGATCATACAAGACTCAATTTCACTTCATTTGCAGATTTACTTAGTGATGAAGAAGAAAATTCAAGTCCAATGGGAACAAGAAAGAATTCTGTGGTTATTGTACCATTGAGTTTGAAATCCACTAATGACAGTTTACGTTGATATAGTTTTATAGTCTAATTATTTTAACTTTTTGCATTATATAAAATTTTCACTCTTTCTTCTTAAACCATTTACCAAGTTTTGACCTTCTTTTAGAATCGTCATTACTTTGGAAACTCGAAAGTGTGTTTATACTTGCTGATCTAATCATCTGTGAAAGTTTTTTTGTTGGTGATTTAGTAATAATTGAACTTGCATCATCGTTTGTAGTTGACGTGGGTATAACATTGCGGAATTTGAACTTAAATTGTAACGATGAATCTGATTTCAGATATTTCAATGATGGAATACCAGGAGGTGCAATTAATATCCTTTTATGTGAGTCAACAATTGTGGTGAATAGTACACGTTTACTAAACTTCTTCATATCAATGATATCAACAGCTGTCTCTCCAGAACATAATTTAGCAGCTAATCTGGCCTTTTTAGCTGATAATCGATCTGATTCAACAATCAAATCTTTTAATGATGAGTTGGCATTGATATAACTGTAAACCCCATCACTATCTGAAGTGTCCAATAATGCCTTTATGAATTTTTCAGATCCAAATTCAAAATCAAAAGTATCATCTGTCTTGGGTACTTCATTCTCTAATGCTAACTTCTCAAATTCTAATGACCCAATACGGAAAAGATTCGATGAACTGTTATCTGGATCAACCTCCTCATCACTAGACTCTCCAAAATCATCAATCACATCTGGATTAATAACCTCATTGGTCACTAAATCAGCCAGTTGATCAATTCTTAAATACTTATCTATCAAGAATGGAACAGTCGGTAGCTCCTTCAATAAGTCCTTAGATGTTAATATAATATCAGTTCTCTCTAAAGATGAACCTAATTTGAACTTTTTATCACTGAAATCCAACTTTTTACCAGTGACCTTATCCAAATAATCAATTAGTTGTTCTTGTCTTGGTTCAATGAATGCAGAGTTCAATCTCTCCATATATGGTTCCTTGGCTCCAAATTTTTGTCTATTGGCAAAAGTCATCAAAATTTTTGAAATGAGTGTTAATGTCCTCTTAATGTCACCAGTCTGGTGCTCTTTCGTTAAAAAGAAAAGCTTCGGATTCAATATCACAGGACAGAAGAATCGTAAAAACAAAAATCCCGTAATACAGTTTAATGTCAATGTCACATCAGTGGTGTATAACTCAATCTGTTTCCTTAAAAGTGTCAATTGATGCTTAATAGCCTCAGGTATGTCATTCGAAGTTTGATATATTCTGTTCCACACCTCTTCAGCGTACATCAACAATGTCTGGAAATTAGCATCCACAATACTCTGCTTCTTTGATGGATCAGTCTCCGAAATACGCATGGGATCTATCTCTGTAGGATCCGTCTTGGTAATCACTGTTGTGATGAAGCTTCCTATAACTTTTTCCAAATATTCCTGACCAATTCTAAGGTTATACATTTCCAGAGACTTTGTCAATAATGAGTTGCCTCTGAATAATGTGTTATGAAGGTTCAATTCATTTGATGGAACATTCATAATTTTGCTGATTTCATCATTTATAAGAGCAGAGAAGAACTCGTTTTCTTTCTGTAAAGATTGAAATATATCCAAAAGCACGACTGCAGTGTTATCTAACTCCGACTGAGCATGTTTAGAAACAACATAATTCAACAATTGTTTGAAGTTAAGGTTCAAAATCATCTGTTCAAAGTTGTTGAAATTTTCTGGTGAAAGAATGTAATTTGTTCTATTTTTCACACTAATACAAATCTTACCAACTGGGCCTTGTCTGCTTTGTAAAGGGACCCTTGTTTGCGATAAGTCTCCTTGAAAATCTCTATAGGTGATATTGGAGTAACCTAAAAGCTCATCAGTATCCCCATAAATGTTGTGAGAAGAACCTGCTCTTTTCAGAGCAATAACAAATGATTTTGTCCCTAATGGTAAATCCAATTCAAACTCCTCTCTGAAGAAGGGATTTCTTGAACTCTCAACAATGGCTGTTCTGTACCATGGAGCACCCCACATCTGAACCTCTGCGTATAATCTGACAGCATTTCCATCAGAATCAACAATCTCTTGAGATAAGTTTGCTTCAAGGATATCAAGCTTTAGTTTTCTCGAAACCCTAAGGACGTTAGATTTATTCAATCCGACATATTGTCTAATAGTGAAGGACTTCAATGCCACGAGCCAATCTTCAACGTCAACTCTATACGGAAATTCCATGATAACTCTCGTTACTTTCGGTAGTTCCTTTGATATCTGAGGTAAAAGTGTTCCGTTGACGTATTGACACTTATTAACAGACTCCTGACGGAGTTCTTCAATAGCACCAACAAACAAGTAATTGGAAGACTCAAAGATAGAATGGTGCAATTCCCTGATCTCCGACCCTGTTAAAAGTTTCAAATCAATTGTATATAGGGTCTTCCCATCTGATTCGTTGATTAGCTCAAGAATTCCCGAAGATTTCAATACAGCCATAGCAGTAAACCATTGTTCTCCATTACCGGATCCATCAGTATAAAGAGGTACTGTAGGACCATTAACGGCTTCAATGTCCTTAGCAGCCTTAGGTAATGGGCCATAAATCTTACAACTTGCCACTAAAAGATTGGCCTCATCGTTATCATTAGCGGAGAATGGTATATTAAGTTGTTTATGCAAGATACCGCGTGGTCTCAATGCTTGCCAAAACACCAAAGAAGCCATTAATTTGGATAAGATCTCCTTGTCCAACGGTCTAAACCATACCTGAGGATCGTTTTCACTATACGGCGTAACAACGATACAAGGATCAGAGATTTGGATATAACAAGATTGAAGACGCCTAATTAGGACCGTCTCTCCAGTCGCGTTCATGATTGCATTTGATGCCGCCACAGAGGTTCTGAGTGCTCCTTTAGCATCAATGGTGATCCTGGACGTAAAGAACTGTTCCCCTTCAAGGCTGTATTCCAATACCTCAGTGAATTGGCCCTTTGAGTGTGTTATATGACCAGCGAGAGAGGACGCTGTGATTGAGGAGGGCATTTTCTTCTATTTTACTTTTTGTTCTTCTTTGCTTGTTATTAGATGGGCGGTTAATGTATAAATTGGGCAAGGGCCTCTATTGAGGCTTTAGTAAGCGATTGGGTTCCCCTATCTGATAGATGATAACAGCTTAGTGGGAAGGGGGGGTTGGTTTTCTCTCTAAGCGTTGACGCCCTGTACAATTTGGCGCTCGAGGAAATTGTTTTGAACCTCTTCGCGGCCGTGTTTACACTTTGCCTGTTGGCTATTATTTTTCTCTAAAATTAACCGTTTAATGTGGGATATTTACGAAGTGAAGCACAGTAAGAAAAGTAAACAAAATCAGGTAATCACAAGGAGAAGGCCTTTGGAGCCTCACCTTCAGGGCCGATGAACTCAGCCTCTCTCCAAGGACCAACGTCGGACAAGTAAAGACCACCGGTAGCTTCATCAACCTCAGACTTACCACCAAACTTGGTTGGCAAGTTTTCAGCTGGGATTTGTTTAAGCAACTCCTTTTGGTAACTTGAACCCAAGATGAAGATCTTGGAGACTGTAACTGGGTCCAAGAATGGCTTGAAGAGACGGAATGCTGTTGAGAAACCGAATGGGGCATTAATGAGGTAGAACTTACCCATACGCTCTGGGTATTGGTTCTGACCAATAAAGGAAGCCTCTCTAACATATGAAAGGACCTGAGCAGCAGCGGAGATGGAGATACCTTTCAAATCCATAATGGTACAAGAAGTCTCGACAAGGCTACCTTGTTTTCTGGAACAAGCAGGCAATCTGTACTTAACAAAGGATTCGTACTCCCACACCAAATTCTGAAGCATACGCTCCTGTGTGGTGATCTTCAACATCTCTGTGAGGTTCACCTTACCGAGCTCTTCAATGTAAACAGGACGACCATCCTTGTCTGTCTTATGATAATACTGTGGATAGAACTGTGCAACAATTGGCTTCTCTTCATAATGGAAATCTTCCAAGATGGTATCGGTACCAAAGTCCTTTCTCCATTGTTCATGCTCCTCAAACATTGTAATGGCAAGATCAATATCAAACTTACGAGCTCTAAGGAAACGCAAAAGGGAAGCATCATCTAAACGTAAAGTGAATTCCTTCGCTTGCAATTTTTCACGCATAGTCTTCACTTTCTCCTCTTGTTCTGGTGTTAAGAACCCAGAGTGACCATCTGGGGAGCCGGCTGGAGCCTTCTGTGGGAATGATTCTCTATGTGTTGATAGTTAGTATGTACATTTCACAAACAAACATTCTTCTCTTATTTTGTTTGATGCTCTTTTTTTTACAATGACTGTGTACGGGCTTATTTCTGATAATTCCGTGTAAGCGGCTCACAATCCCACTCGGATAAGATCATCATACCGACACAGCCTTCCTAACAGCACATCAATTGGATAAAACGGCAAAGCAACTCACAAAAACTCCTGTTCCTTTCACGAAAATAATTGTTAGTCATACAATTCAATAAGAAAAACTCAATTCTTAAGTAAAACTCACTGAAACGGCCATTGTTTATATCTTTTATACCCTTTGCGTTTTACTTATAAAACAAGAAATTCAACTGCCTTTTCGGTGAAACGCTTTTTGATGTTTGTTGTTTTTTTCCACTCTCGCGCTTTTCTGCCCTCGGAAGTTTTTAATCTCTCTAATTTCTCATCGCCGACTTCCGACCTTCAATACTGTGCTTTTTTTTGGCCTCAAATCGAACAAAAGTGGAAAACTTCACCAAATGATGGGGCAGTTTCTCAACACAATAACAAATGGGAGCATTTGCTATTTGATTGTTACTTCCTGCTTTTTTTGACCACTCCAAATACTTCTTACCCTTTTAATTGGGTAAATTTTTACCAAAGATAAAAAAAAAAAAAGACTTATGGATCCCAATATCCTCTTCTCCTTCCAGAACGGTAACCGTTCAACTTCCACAATCACTGCTGGAGATGAATCTGAAGATCATGAACATATTCCAGATGATCTGACTTCACGCTTTGATGAAGACTTGTCAGATGGTGATATTGAGGCGTTCTATTCCGATAATGAGGAAGAACTCCCTGAACATGCTTGTGCCTACTGTGGTATTCATGCACATGATGCAGTTATTCAATGTGCCCATTGTAACAAATGGTTCTGTAACAGTAAAGGTAATTCAAACTCATCGCATATTGTAACACATTTGGTTATGACAAAGCATAACTCTGTTAAATTACATCCAGATTCAGATGTTGGAGGTGATACACTGGAATGTTATAACTGTCGTAATAAGAATGTATTTGTACTTGGTCTTATCTCTGCAAAGACAGAGGCCGTCATGGTTATGCTTTGTCGTTTACCATGTTCTCAAGCTAAAGATCCAAGATGGGAAACCGGTGATTGGCAAGCACTCATTGATGATAGAGAATTTGTCTCTTGGATTGCTCGTAAACCAACAGATGAAGAATCAATTGGTGCTCGTGTTATATCAAATGCTCAAATTTCAAAACTTGAAGCTAAATGGAGACTTAATAAAGATGCAACTTTAGCAGATGTTGAAAAAACTGAAGAAGATTCAGAAGAAGTCCCTAGAATCTTGATGAGATACGTTGATGCTTATGAACATCAAAATTACTTTGCACCTTTAGTTAAACGTGAAGCAGATGCCGATAAGGCACTCAAGGATTCTCAGGCATTGGAACATATTAGTGTTCGTTGGTCTATTGCTCTTAATAACAAGCATCTCGCATCCTTTGCTCTTTCTACTTTTGAAAGCTCAGGTATGAAGGTTGCCGTTGGTGATGAGATTATTCTGCGATATGCCGGTGTCGTTCATGAACCATGGGAAGGTAAAGGTTTCATCATCCGTGTTCCATCTGCTCATCAGGAGGAATTCACATTGGAGTTGGACTCAAAAAGTCAACATCCACCAACAAATTTGGATACTGATTTCACCGCTCAGTTCGTTTGGAAAGGTACAGCTTACGAACGTATGCAAAATGCTATGCGTTCCTTTGCTGTTGATTCAAAGAGTGTTAGTGGTTACTTGTTCAAGATGCTCCTTGGTCATCAAGTCGAACAGGCAATTGAGTTTGATATAAACTTGCCACAAAAGGTCTCCATAGATGGATTTGCTGAGTTAAACGTTTCTCAAGCTAGTGCCATTAAGACAGTTTTGAATAGACCACTCAGTTTGATTCAAGGTCCACCAGGAACTGGTAAGACAGTCACATCTGCCACTATTATTTACCACTTGACAAAGTTGAAAAAGAACAAAACTGACCGTATTCTGGTCTGTGCTCCTTCTAATGTTGCAGTCGACCATCTTGCTCAAAAGTTAGACTCACTTGGTTTGAACGTTGTCAGACTCTTTGCTAGATCAAGAGATGATGTCGAGAGCTCCATTGAACATCTCTCTCTGATTAACATTATGTCAAAGAGCGCTAAAGGTGAGTTGAAGAAACTGATTAGATTGAAAGCTGAATTAGGTGAACTCTCTGCTGAGGATACTAAAGCTTACCTGAAACTCTCTAGAAAGAAGGAAAAGGCTATCCTTGATAACGCTGATGTCGTCTGTTGTACATGTGTTGGTGCTGGTGATAGAAGACTTGAGAAAATGGAATTCCGTGCTGTTCTTATCGATGAAGTTACGCAAGCTTCTGAGCCAGAATGTCTCATTCCGATTGTCCACGGTGCAAAACAGGTTATTTTGGTAGGTGATCATCAACAGCTTGGTCCTGTCGTTTTGGATAAGAAGGCAGCTGAAGCAGGTTTGAAGCAGTCTCTATTCGAGAGATTGATTTTGTTGAACCATACCCCTATTAGATTGGAGGTTCAGTATAGAATGAACCCTTGTCTTGCAGAATTCGCCTCAAATATGTTCTACGAAGGTGCTCTACAGAACGGTGTTACTAAAGCTGATCGTCGTATGGCATCAAGTACCTTCCCATGGCCTGTTCCAGACGTTCCAATGATGATGCTTGTAAATTACGGCCGTGAAGAGATCTCAGGTAGTGGTACATCCTTCTTGAATAGAATGGAGGCCATGAGTTGTGAAAGAATTATCACAAGGTTGTTTAGAGACGGTGTCAGACCTGATCAGATTGGTGTTATCACTCCATATGAGGGTCAAAGAGCTTATATTGTTAGTTACATGACAATGAATGGTACGATGGAGAAAGATCTTTATTTGGATGTTGAGGTGGCCTCTGTCGATGCCTTCCAAGGTAGAGAGAAGGACTACATCATCTTTTCCTGTGTTCGTGCCAATGAGTCCCAATCCATTGGTTTCTTACATGATCCACGTCGTCTTAACGTTGCCTTGACACGTGCTAAGTATGGTTTCATCATTCTTGGTAATCCAAGAACACTCAAGAGAAACCATTTATGGACACAATTGTTGTTGCATTACAGAGAGAAAGGTTGTCTTGTTGAAGGACCATTGGACAACCTTCAGCTCTCTGCAGTTTCATTAGATAACCCTCAGAGATTCAGAGCAAACAAGAATAGATTGGAATACCAACAGTTTGGTGGGTTTGCCGCTTCCACTGCTCAAGGTGGATCGACTATCAACGATTATGACACAGCTTCCCTTGTTTCCTTTGCCACTCAAAGTGACGCTGCTGGCTCTTTCATGAGAGGAAGTAACGCCATGTATCCAGCTCTCTTTGGAAAGGGAGCATGGCCTAGTTTTGCTGATAGTTATGGAAAGAAGGTCAGTGATGATGAAGATGAAGAAAACGATGTGGACCAAGAAAACACATACGACCCAGAGAGACAGATCAATGGTTCCTACGCTGGAAAGCTGGAAAAGATGGATGAAAGGCTCACCCAGACATTTGAGGCACTCAACTTGAACATGGGTGGCTTCTCCTAGTCCGGTACGTAAATAATAAAGAGATTTATGTTTTTTTTAATCAAGCGCTCCGCTTACGAGCCCGTAGATAATAATCTCGAATCTCAGCGATCGTAAAAGAAGCGATAACGTAAATGGTGCAATATTAAACGTGACAGGGTATGCCCGTGATTAAAACAATGAGTGAGGTGGTGATAATTGGTGGTGGAATTGCTGGTATCAAAGCTGCATTGACACTTCAGGAAAGGGGTGTTTCCTATGTGCTTCTGGAAGCGCAAGGACGACTTGGTGGTCGTCTTAAAACCGTTCAAGGAATCAATGGAAAGTACGACTTAGGGGCCAGTTGGTTCCATGAGACACTTAACAATGCCCTATTCGATGAAGAGAATCAAATTGATGATGGGAAAGGCGAAAAGTGGTTCTACGATGATGCTCCATATCGAGTTATTGCCGAAGATGGTGATGTATCACCTAAACTGAAGCTCGGTAGCATCGTTGAAGAGATGGCCAAGTTTGTCGAAATGGAGAACCACAAGGACCTCGACAAAGATGTGCCATTCTACGACATGTTGGTCAAATATTTGAAAGAGAAGAAGAAGCTTCTTACCCCTGAACAGATCACCAAGTCCTTAGAGTATTCCAGATGGCTGGAACTGTGGCATGGAATCGATAGCAAGAGACTGAGCTCGAAGTACGCCATATTAGACAAAGAGGGAAGAGACGCGTTAGCTTTGAACTACGACAGAGTTCTGAAGAGACACACAGATAAGTTACATGCTAACAATGTGAAGCTCAATTCCCCAGTAATCTCAGTTGAGAAGCAAGACAATGGACGTTCTGTTAAAGTGATTACGACCTCTGGGGAAGAGTACCATGGGAAGTACGCTATTGTCACAGTACCCCAATCTCTACTGAATTTGCCCAAAGAGGACAAAGGGCACATTAGCTTCATCCCAACTCTTCCCAAAAACATCCTCACTTCGTTGGAGAAGATGCACTTTGCAGCACTTGGTAAAGTTGTTTTGGAGTTTGATGAAATATTCTGGCCAGCAGAACATGAACGTATATTGGCTCTCGGTACAGCACCAGCTGGGTTTCTCAATAGTATAATGAATGATACAGAAGTTCCAGATCATAAGTCTTCCTCTCCAAAGACTTGGCAGTATCCCGTCCTCCTGCTCAACTTTGCTACAAGTTTCAAGAAACCCTCTTTAGTGATCCTTACCCAGTCACCGCTCACAGAGTACCTTGAAGCCGATCCAGACAAAGCGTGGGATTATATGAAGCCTATCATTTGCAAAGTGGCAAGATCTGATACTGTCCCCAATCCTAAGAGTGTGATTGTCACAGAGTGGACTCAGAATGCGTTCTCTAGAGGAAGCTACTCTGGTTGTTACCCAGGGGATGACCCATTGAGCTGTGTCATAGCCTTAGAGAACGGTTTTGGTAACATTAGATTCGCTGGAGAACATACCATCGTAGAAGGTGGTGGGTGTGTCCACGGGGCTTGGAACAGCGGAAAGAGGGAAGCTGATTTCATCATCGATAAACTACAGTGAGCCCCTTGTTTTATTATTTTGACGTGACGTTTATAATCATACATTGTTATGTAGTTTACTCCCATAGAGACTTCCATTTGACAGGCTTTCTAACAGCATTTGAGAAACCTTCGTGATATTTTACCCAAGCTTTGATATTGATCTTTTGTTTCTTTTCACCTCCTTCAACCTCATTTATCTTCTCGTACTGATCTTTCAACGTGCTAATGTTGTTCACCTGAGTAGCCCCTTCGTCATCAACCGCAGCAAATGCTCTTTTCTTTGAACGCAGTGATTCCATTTCTTTAAGCATCAGTGGGAAAGCGTTTGCTTGTCTCATTTGTTGTTTCTTTATCAGCATTGGGTCAAACCGTGTTACCGTGCTAAAGTCTGGGTGTGTCACATATATCTCATTATATCCATCATCCTTTGATCTATTCAAATACAGTCCGAATCCACGAACTGCATCAATAGCATTATGTACCTTCGCTAGTTCTGTGTCTTTCAGTTGATAAGCTGATTTACGCTCAGGGACAATGATCGAATTCAAAAAGGGTAAAATCTCTGTGGCCATTTCCTTAGATGAAATCATTGAACGAAGATGTGGAGTGAGTTTTGAGAATATAGTATTCACAACATTTCTGTTCATCTTTTGCTTCTCAAACCATTCCCAGTCGCTCTTGATCTTAATGTTTTGTCTGTTACTGAGATCACTGAACTGATTGAAAAACTGTAGAGCGACTTGTGCCTGGTAATAACTCAGGTCACCAATGTTTTCAAACTGGGTCTTTGACATTATGTCAGCAAAGAATAACCAATCACTTATCATTGCCGGTTTGGACATTCTTATATCTTGATAGTGCACCTCAGTGTATGCATGGAAACAACCTTGAATGATTTTGTCCAAACTTGTACTGACATTGACGAGTTCGGCCACTTCTTTGAACTGTTGTGGTTTTTCCAATTTGACCTTTCTTTTGAACACTTCATTAACAACTCCATACCATGTCATTTGGAAATCCTTCTTTCGTGAATCTGCAGATGTATTCAATCCACCACCAAATTGTAATAAATTCAGACAAGAACGAATATCAAAATCGGTAAGCATTATAATCTCTTTGATCTGTGCAGTTGTCAATTGTAAAGATTCAGCCTGGCAAATGAACTTAAGACGATCACACAGACCTTTCTCTGAGGCTTGTTGGAAAGTGATCATTTCAGCAACACCTCTTAATTTTTCTAAAGCTGGAACGTATGGATCATTACAAATACAGATGATTGGACGTAAAAGAAACTTCGGTTTGTTCTTACCCTTTTGTTGGAAAAACTTGGATGACTCTGATGACTTGTATCTTTTGACAGTTTTTGCATCGTCACTTAAAAGGTCCATCAATACTTTGATGAAACCAAACTCGGCACCACCATCAACCTCATCTGCAATCAAGCAAACAGGTTTGCCGGAGAATGTAAGGGATGTTAAAGAGTTACGAACTTTATCCCTAACTCTCTGTCCAGCACGTTCATCAGATGCATTAACTTCCATAACTTCATACCCAGCCTGTTTGGCGATGACATGAGCAACCGTTGTCTTACCCAAACCTGGTGGTCCATTAATCAAAAGAACTTTCCTGTCTGGTCTTCCAAAGGGATCTGAGAATCTAGCACTGTCTGCGTCATCTGTTGTAATAGGTTTGAAATTTTTGTCAAACACAACACGTTCCCATTGTTTAATCCATCGAAGGATACGACGATTAGCAGCTTCATTTCCAACAAAATCCAAGAATTTTTTCGGTCTCCACTTCTCAGCCCATAGTTTATCATTCTTTATCGACTTGAAATATGAATCTTCTTTAGGTTCATTTGATTTGAGCTTCTGAACTTCCAAACGAGTGAAGAGTTCATTTATGTTAAACCCATAACTGGCCTTCTCCTCGTCTAACACTTCCCTAATGACATTATCGTTGATCTCTGGCTTGGACTTCCTCTTCAGTTTGATTGTGCGTCCACTTGCCAGGAATACTGGTTTTTCATTATCATCGTATATCTGCGACTGTGGGACTCTTGTGGTTGAGATGGTAGCATGATCTCCTGGCTCCTGAACCTTTTGAGGGTTCTCGGGTGTCTGCTTGGTCAGAAATTTGTTCTGAAAGTTAAGCGACTGGAGACTGAAGTCCAGCACCGGTTTACTCATTTACTCTCGAGGGTTCCTCCTGTGTCTTCTTTAGAAGCAGACTTGATGAAAGAGAAGATGTGACGCGTTCAAAGTAACGCGTTTCGCGTTTCGCGTGTGCCCCTCGGAACTTCACCTTTCACATATAAAATATAACTGATAGTTCGTAGTGGTGTTTTTTCCTGGGGGTGTTGTTGTGCTATAGTATTTGAGGTTCTAAGAGATGAATGCTTGAAAAAAGGGGGGGCCAATAATAAAGGGAATTCCCGTGTATATAACGTGTCTTACGTCATCCGAGATCTCTCGCTCTTTATCAAGGGGGGTTAGGAGAAAAGAAGGAAAAAAACACTCTCCATTTGAAAAGCTCTCTTGACAACGGAGCAAACATCAACGACACCAATGGGTGATGAAAAGACCAAATCAGCAGCTGGAATCCACTTGGATGATGAGGGTAACAGAGTTGTAGGAGGGTCTGTGCGAGCTGATGGCTCGGTGCGTCGAGCCGTGAAAGTGAGGCAGGGATTTACCCCCATGGAAGATGTCAAACGGTACAGCGTTAGGGAAGCTAGAGAGGAAAGACTACGATCAAAGGACGGTTTGCAAGAGTCTTCTCGTTTTAGTGCCCTTAAGACAGTACTTAAGAAAATTGACAGTGATGCTAATGATACGAGGCGTAATACATCAAATCTGGATAAGAAAGAAGTTAAAGATACCAAAGTTGTAAAAGACGAACTCACTGAGTCCATGTCGAAACTTTCTATTGTGGTTCAATCTGATGAATCATCAAAGTCTAAAAAGAAGTATACATCACAACGACGTAAAAAGTATACATTGGCAGATCTGGACAAATGAAAACTACTATCATATTATATGACGTCTTATGTACAAGGATATATATTTTAACACTCTATTATAAGGAAAAAAGGCTTTTTATTTACTAGCTTGCTGGATTCTAGTAATGTATGTCTTAGAAATGGTGTTCCATGATCTCATGTACTTTTCAAGACATCTGTCAGTGCAGGCCTTCAAAAGATATAGTTAGTTAAGGAGTTTATTTAAAAATTCGAGATAAATCAACTTACATCATCAGAACCGTCATATGGAGCCTTTTGACACAATTCAAAACAGTTTTCAGTCATCTTGTTAACCAATTCGGTAGCATTGGCAACAGCCATCTCTTGACCAATTTGAGCCTTCAACTGGTCCTTAATCTGAGAAGATCCAGATACTGGAGCAGCAGTGACAGGTGTTGTGTTTGTAGAGCCACCAAAGAGTCCTCCAAATGCCATTTTTATTACTTATTTATACTGAAACTCCATTAAATTTAACAGTCAATGACGACGGCCAATTTGAAAAAAGTGTGGGATGGGACTCGGTGTCCGGGTGTAATTCCCACACTATGGTGTGGCCCAAACCATCTCTTCCATATTAATACATTTCAAACTACTGAGTTTTTTCGTTGTATTCATTCATCAAATAAAAGTCGTTAAAAGCTCTCTATATAAATTGGCTATGCAGTTGTAATTTTGTGTGTGTGTGTCTTTTTTTCTTTAATGAAAAAGTTCCATCACAATGCCATCAGAAGTGTAAATGACAAGAATGTGCTAACAACAAGGGCATTCAATCCAATCGATCCAATTCCAAATGCTGAAGTGGCTCTTAAACCTGAAGCACCACTGGAACTGTCCAAGGAGCCACTGTTAGAAGAAGATGAGGTACCGTTGGTTGATGTTGTGGTTCCATTGGAATCACTGGTCACAGAACTGGAACCGGTTTCGGAAGTGATGTCACTACCTGAACTAAGACTTCTAGTGGTAAGAGTATTTGCTGTGGAGGAAAGTTGAGTACTGTGTCTGGAATATGAACTTGAAAGAGCATTGTACGAAGATGAAGCAGAACTGAAATCTGAAGATGATCCACCAACAGATAAGATCGAAAATTGTTCAACACCTTCCTCATATCTTCCATTAACTTCACCATCAACAGCATCAATCGAACTCCAATCACCAGAAGTGTCACTGTAGATATACTCAGATCCTGTAGAGTAGTCACTGACAATCAAACTCTTAACGTACATGGAGAATGGTGCAGCAGTGTAATTGGTTTCACCACCAGCCCATTCAATAGTACCAGCAGAATTATCTGGATCACCACCAGCCCAAATACCAGTAACAACATACATTGGAGTTTGTGGATATCCTTCAGAATCGGTACTCTCAACGGTTCTCACGAGATCACCATCAATATAGAAAGTCAATGCACTTTCTGTCCAGTCAATGGTATAGTTATGATATTCTGTTTGTGGAGAAGAAACTGAATGGAACTCACCTCTTGTATAAGTTGTGGTGTTTCCCTTGGAAAAGAAGTTTGATTGAACTTCTGTTGTGTCACCTCCAATCCATTCCAAATCAATCTCATCCAAATCATCACTTTGTAAGTAGAAAGATGAAACAATACCTGTACCAGGTGCCGCTTTCAATTGCACTTCCAGACGACCAAACATGATATAGAAATTGGACTTCAAACTTGGATTATCATATCTCTTGGCTAATGTGATCTTAACACCATCGTCACTGTATTCTATTCTCTCAGAATGAGCATAGGCATCAAAGTATGTGGAATTGGTCTTAAAGTCTTCGGCAAATGTAGTACCCAAAGCTGGATCACCAGAACAAGAACTCGTCGCCGACAGAGGGTTACAACTGGCGGTCTGTGCCATTGAGAACTGGGACAATAGTCCTGAAAGAAGGAATAACGCAGTGGTTCGAGAGATCATAATAAATTGTTAGATGACGTGTTTTGCACTGAAATAAAAACCGTGTATCGGTGGTAATTCAATTTGTACGGGGGTGGCTGAAGATGAAAAGTTTCAGTTTTTTCAACGAGTGCAATTTGGAGAAGTTGACCTTTATATGACACAAAGATGAAAGGTGGTTTGCCCAAGATTTATAAATAACTCAAGCCATGTTTGTGTCACTTTAGCTTGTGGCGCAGTAAACGATAAGTCGAGACGCGTGAGCCAGCCCTCTTACCTCATTGGGAAATGGCTGGTGTGTGCTGCGCCCTTTTTTTCCCCCTTTGACGCTGCCGAACTGCGCCAGATCAAGAATGTGGACACATTAGGAGTTTTGGCGAAAAGCAGAACTACGCCATTCTACTATATCGGGTAATCAGATCTGCGCGCCAGATGAAAAGAAAGGAGACAATGGAATTTGCGCAACCCCCCTACAGATCTACAGACAAATATACTTGAATCTGTCAATCTTTGTGGAGAAATAGAAATACACTAAGTGGAGGATCTATTGATGACACCACCATTGAGAAGTTGTATGCTTGTAGTTGACATCCGTACTGTCAGCACACCTTTACTTCTTTGTCAGCGTTTATAGTTAACAAACCATTCCCTTTTTACATGCGTCAAGGCTGGAGAATGGGGGCTTGCAAACTTATTCAACGATAATGTTGCCTTTTTTTTCTAAAATAAGATCTCATAAGCCCTCAACACCCGGTTTTTACGTTTATCATTTCCCCGATCACATGATCATCCTTATTTCAACCGATCCATTGTTAAAGCTGATGGGGGGGAAGGAGGAGATGACACAAAAACGGACCCTTCATCTACGGTGACAATTTGTGTTCCCAAAATTCATGAACTACAAAGTCTCAAACAACCAATATGAGGTAGAAATTTTAAATTGAATATCAGCCTAGTCACTATGATCCTGGATTCGAATATCTCTTCATTTGATATACAAACTAACGTCACAGATGCCATCAACTCTTCTCACTTCCTCTACTTGTTGGACTTTTTGAACGCATCAAGGGCCGGCACTGCTCAAAAAGAAGCTGGAATCTCATTCCAGACGTTCCTATCGTCTTTGTCTATCTCCATTCTTTACTGCATATTTCAAGTCATAATTTTCAGTCTTTTGAGAAACAACTTGAAGAATGTCTATCAGGCGAGCTTCCGTTTATTCAAGAATTCCAATGACAAAGATCTGCTGAATGAAGGATTGTTCTCATGGATTATGGATGTAGTGTTGGAGAAATTGAGCTTTTACAAGAGAAATGGACTTGACGCTTACTTTTTTTTGAGATATTTGTGCTTTTTGGTCGCCTTGTTCCTTGGTCTTGGTGTTATGAATTTACCTGTGTTGTTACCTGTCAATTACCTTTCGGGATATCAGCAGTATACACTGGTTGAATTGGATTTGTACACCAATGGAAGCATACCCATTGTGGAAGGGTTAGACATTATCTCAATGTCGAACATTGCTCCAAAGTTCACAAACAGGTTGAGTATCCATTTGACTATGACGGTGATCTCTATTCTCTGGTTCCATGGGCTTGTTATATCCGAATTAGTCGAATACACTCGTATAAAGAGTGAGTACTTGTCTAATCCAAATAATTTTGAGGTTCAGAACAAGTTTCGTGACTTCAACAACACAATCTTGATAAGTAATGTTCCTCAGAAAATACTCAACAAACATGATCTTACCGTTCTCTTCAATGGGTTACTTGACGCTCGCATCAGGAATATATGGTTTGTCTACAACTATGGAGAGATCAGACAATTATATGAGAATGAGAGACGCCTTGTTAGAAAGATGGAGCATTTGTTGACTACTACAGTATGTGATAGTTTCTTCCTGCTGACAGAAATTCGAAGGGATCATGTTTCTAAACGTTATAGGAATGCACACTTGAAGCATATCTTCCACAGTCTCAGATTTATGAACATTAAATTCAAAAGAGGGTTATGTTCACTCAGTTTGGCTCCCATGAATTTAACACTTCAAGAAGTTGGCGATAAGCTTCTTGAGAGTAGAGTCAAACTACAAGCGAAAAGGGAGAGATTCATGAAAAGAGATCAGGGACCTTTGCTTGATCATCGTTACAACAAGGTTTTCATCCAATTTGAAGACACATTGCATCTGGAGGTTTTCAATCAAGTCCAAATTTCAGGGAAATTGAACGAGCTCAATAAAACAATGACTTTTATGAATCCACGAGATATCATATGGGAAAACCTTTCGGTGGAGAGTAATATGCTTAGTTTTGTTAGGGTCATTGCAGGTAATTTCTTGTGCTGTCTTGTCATTCTTCTTTGGGTCATCCCTGTGGCATTCATCGGTCTCATCTCCCAGCCCCCTTACTTGACTTCTTTGATACCATTTCTTTCTTGGATGAATCATCTTCCGCCCTATATCTTAGACGTTGTTTCCAGTTATCTTTCAGTTGTTCTTTTAATGTGCTTATCTGAGCTTGTCCCTCATATCTTTAGATTCATCAGTCGTATAAAGGGGAAACGTACAGGTGCAGAGGTGGAATTAGATCTTCAAAACTGGATGTTTATGTTTCATTTCATCCACATTTTCTTAGTCGTAACAATCTCTTCTGGTTACACTGTGATTGTGGAAGGGCTTGTTAATAATCCAGTATCCATTCCAAATATTCTTGCAACCAATTTACCTAAATGTTCTAACTTTTTCTTCTCTTATATTACTATTAGAGGCTTATCGTACTTTGGTAACAATCTCATTCAAAATAATCAACTCTTTTTCCACACATTTGTCTATCCTTGGACAGATTGGACACCTCGTGAGAAGTTCGAGAGATTATCGTTCCTACCAGAGTATAAGTGGGGATCCATCTACCCTACCTTTTCAGTTTTAGCATCAATTGGCTTAATTTACAGTACATTATCACCACTCATTTTGGTATTCTGTTTTTTTGCCTTTTTCTTGGTGTTGATCTCTTTCAAATACACCCTAAAGTACCAATACAATCCAAGATCGATTTCAGAAAACTTTGGTCAACTTTATCCAACCGCAATATTTCAGCTCTACTTTGGTATCTACTTCATGGAAGCCTGTTTGATTGGAATGTTTGCATTATCTAGAGACAAAGATGGCCATGCAAATTGTCTTTATCATGCTTTATTTACTTTGTTACTCATGATAGCCACTGCTGCTGGACAAGCTCAAATCCGCCAAATGTTTGGGACATTGTTGATAAAGTGCTCGCCATTAACATCGATAAGGTTTAACAATGAAGTTGAACTCCAATCTGCCACAGAACTGGAAGGTCAGTTGTTCAATGACACTTTCTATGAGCCATGTTTCCAGCATTGTAATACGATCCTTTGGTTACCTAAAGATCCTTTCAACATCTCCCTGCGAGAGATTTCCAGATTGAGCGCACTTGGAATTGAAAGCTCCTGTACCTACACTAATTTGACTGAAGATGGAGAAATTGAGGTACTTGGAACACCGCCTGATTTCAATGGAGATTTCTAAAATATGAAGGGTACTAAAATCGTATTACAATGTCATATATGTACACGTACAAAGCAATAAAAAAAATGTTCTAGTGTCATTCCTGAGATTCTGTGCCATTAGTAGCAGCAGCTGGAGTAGAAGAAGAATTAGTTGTAGCAGTAGGTTCTCTCACATTCTTTCTTCTAGGCCACATGTTTGGGAGTCGTATCACTTGAGATCTTGGTTCAACGCATCTTTCGATGAACCATCTCTTCAATTGGCTTTCAATGAGGTTTCCAATCTTTGGAACGTTCTCCAATTTGGATCTTGATCCGATAAGTGACTTAATAGAGAATTCCAATCTGAAATCTGGAGCAAATGAGAACATCAACGCAGTACCCTTGCCCGGTTTATCCTCCCCTGTGTGTTCACTCTCATCACTAACGGAAATAAGTGATACTGTAAGACAACCGGAGAATCTGACAATAGAAACACTGAGCTGAACTGGGAGTATTGCTGTGAGTGGTTTTGGCTTATTGAGGAGAAGATTTGTTTCAATTCCGAGAGTTAATGTGTCTGCCAAATCAACATCGATCATCGCTTGAAGATTACTGAGGTTTTGTGGGTTTTTCTTGATACGACAATTAGAAAAGATTGGATAATCATCACCAATATCCAATTCTGTGATACTTATCTTATCAAGGAAATCTGGAAGTTCTGTCTTTTCGAGGAAATCGTTCAAAGAATTTACAATGTTATCAGAGAGTAGTGCTTCTTGTCTAAATTGGTTGATTGTCTGAGCGATGAGAACGTTGAACCAGTCAAGAGACTCCGGAGCATGTGTCTCCACGTTATAGTATGTCTTTTCAAGAATAGAGTTGATAGCTGCCAACTGTGCCTCGTGGTCCGTACTGGAAGTGTTTGTAAGTTCTTTTTTAATGATGGGCGTCTTCTTCAAATCCTTAAGAGCATCTGTTGTTGTCTTTGTTTCACTAAAGACAAAGTACTTGATGAAAAAGGCAATCACCACCAGTACACTTATCTGACCAAGAAGAAATCCTTGTGTGAATGACCAAGAACTAATTGCTTGTGAGGTCTGGTCGAGTTGTTTCTGAATATGATAGGGTAGCGCCCTGTTGATGTACTCATCAAGTGTAATTAGCGTAGAAGCTGGATATTCTTGTATCACCACTGTGGTTCCCTGAGAGTCCTCAGCCAATACCTCCGACATGCTTTTGAATTGCCTGTTTCTTGTGCGTACCCCAGTGTCTTTGTGATGTTACCACAGCCATGTATTCGTTCCCCGGAGCTGCTCATTTTCATAGCGTATCGAGTTTAAAGTGAGGAGAGAGCCGTAATACCACAACTTCAACGCCGGATAACTCCGCACTTTTGTTAGCGCACAATATATTTTAAAACCACAAATTGAGTCTTCGTATACTCTAATATGGGCTTAATGTCTTAGATAATCAATTTTCGGGCTCCTTTACTGTTTTCTGGGATTTTTGCGTACTCGGTCTGTCAATCAGCATCGACCAAAGCTTTCAAGATGATGCGGTGGCTCAATGGTAGAGCTTTCGACTCCAGTTGCGATTAAACAGTGCAATCGAAGGGTTGCAGGTTCAATTCCTGTCCGTGTCATTCTTATTTTCTTTTTTTGCCAATTTTTTTTTTATAATGGCGGTCGCGGATTTTGGTAAGCGCACTCTACAACTGTGGAGAGCCAATCACTGGGCGCGAAATCTGTTTTACGCAAAAAATGAAAAAAGCGAAGGCCACAGCGTTCACTCAACATAGACAAAACAGGACAGTCGATAACACCAAACACAACCAAGATGGTACGTTTACTCCAATTGAAAAGTCATTGAGCATACCAAGTCCTGTAATATTACCTAACTGCAAACTTCTTGCACTCAAATACGCCCTTTGAAGAGTCCAATGGTCATCATTATCAACATCATCAACAATCACCACCAAACTGTCAATGGCGCAAAACAACTAAGGATTAAATGAAGAGCACGTTCCTTTTTCCAGGTATACTAATTGACTAAAGGAACTCTCGACAGGGAACAGATTCATAATCACAAGGTTGACCGACAACGGTATTACTCTCATGGCTTTTCATTCACAGATTCAAGTTACTAACATTTAATAGGCTTTCTACTCCACCGTCTACAACACCATTTTCAAGAGAAACTCTATCTTCGTTGGTACCGTCTTCTTCGGTGCCTTCCTCTTCCAGCCAGCCTTCGAGGCCGGTATTAACGTCTGGTGGGACAACCACAACAAGGGTAAGTTGTGGAAGGACATCAAGGGTAAGTTGGGTGAGTCCGAGGAGGAGGAGGATGACGAGTAAATTCATTGAATTTACACGTACACCAGCATCCCACCTCTAACCATCAATTACTTCTTTCAAATCACGAGGGTTTTTTCATACCTCAACACATAACACCAATGAATTTTGACATCAATACGACTTTATATGACGCAAAAGATGCATTTCCTTTCTTCACCTCTCCCCTACACACCATATCATGTCTATCATCATACATTGAAAGTATTGAACTACTGAAAATGTTAATATTCACACATTCCAAAACAAAGCTTGCATATATCACACAGAAACTATAGATGTTTGCCTTTTGATCAACATCTTCAGACTTTGTTTTCTCTTTTCTTATCATTTGTACATGAGTTGACACCGTTATTTTATTTAATAAATTGACGTTTATACATACGTTTTCTAAATTTGAACCGGTCTTTGTAATTATACTCGTCGACATACTGAATTTGCGCGCAGTACGTATACTAATGTAAGACAAGAGTTCTAAAATTATCTAAAGGACCGTAGTCCCTAATCTGTAAGCTAAGGCTTCTGCCCAAGACGTGAATATGATATATTGGGGATCATAACTGACATGAATTATAGGATCTCGGCATACATGCAGAGCGGAATGAAATGAACCCATGATGGAAAACATCCTAACCTCATCCAAACACCACCCGAACATCATCTGGACATCATCCGGACATTATTTAAACACCTGGACATTTGAATAATCTCTAAAATGAATTTAAATGGGGTAATTTTTGTGATTAACTTAAATTGAAGTAGCCACTAGCTGTTAAGCTGTCAATATTCTTCTGTAAAGGAGATTACAGTCTTTGCAATTGATATTTTCCCAAAAATGAGCTAAAAAATAGGTTTAGGAATTAGTCGAGTCCTTTCTTGAAATCTTACTTTTGATTTTTAGTAGTATAAAATTATATACAGTAATATTATTATAATTATTAATTGATAATTATATTATTTATAAATTAAATCACATTAGCTGATTGGCACATTTATGAATATAATCAGGTTATAATATAGCATATATTGTATTATACGAGACTAGTCGACGTCATATATTATATAAGTGGCCGGCAGCGCGCGAGCTGTACTTTATATTATATAGGCGTCGTCCGATCAAAACCATGATAAAAAGTCGAACCTTATTATATGCTGGTTCAATCATAAAAGTCCGAATATATAATCGAAATCGTCGAGATGGTCGTCTTACTAATATTATAAATATTGTAGCATGCACTCGAAGATCTGCGTATGCACTAGCAGAAGCTACAAAATAAGCTAGCTTCAGATTTATGTACAGATAGCTGGAATTCTTGGGTATCCATGATATTCGACTATATTATATTCTGAAATTAAACAGTTTGGAAACTTTCATACGTTGTGGGTCAAATCTATAAATATCTTTCAATTGAAACTGCACATTACAAACAACAATAAAACAAGGAAGCTACAAAATCAATCAACTTCATCAGACAAGTACTCAAGCGGATCATAATCTTCATCGATGCCTGGAGGGGGACCTGCTAAAGCTGACAAGAAATGCTCATAGACAATAGCCCGATCCATAGCCTGCTCCTCATCAGTCCATCCTTCAAAGTCTTCATCACCTTCTTCATCCGAATGAGCGAAGGATTCAGAGTGAACATAAACAGGATCATAATAATCCTCGTCATCTTCATCCTCGTCATCTCCTATAGGATATATGATATCATCCTCAGCAAGTTCAAAATCTCCATCCTCGCTCTCGTCATAGTCATCATCCATGCCATCGTCCATTTCATCCATGTCTTCACTTCCAAAATTATCATCATTTTCGTCAAGATCATCACTGAACATACCCTCAGCAGTAAACATACCACGGAGAGCGTCAGTTCTACCAGGGGGAAGCTCTCCAGCGGCACCACCGATCATCTCAAGAAGGTCTTGAGGTCTCAGACCACCGCCTTCAATTTGATTCCGGAAAACGTCTAGGATGGCATTTAGTTGATCAATACCACCGACGTTGTTATTTTGTCCTCGCATCATCTGGGTCCACAACATGTCTTCCACACCCTCCTCCAGTGATCTTGGGATCTTGGAAGTTCTTGTCAAGTATGGATAGATTCCGCCACTGAGCCAGAGGGAGTTGAGATACTTGTATCTGTCATAGTTCAACTTAGCAGTGAGACCACTCTGGGCTGCTTTTGGACCACTTTGGCCATGGATGTTCAAGTATGGGGCATTGATATGGCCATGATAGTATCTATTATCCTTGTAGGCAACTAACATTACAGTGTCCCTTCTAGGAATCAGGAACAAGGCGCCGCCCTTACTTTTGCAGGCAGAGTTAGCGTTCAGGTGTTCGTGAACATCTTGCATGCTGCCTTTGTCAAACAACTTGTGGCCGCAGACCAGACAAACTTTGAAGTCAATTCTGTGATTAGCGTTCTTCACAGTAGAAGGCGCTGGGAAACGGTCAGAGTTGATGTCAGACATTGTAGTGAAATAGCTCAGCTCTTCTGGCAGGTCAACAAGCTTAGTGACACCTGGGTGCGGCAAATAGGTTCCCACAATATTGCCACTCTGAGAGAAGAGTGAATTGGAAGTCGAGTCTGAGAAGATGGATTGCAATGAACCGAGTGACAATGAACTCAAGACCAGCTCAGTTCTCGAAAGCGTATCATCACCTATCTCAATATTTGCAATTTCGAATGACGGAACAAGAACTTTATAGAAAACAGCCAATGGTCTGACTGATACAAGCAACAAACGAAGAACCATTGTAATCACAGTCTTGGCAAACTCATCATTAGTAGCAAATCTGGAACGAAGAAGTGCATTGAGGGTCATCTTCTTCTCACGAATATTCAGGAGGTCTCTGAAAGCCTCAACCAAAGATGGAGCTATATCCTCTGATGGAGGCAGTTTTTCAATTGGGGTGGAGTTTACCGACAGCAAAACTGAATACAACAATCTTTCAGAGAAAAACTTCACAAGCTGCTGAGAAAGCTTCTTGAAGCCCAGGTCTTTCTCCATGTACAGCAAAACAAATACCTCGATCAAAAGTCCTTGATCAAGCAATAGCTTAGCCTCACGAGCCAACTCAGCTTCCGGTAAAACTCTCTCCATATCTGCGATCAAATAAAACTCGAAGTAAGACCTTAATGCTTTATATGTCTGCTCAGGAATTTGTTTTAGGAACTCAGTGTAGGAAGCAGTGCCATTGATTCGTGTGGAAATTTCAGCTTGTGCCAAGCTGAGAGCAAGGTGGCGACGTGTGCCCTTCATAATATCATAGAACACTCGATCAGGATGATAAGGACTTCCCAATACTGTATGGAGACAGTTATCCAGTTCCTGGACTCCATATGTGTTATATAACTCATGACACTCCATTAAAAAGTGACCGGCCATATCTGTACCTTCTTCACAAGTGTTTAAATCAGCATCGGAAAAGTTCTTCTTCTTGAGAAGGGATGGCAAATACGTATCATTCTTAGTCTCACACAGAGGACAAGCAATAGGGAACGTTGTGAGATTGTTCTGTTCCATGTGTTCACGTAGACATTTGTAGTGAATTCCATGGTTACAGGACGACACCGTCTTAGGATCTGGCAGCGAACCTTTAGCAGACAGGGCCTTTCCATAGTTATCCAATGAATTTTGAATCGAATTGCGATCCCAATCTAGGAAAACAGTGCTGAGAGATTCACCCTCGCTCAGACGACACGACCGGAAAACATCGGATTCACCAATTGTCATGGGCATGACCACCATGGCGTCTTTACTTTCCAAGCCTTGGCACAAGACACAAACTTTAGTATCAGAGTCCTTGTCCTGATTGACCTCGACTGGAGGAGCTGTATCAGTGTCGTTCTTCTGGATGAATGCCTTCTGTTTCTTTTGCATCTTTTCCAAAATTTTCTTCTGACGTTCCTTTGCCAATCTCCTCTTACGCTCGTTTTCAGTTTCATCAAAATCAACACCTGTGGACTTTTTACTCTCCTTGTATGCTTCAACGGTGGAGGAACCATAACACGAGACCAGTATCTCAAAGACCAGTTCACGATCCTTGAGAATGAGAGTCTCCAAAATGTGATCAGCCTTTGTGACGGTGGATTTTGCAAATTTCGTCAGATGAGAGATCTTGAAAAGGGCTTCACAAAGAGGAACTTGGATGTAAGAGTCAGGGATATTAGATTGACCATTAACAAGTTCGTTATCGATAATCGAAGCATGAAGAAGATGAAGAGCCATAGCGACATTAGATTCATCAACTTCGGCAACAGCATGATCGAGCAACTTGCAAATGAGCTTCGAAAAAGGCTGGGTTCTTGTAAAATCACCCAATCTCTTGAAACGATCCAGCTTAGCCACATTTGGTGTAATGATACAGTCATCTGGAAGCTTACCAGCTGGTGATAAATGCTTGGAAATTATATCGATACTATCGACAAAGTCAACATCTTGGGCCGCCAACTTCAAAGGATCAACATTTTTGTACTCACCTCTTTTGAGAGAGTACTTACCATCATCATTAAGTCCTCTTGGTGGAGTGTAGACAGATACTTCAGTAAGGGCTCTCTGGAAGGCTGGATCAGAGAGCGTTTCATGCTCAACTTCTTCTTCAATTTCTGAGTAGGTTTTCGACTTTATAAAAAGAATATAAGTGACCAGCTCTTTCATTTTGAAAAGATATCTTTCCTCAGGATTTTCGAACTTCATGAAGTCAGTACGCTCAGTCAAGATAGCATAAAGGAAGGATAACAGCTTTTCAACAATGGTTGTGACTTTCTTCTCATAAAATGTACACATGAGATTAACGCCACCACTGAACCACTCCATCAGCTCAAATCTATCAATAGCGTTTAGTAAAACCTTTGAAGGATCCATAGTCAGGAAGGCAACTTGAAGCAGGTAGATATCGTTTCTAAACGGCGTATCCTCAACATCAAAGAATCCATGATCCATGTAAGAAGCAGCCAAGGATAAAATACCGGTACCGTTACGGATCCAATGACGAGCTTCTATTTGAGATGCAAGGACGATGGATCTTAGGGCACCATCTGAAACAACTAAGAAATCGCATGCCTGAAGGAATAATTGAATAGACTCAACGTCAACAAAGACCTTGGATCTAAATATGTTGGCAAGCATTGTATGTGATGGGTGGAAAAAACAGACCTTTTCTGATGACACGGTAAAACCAACAAGACTCATAGACTTGTACATGTGGGGCGTGTTTGACATGTAGGCATCATTTAACTTATCGCAGAGTATTCTGGTGGCTCGCGCAAAAACTGCGAAGTCAGCATTCTCAAGTTTCTCCGGGGCTGTAGCAGTCATAACAATATCAGTCAAGCGAGCCACAGGGGATTCGTAAACCATAAACTTTGTGTCCTCATTGGCAACATGTTCTCCAACTTGTCTCTGAATAGGATAACAGTTGTCATAGAAGGAGAGAATTTCAAGGAAATTGTCAATGTTCGGATACTGGAAAAGCGGAGAAGTGTCAGACACTTTCTCAAGGATGACGTGGAGATCACCAATGATACGTGTGTGAGTCGTAAGTTTACCGAGAGTTGGATCATCATGTTTCCTTAGCACTAAACTTATCTTTCTGTCCCGATTACACATGCGTTCGAGGAGGTATTTTGCGGGAATGAGAATGCGTTCAAGGGAATTGTTCACAATAGTGGTACAGTTTGTCGGACACGTGAAGAACTGCACTGAGATCTCATCAAGGATTGTTGAGTGTGCCTCTCGATCAAACTCATATATGTTTCTTAGTACCAAACCGTAAATTTCGACAATCTGGTCACATGCAACAGCCTTGTATTTAAGATCGGCAACCAACGTTGGCACCAAAGCATCATGTAAATTCTTTCTCATTGACTTATAGAAACGAGGTTCCAAGAAAAGAAGATATTTCAGCCTTGTTTGCTTTGTCGTCATAGTAAGCTTAGCATCTTTTAGACACTCTTCAGGGATATAGTCAGTCGGTAGATCTGTTCCATGCAACAGTCCAGCATATTCTGAAAAACTTCTATCTTTGGAGTTCCAGAATGGGGTTCTTGATTCTGGGATTTTGTATTCGCCACAAACCGATTGACAAAATGCTGTTCTTGCAATCCGTTGGAACCCCTTCACTGGATGCTTTGTTACCTTGTACATCCAGTGAATAATGTTGTTGGCGAGCTCCTGTCGATTATACTCCGAAATAGTCATGATACTGGCGTCAAACCCCTTCCTGCTTCTATCACTCAGGTTTGGTATCAGTTCCATCACCGTTGACTTCCGTGACAAAATAGATCTTCCGAGGTTATCAATTCTATAAGCAAGTTCCTTAGACTCATCTCGACTAACACCTCCGGCTTCTGCAATAGCCGCTTGTGCCTCCTGGAAGTTGTGATACTCATCATTCCAGAACACCAAAGCAAAGTTGTTAGGAGAGTCTTTGGGTTTATAGCCAAAGAACTCAGCCATAGCTGCCTCCCTTGTGTGTATCTCATCATATAAAAGGGTTAGAAGTTCGTCTCTTTGTCCGTTGCTGGCAAAAGTCGAGAGCTTGTTCTGGATTGGGGGTACCGTTTGATTCTGATGGGCAAACACCTCAATTATGTATTCAAAGCAGACATCAAAGAGCTCAGTGAGATAACTCTGATATGATTCGTTGTACATGCTCGTGTCTTCCATTGTACTTCCATCGGAAGAATGAGCATCGCACTTACAGTGTATCTCAGCGGTCCACGCTTCTGGGTCACCACAATCACAAATACCAGTATTACGTTCCGATGAGACTGAGGTGCTAACTTGATGACCGATATGATCCTCTTTATTGAAACAATGCACACAAAGTACACATGTATCGTCGAATCCACAGTCCACACAGCGGTAGATTGGTTCACCAACACCAAACTTACGGCCACAGTTCCTTCCAGTGTGTGAGACAGACTCTTTCTTCTGTAACAGGTAGCGTCTCTCTCTATCTTTATGGGACGTTTCAGTCCAGGTCTTTGGTAAATGTGCAACTGGTGCGTCTGGGAACATCCGCTGCATAAACTCTCCCTCTTTGGAGGCAGCAAAATAGAGCTTCTCCTGTAGCTCCAGTGCAGGTTTAAGATTGGAGCTTTTATTCATGCGCTCAACGAGGCCATGAAGCTCCCGTAACACACGGCTCTTAAGATCTTGTGTGGCCATCGATAAGAGCTTTTCTGTGTTCGGCAGTGCAAAAATTGTTCACAGAGAATATGCCACTCCTGTTTCTGTTGCTGTGCTTTTGTTGGTGGTCTTTAGCCGCCCTCAGTGTTTGGCGATCCCATTGAACGAAGAGAATATTACGTACCCGTATAGAAATGGCAGATACACAGATACCGTAAACAAAGTGCGGGCGCGCCACCGAAAGTCATCGCATCTCTGTGTGCTTTAATTGCCTCCCAAAAGCTTCACCAATTCCCACCCCCATACTGGTGAAGTCTTAAGCCAAGTCAAACATACATAAGAGACGAAATGCTAAGGCAGCAGCCGGACTGTGGATTTCCCTGTACTTTCCAGGACAATGGTGAACTGCTTAAAAAGGCTCTACTCCAGTTTCCAAGGCGCTACCAACACGCCTTTGCAAGACCCGCCAAAGTAGATCTTAGAAGATTGCTTTCATTTGCTGCTTCATATGAGGGGAAATACATGAAGTTCCTCTTTCCAGAAGTTGACGAAGCCACTCTCCCCAAAGCATGGCAGCATGTTTTGGCTCCAGAGCGCTATCAACATCTTGAAAGTCAAGACTTCTACTTTCAACGGGCCTACATTGACGATCCAGAGCATCCAGGCAGACCTTGTGGAACACAAGTGAAGAAAGGAGAACCGGTATATCGCTGTTTTACTTGCTCCGATAATGAAACCACTGGCCTTTGTCAAAGATGCTTCGAGGAAGACCAACACAAGGGCCACGATGTTGTGGTCACCATTTGTCAGAGAGACAAAGGTGGCGTTTGTGATTGTGGAGATGAGGATGCATGGACAACTGCTTTCCACTGCAAACATTCACACGTTGAAGAGACAAAGCGTGAAGACATCCCAGAAAAGTTCAGAAACTCAATGCTACAAACTTTTGAGATTGTATTAGACTTCATCGTTGATGTCATGTCAGGATCAGTAGCGACTTTACCAAAAGAGAAAAAACAAGACAATGCAACCATCTTGTTGGAGACACACAGATCGACTTTGGAACAAAGTCAATATTTTGGTACTGATTGGCCATCTGAGAAGTTCCACTTGATGCTTTACAATGACCAGAACAGGCAATACAGAGACGCCGTTCAGCGTATCGCCAAAACCACAAATAAAATCGCAGATTTCGCATTGATGGTTGCTGATGAAGTAAATCTTAATGGAAGAGCAGCTGTTATTACCTCTGCTAATATTAATGGACTTCTCGGAGCTCAGGAAACCCTTGAAGCAACTGGATTACCAAGTTGTATCAAGAATGCTAGAGATGTCTTCAGAGAAGAGATGTGCTCAGAAATGGTACTATGGCTTACAGAGATGATGACTGGATCGATATACGGTAGTTACAACATTAGCAGGAGCCTATTGACGGAGGCACTCTGTCAGAAGTGGACAATGGGCGTAAAAACGTATCCAATTGAAGGGTTTACGCCCAACGGTCCTGCTGGATTACTGGTGGAAGGTTTGATACCGACTATCGCATCTCGAGGTTTAACCTCTCCGCCACCACACTGGAAGCTCCAAGCTCAGCCCTGGAATATTGATCCAGATATTGCGAGACAGTACGACTATGATATTGGCTTCTCCGCAAGCTCGAGAGAAACAGCATTTCATGGTTCAAGATTTCAATATTTGCTCTACTTTGACATAAGGCTATGGAAGAGCATTCGATCCAGTATGCATACTCTCTTCAATCACATCCTATCGTCGAACGTTAAACTTAGACCACTTATTTGTGCTCAGTATGTTGATATATACCCAACTATGCTCGAGCTGTTCTTCTTATATGACAGAGAACCAGAGTTCAGCTGCATGACAAGTCTCACCCCACAGATATTTGCATCATCTGCAAATGCTACTCTGATCACAGAGCATGGTGATCTGACAAGGTTTTTGGCCGCCGCATATGGCTACTTGACCAGATTAGTTCTTCTAACGCCTGAAGATATTACGCTTACCAGCGAGCTGCTCTTATCTTCCTTCAAAAACAGACGTGTTGGTCAGGCTTTCTATGATATCTGTTGTGTCTTCACAAAGACCAAGTCATTTGGCCCTATAATTGCTCCAGAATTCATTGAACAGGTTTGCGATGTGCTGACCTTATTCCAGGGTAGACCTACTCTAAAGCGTGAGGCACTGGAACACGTTGAATACGAATCCACTGATTATGCTCTGTATTTCAACATATACTCTGTGATCTCTTCACTTGAAGAAATGATTGCTCAGACACTTTTGAAGGTCGATTCTTCACAGGCTGAAAACATTATCCCACTCATATTCAAACGCGTCGGTGATGCAGTAGGTTCGGGAAAATCAGGACCAATTGTACCGGGATTTAGCGGGGATTCAGACTCTGTGGATGCCGTGCCCTTTAAGGTAACGGTTCAGACTATTGAAGGTCCGCAGCAAGTCTCTGATTTCCAACTTCATTCCGGGCGTGTGAGTTTCTTACACCCGCTCCATGCCTTGGCTTCCTGGCTGGTTCAGTACTCTAAAATGTCGGATACAGGTGGGCTTATAGCATTCTTACAAAACTCCCCAGACCTGGAATTGAGTTTATTGGAATATCCTCTCAGAACTATTGTATTACTGGCTCAAATTAGAGTAGGGTTCTGGGTGAGAAATGGATTCAGTATCCGTACCCAGCAGCACATATACCGAACAAGTGGTATTAGAGAGTCTGGTTTCAAAAGAGACGTGTACATGGTTCAGCTGATGATGAGTTTGTCAGATAGGGACTTTGTGTTTACCTCTTTTATTTCCAGATGGG
The DNA here is from genome assembly GCA_030569745.1 of Petasospora bimundalis. Classification (NCBI taxonomy): domain Eukaryota; kingdom Fungi; phylum Ascomycota; class Saccharomycetes; order Phaffomycetales; family Wickerhamomycetaceae; genus Petasospora; species Petasospora bimundalis. The sequence goes on from JAJMLR010000002.1 coordinate 164,794, forward strand.
GTCTTTTACCATGGCTCAAAGAGGACCACAGCGCCCAGACATATGATGAAGTGACCTTGCCTTTGATTGTTGAAGAATTCCTACTGATGATGATTCAGCTTCTCTGTGAGACCTACTACCCAGAAAACCCGGATAAGGCGTCTGAGGAGCGTATTAAGAGAGAGATTATTCATTCACTTTGCTTTCAACCAATGAGCTTTTCAAAACTATGCGCAGACATTCCTGACTACTTGACCCATGAGAAAAGATTTGAAATGATTTTGAAGATGGTTGCGAATTATATACCACCGAGCTCACCGACTGCAACTGGTATCTACAAGTTGAAGGAAGAATTCTTGGATGAAGTTGACCCTTACTACATTCATTACAGCTCCAACAAGAGGGATGAGGCTGAGAAGTTCATCAAGGATCTCATTGTGAAAAAGAAAGGTATTCCTGCTGCTGAAGCTTACATTGAACCAAAAATTCGTCCTCTTGACAGCACACCTTTTAAGAACCTCTTCAGAGTCACATCGTCCAAGATATTTGTTCAATTCATCAAGAGTACTTTGAAAGTCGTGAGTCATGAAGGTATTACTAAGGCTGAGTCTTTACTGAGTTTGTCTCTTCATTTGATCCATGTTGCGTCCATTGGAACAGAGTATTGCTACTCATCTGTTTTCAACGAACTTGTCTGGTCCGAGTTCACGGCTGACCACAACGAGCCATTCTACTACGAGAGTGTGGGATCATTGCTGTATAAGTTCTTGACAGACGACTCTTGCTCTGCTTACCATTCGAAGATCAGGGCCATATTTCGTCTTTTGAAGGAGAAAAATGTTTCTGTGGAAGCTTACCTTCACGAGCAGGTCCAAAATTTCGATGAAACACTTCTCGGTGTATCTAGTAGTGCAACAGCATGTACTGAATCTGAATTTGATAGGAAGAAGAGGCTGGCTAAAGAGAGAAGAGCCAAAATAATGGCGAAGTTTAAGAAACAACAGAACAAGTTCGTGGAAGACAACCATGTGGACGATGAGACAGTTGACACGGATATGGATGTAGACTTGGGTGACAATGCTTGGAAATATCCCGAAGAGCATTGTATTCTTTGTCAGATGTCCATGTCTTCTGATGACTCATACTTTGGAGTTGTTTGTAACGTTTCTCACTTTGCAGGTTCCAGGACCGTTCCATTCCAAGATAAGTATTGGACTCTTCGTGCTTTCGACGAGACTGGAAGTCTAGACCATGAAGATTCAGTCGATCACAGTGATTTCTTGCCGCAGTATTTTGCTGATGTTAGAGCTGAGAGTGTTGTGGGTCCTGCTTTTCCGAGCCAAGATGGCCAATGTCTGAAGCCATCTGTTATGACTACAAGTTGCGGGCATGGAATGCATTACTCTTGTTTCCAAAATTACATCACATCAGCAAAATCCCGTCAGACTCAAATAACGCGGACTGTGCCAGAGGATTTCGAAAACTCGGAGTTTATTTGTCCTCTTTGCAAATCACTTGGTAACATGTTCGTCCCTATACTTTGGAATAACAACAAGAATAAACTCTCACAGTTTATTAAGGAAGACGAAGGGTCGTGGTATCAAGCCTTTGAGAAACTAAACAATATATCCTTTGTTGATGCTGAGACTATTGAAGACTTCACTAAGTCAGTTATTAACGACGTTACAACAACTCTGAAGGCACCATACAAGCATTTATTCACTGACAGTGAGTTACCAAAGATTCTTGGCGACATCTGGATAAGCTTAAATTCAAAGTTAGATTCTGTTTCACAACCTCAGTTTAGAGACCATGTCAACAGGCTTGTTTCTAACACTATCAAGGGCACAGAGATTTCTCTCCGTGGGCTCCCTTCTGATACAGATCTTGTTACTAGCCTTGTTTCAAACCAGAACCTAACTACTCTGAGAATTCTGGCTGAGCTGAAGAAAACATGGATTGCCTGGGCATCTTACTGTGAGACTAAGCACGGCAAGCATAGAGGTATATCCGTTAAATTTACTGAAGAGACCATTGGTAAATTGATGTTCTTTGCTTCTGAGAGGCTTCTCGATGTTTTTGAGGATATTGATTTCTTTGATCTGGTTGTGTCGTGCACCCCGTACGCAGGAGTCTCTACGTATGCACTTTATAGACTTGGTTTCACGCATCATTTCATCCAGGTATTAGCTACTATTCTTGCTCAACTGAATAGTGATCTCTTTGAAGGATATGTCACTCTTCTGGACATTAGTGTTGTTAGCTCGTCACAAGAATCATGCCAACGTTTGGCGAGCTTGGCAAGATCTTTGAGAGATAACCATCCTCTCTTTGACAATGTCCCTGATGATATTTTCGAAAGCGGTGAGTTCCAGGAGATATTGTACACTATGATGGCCCGTGCTGTGACCCCATTTTTGAGGAAGGTCGCCATTTGGTCACTTGCCAATTGTGCTGATTACTCCGATGCTCAATTAGACATTCCAACTGATGAGTCGATGATCGAGGGCCTTGAAGTGAACAGATTGTGTAAGTTGTTGAACCTTCCACTGTTAGATGAGCTGATATCATTGCTTGTCGATTCACGTGAAATAGAGGGGCAGAAATTCTCTTCGTTTGTGAAGTACATTTCAACAACGGATAATGAACTAGTATTCAAATCTCTCGAATATCCAGGCCAAGTTAAGCTCGTTGATCTCCCGGAGAGAATGGATGACATTTTCACCAAGCTGCTATATAAAAGGAACAAGATGACTTCATTGTCTCAATTTGACCCTGCTATTTGCCTTTTTTGTGGTACTATATTGAATTTGCAGAAGAGGGCACCTGGACAGAGTGGTGGTGAGTGTAATCACCATGCACGTAATGAGTGCTTGAATGATATCGGTATATTCCTGTTGCCAAAACATAGTGCTACATTATTGTTAGATAATGGTAACGGGTCCTTCCACCCTGCTCCTTATATTGATTCACATGGAGAGTACGACTCTGAGGTCAGACAGACACAGGTGTTGACGTTAAGCCAGGCGAAGTACGACCAGTTTACAAGACAATTGTGGTTGCAGCATGATGTGAAGAACTATATCACGAGAAAGCTGGAAGGAACGTTGGATATTGGTGGCTGGGAGACTTTATGATTTACGATATTTTGAAATGTATTTATCATTAATGAACTTGATGTTTTTTATTTGATTTGTAATATTCTAAAGGATATTGACTGTAGATTACTGGTCAAGCTTGGTCTCATCGAGCTTCTTAGCGACATCATCAACTGGAGCTGGGGAAGCCTCTGGGGTAGAAGCTTGAGCACCACCTGGGTAACGAGAACCCTTGTCCTTCTTAGCCTTCTTCTTCTTCTCTTCCTTAACTGGAGGTGGGTAACCCTTTGCTTCGGCCTCCTGGAACTCTGGGTCATTGTTGAAGTCTTCGATAATTGGGGCAAGCAAGATGTTGATCTGCGCAGCAACACCAGCCTTCAAATCTGGTGGTGCTAACTTTTGCTCCTTGAAGGCAGTAACAAGGTCCTCAAAGGAGTTGAATGTAATTGGGCCACCAAACTTCTCTGGACGGTCGATTGGGAACTCGAAATGACCGGCACCGAATTTGAGCTCTTGGATTGGAGAGATAACGTATTCAACAAAGGAAAGCAAACCGTTGTCTTCAACAACACCTGGTGCACAGTAGGCGGTGTTGACCTTCTTGATAACCTGCTTTGGCGTTTCCAGCACATCAATCTTGGAGTTAGGATCAGAAGCAGACATCTTACCACCTTGTGTAAGACCTGGGACCATTGGGTTCATGAGATGGCCTCTCTTCTTGTAGCCGAGAGATGGCAAGTTTTCCTCGGCAAGGACAAAGATCTTACGTTGGTCAACACCACCGAACTGTGCGTCGACACCCAAGTGTTCCTCATCCAAGGCCTGCATCAATGGGTAAATCAAACCACTGAGAAGAGGGTTAGCGACCTGCTTCACAACGTCAGCACCGGCACGCTTAGCGTCGTTCTGAGAGACAACGTTGGAGAGACGGAAAAGGTCCATTGTGAACTGGTCTTTAGTCTGATAAGAGGAACCGATGACAAATTTGAGCTTCTCAATAGGCACGTTGATGGACTTCAAAATGGACTTGACAACCTTTTCGTAGTATTGAGCTCTGTACTGCACAACTTCCAATGGTGCCTTCATGTTATCCAAGAAGGCATGGAGATCGGCTAAAAGAACAGTGACCTCACATCCAGCCTTCAAGAAGTCAGCAAGCTTAGTCATTGGAACGAAGTATCCACAGTGAGGTCTTCCTGTTGGCGCAGTACCCCAGTAGATCTTCAATGGACGCTTCTCCTTCTCAAGGACATCCTTGATGATCTGGCCGTTAAGCACTTCCTGAAGGTTCTTGGTGATGAGCTTGTACTGCTCTTCTGGGTCGGTGATAATCTCAGACATTTTATCCGTTATGTGCAGTGATTTATCCTATTAAGAAGAAGAAGAGCACAAAGGTGACACATCTTTCCGTACTAAAAGAGATGAGAAGCCGAGAGGGCTCGACGTCCCAGCCGCGAAAGAGCTCATCGTTCCTATAATTACGCGTGGAAAACTGATACACTGCGCGGGGGCCTGGGTAAGTATCAGAACGCAGACGGCAGACCCACCGGCTTTCAGAAAGACTTGGGAGGGGGCACTCCCACATAGAAAGCTTTGTTAATCGATTTTGTACAATCAGCTTTAAAGATGGAAATTGAAGAGTCAGTCCAAGAGGACTTGATAATAAAAGGTACTGGAAATGATCGTTCAGAGTTTCAAATAAAAGGAACTGCCTCAAATGAGGATCAAGACTATAACGGTTTCTTCCTTAGATACTATGCTGGACATAATGGTCAATTTGGTCATGAGTTTTTAGAGATTGAGATCACTGGAAGCAAAGATGGCAAATCAGCAACGGTGGAGTATACAAATAATACCAATTATAGACGTGAAGCACGTATCAAGAAACGACTCACAGTGAGCGCGAGTGTGGCACAAGAGTTTAGAACACTTATCCAAGAGTCTGAGATTCTCCAAGAGAGTGATTCCAAATGGCCTCCAATGGATAGAGACGGTAAACAGGAGTTGATTATTAAGTGTGGCTCAGAGCATGCTGAATTTGTGACAACGAAAATTGGATCTTTGAGTGACGTTAAGAAAAGTGATGATCCAGAGGGATTGAGAGTGTTTTACTACTTTGTACAAGATGTTAAGGCACTATTATTTTCACTTATCAATTTACATTTCAAGGTATGTCTTCCATTACTTTACATCTACACCGACTTTTACTAACAACTTCAAACAGATCAAACCACTTTGAAACTCAAACCTTGCCTCAGGCTGACTCTAACGAATGCTACGATAAACTTGACAAACTTGTCTAAATATGAACATGATTTTACTTTTTTGAATATGTACAACAAGTTTTTAATTTCTTCTTCTTTTTAATCATTTTGCGCTTCTGTGTAACTTGGCGATTGTAGATCTAACAGAGGAATCAGAAGCCTTCCATTCGTTCTTAATAACGTCCCATTGAACCTTACCGAAGATCTGATTCAATTTCAATGGTCCATCCTTTTGTAACTCTTTCAACAATTCGGTTACTTTGATTTCTATGTCCTCTTGGGAAGCAACTGGTAACTGTGTTAAGTACTCTTGAATGACTTCAATCTCTTTATTTTCCTTTTCGGCAAGCTCAGGTCTTTCAAGCTTCTGATACTCAGCAGCAGAATCCTTTCTTTGGGAAATGGCTTTGGAATAAAGCTCAAATAAAAGGAACTCTGTATGTTGGGATGGTTTGGTATCGATCTCTTTGTTCTTAATCGAGGAGAGGAGACCCTTGACTGTATCCCTCTTAATGAGATTCTTCTCTCTCATTGCGAGCTTGAGGTCTGTCTTTAACGATGCAACAGCATCCTTATAAGCCTGTGAGCTCTGGAATCTGACAAATCTTGTTGTGGATGCAACTGGTCTCAAAACTCTTGTGAACATGTTTATCTTGAAGTGAATGTTATTATTTTTATCCTCCAGGTGAGCTTTTGGGGAAGTTGAAAACTCAACCTCGAACTTCTCGACTTTACTTCTACAACATGGTTACGGGGCACACAAATGGGGTTTTCTTGTCGTTCCACTATATAAAAATCACTTCTTCAGACTTTCAGTCTCCAGGTAATCCGTCCACAGTGAAACAAAGCTCTCTCTAGCTTGCTTTGTCTTAGAGGCAGTAGCGTTATGGGCTAATCCGGCTTGGATGCGCTTTTCTTCATCCCAGTTCAAATAGTTCGAGATGAGTTGAAGTACCTCGAATTTCTTTGTGTCACCTCTTGGGAAACTGAGGAAGGAAATAAACAAATTCGTTACAAGTTCCTTATCCACAGTTTCAGAGTCACTGTTACGTTTGATCAACTGTAATGCCTTTGTCAAGTGCTCATTGAGAATTACAGCCTCATGACGGAGCTTACCGATCTGAAGTTGTTTTTCCTTGGCTTCTTGTTCGAGTTTGGAAATCTTGACATTTTCTGATTCAAGGACAGCATTTTGTTGTTTGAGACTCTCATATTGTGTTCTCTGTGATTCAAGTTCCTGTTCAAGAGTCATGAAAGAATTGAGATGTTTTTCCGTTGCATTGTCGAAATCTGTTTGTAATTTTTTCAAATCAGATTTAACAGATTCATTCAATGATTTGTAAGATTCATTTTCCGCTTCCAATTGAGATATTGTCGATTTCAAATCATTTATATTATCCGTAAGATCCGTGATATCACCATTCAAAGAGGAATTGACCATCTTATCGTTTTCAAGAGTAATAATGTATTCTTCATTACTCTCCCTTAACTTCTCTATTTCCTTCTCGAGCTTGTTGTTTGCAATTGTAAGTTTTTGTCTTTCAGAGATCCATGCAGTTTCTTTATCTTCAGATTCAGATCTTAAGCTGGTCATCTCTTCGCTAAGTCTATCACATTCGGCATTCAAAGACTCACTTTCTTCTTTTAATAGCAACAATGCCTTTTCAGCATCTGTAGCTTCTCTTTGTAGTGATTCCATCTTTTTCTTCAATTGAAGATTTTGCTTTTCATACTCTTCAAGCTGTTCCCTTGTTTCTTCAAGTTCCACTTGACTCTCTTTCATCTTAGCAAAGACCGACTTCATCGAACCTAGTCTGCTTAACAAACCTTCATACTGAACTTGAACTTTGTCTCTCTCTTCTTCTGTAGCTTTCAGTTGTTCTTTCAATTTCTCTATTTCTTCAACATTATCAATAGTCTCTTTTACACTATCTTCTTGTGGCTTCTGGTTTGACTCCTCAGAATGGATCAACTGCAATTTGAGTTCAGAAATTTGTCTTTCGAGTTCCTTCACTTGCTCATTATGCTTGAGCTGATCTTCTCCACTTTTAAGGAAATCTTCAACACTTTTTGCATTCTGACTCTTTTCTCCGCCATTGATAGATGATCCACCAACCACGTCTCTCTCTTCGTTCTCGGTCTTTGTCTCTCCATTGCCCGTTGAGCCACTGAGAGACGCAGTTGTTTGATCCTGTGAAGGCTCCGGTGTGCCATCGCTAGTCGGACTCGAAGTTGCGCCAGAGTCATCAACTTCTTCTGTCTTCTCGACAGCTTGTTCAACTTGTACTGCACCTGCTTGTACTGTGTCATTGCCCTGTTTGACAGTCGATTTCTTGTTGTTTTTCTTCTTAGCCATGTTCTCTCGATGTCTAGCGTGTCCTCTAGCTTTTGATCTCGAAAACAATGGGAACAGCAGGGACGGAACTGGGGTGGAAAACAGTCAATTACTTTGTGATCAGTGACAATCCTGGATGGAATATTCCCTGAATGAAAGTTTCAAGTATGTTTTTTCGAATTCCGTGCTCTGCCGGGCTTTTGGTTTCATTGTAAGCTGTTGATGTTTGGGGCCATTTTGGCCATTTCGCCCATTTAAGATCCATAGTCCTAGTCCCCCCTCAAAAACGCTGGGACTAGTCCCCCCTTTCAGTCTAGTCTCATTAATAGCCAGTCCCTTAGCCTCATATAACGCGCCACCAAAATAAATGCGGATTTTTTAATAAGACGCGTCGAGCTCTCAAACTTGTTGTACACTTGTGATAGTAGAAGAGAGGACTTAATTTTCATTTTGTCAATGGTGGATATAAGAGACTTCTTTGGTAACACTGGGAAGAAACCAACCCCAAAAGTGCGTTTATCAATTGAGCCTTGAAGAAGTGACTTGTGAAGTCATACGCGTTTGCTCATCCATCTCGGATTTATTACTAACTGATTCATTTAGAAAAAACCACCAGTGGAAGGAACATCTTCTAAAGTTCCATTGAAAAGGGAGGTGATCTCAATTGACGATGACGATGAGGAACCAATGAGACCAACGAAAAGAGTTAAGAAGGAAGCTCCAATGGGTAGTAAGGCTACTCCGATTCCATTAACAAGAAAGAAACCACAAGCGATCATTCATGAGATTGACGATGATGATGATGATGATTTCAAAATGGAAGATGAAAATGACGATGATGATTTTGGTGGTGATATGATGGATGATGATGATGATGAATTTCTTCAGGAGTTGGATAGTCTCCCAGAGATTAAGTCCACAAGTGGTAGAGCTTCCAGATCAAAGACACCAGTGGTAACACCAAGTCCTAAAAAGAGTCCAGTAAAGAAGGCTGCACCATTGAAGAAGGAGACTCCGAAGAAGAACTTTATTGTTCCTGATTCTGTTAAAACCAATACTGGAATCAGTGCTGCTGATGTATTAGCTAAGATCCCAGATTGCGAGCTCCCTGAAGATATTGCAACTGGTGAAGGATCTGGATTTTCCTTCCGTGACTTCAAGGCTCGTCAATCAACATTACCAACGACACCGGGAAATGTGGAGATCCCAGAAGGTGCGGCAAACTGTCTTACGGGACTAACAATGGTATTCACAGGTGTTTTACCTAACATACCTCGAGACGAAGCTGAGGGGATTGCCAAGAAGTATGGTGCCAAAGTGACCAAGTCAATATCTTCAAAGACATCAGTAGTTGTTCTCGGTGCTGAGGCAGGTCCTTCTAAGGTTAAAAAGATCAAACAGTTCAAAATTAAGGCAATTGATGAAGATGGTTTCCTTCAATTGATTAGAGGTATGCCGGAGGAAGGTGGTGATGGTGATGCTGCCGAGAAGGCTAGAGTTAAAAGATTAGAAGAGGAACACAAAGCATTGGAAGAGGCTGAGAAGTTACAACAAGAGGCTGATGCAGAGGCAAAGAAACGAGAAGCCGCTATAAAGAAAGCACAAAAGTCTGGAAATGTTGCAAACTCGGCAAATCTGAAAACTGATGCTGATAAGTTGTGGACAACGAGATATGCTCCTTCTAAAATAGAGCAACTTTGTGGTAATAAGTCTACTGTACAAAGACTACAACAATGGTTAGCCGATTGGCCAGCAAAATTTGGTAATAGAAAACCAGTTAAGGGAGAAACAGAGATGAGAGCAGTACTTATATCTGGTCCTCCTGGAATTGGTAAGACAACTGCAGCTCATTTGGTTGCGAAATCTCTTGGATATGACATTATTGAAAAGAATGCATCAGATGTCCGTTCTCAAAAGTTATTGAAAACTAATATCGGTGGTATTTTGAACAATTCTTCAGTGATGGGTTTCTTCCAAAAGAACGAAACTGAATCCAAAAACAACAACAAATTTTGTATTATTATGGATGAAGTGGATGGTATGTCCGGTGGTGATCGTGGTGGTGCTGGTGAACTTGCAGCTTTTTGTCGTAAGACCCAAGCACCAATGATCTTGATTTGCAATGACAAGTCATTACCTAAAATGAGAGTATTTGATCGTTGTACATTGGATTTACCATTTAGAAGACCAGCTGCCAGAGAGATGAAATCTAGACTTATGACGATTGCACTTCGAGAGAAGATCAAATTGGATCCTAATATTATTGATCAATTAGTCGCTGCTACTAACAATGATATTAGACAGATCATCAATTTGTTATCCACAGTTTCCAAAACACAAAAAGTGATTGATTCCAGTAACTCAAAGGGTATATCTACTGATTGGCAAAAGAACGTTGCCTTGAAGATCTTTGACATTATTCCAAGATTATTAAGTGGACAAATTTATTTAGAGAATTCTCCCGTACCACTTTTCAAAAAAATGGAGATGTATTTCGATGATCATGCCTTTGTACCATTAATGATTCAAGAGAATTATTTGAACACAAGACCTATGAAAGGTGCATCTCAATTAGCTCATTTAGAACTTGCTGCTATGGCTGCCGATTCTATAAGTGAAGGTGACATTGTTGATGCCAAGATCCACAGTGCTGAACAACAATGGTCTTTGATGCCATTACATGCAGTTATGTCATCAGTGAGACCAGCTTCATTTGTTGCTGGATCCTTAACTGGTCGTGTGAATTTTGCCGGATGGTTAGGTCAAAATTCTAAGACAGGTAAATACTATCGTCTTTTAACAGAATTACAATATCGTTCCCGTTTGAGGACATCTACGAGTGCCAAGGAGTTCAGATCGGATTATATCCCACTTTTAGCCAAACGTCTATTGAAACCATTACAAGATAAAGGTGCAGATGGTATTGAAGATGTTATTGAAATTTTAGATCAATACTATTTATCCAAGTCCGATTTCGATTTTTTGCTGGAATTCCCCATCGGTACAGAAAACACTACTGCTATATTGAAAAAGATACCAGCTGGTGTTAAATCCAAGTTGACTAGAAGTTATAATAAAACTAATCATCCTGTCAGTATCTTAAGAGCCGGTCTTTCCACTGGTATTTCCAAAGGCCGTGGAAAGGACAAACCAGATAACGATGAGGCTGTTGAAGAAGATGAAGACTTTGGAGATGATGATGAAGAATAAATCCCTTTCCCTCCTCCTCTCCCCCCCAACTAATAAACACTTTGTTTCCTCCCCCCATTTAAATCAGACATTATAGTGATGCGTCCCCTAACAGAAATACACACCCAGACACCACCACCCCCCTCGCACCGCGGATGTTCCCTCAACCCCCCCAAAACAAACGGTCTAAAGAGGCAGTGTCGGCCATTTAAAAGTTGTTCTTTATATAACAGGCAATTAAGCTGAAAAAAAGGTGGTGTTTACATTTTTCATATCTTCAGAAGGCAAAAAAGAACATTGCACTTTTTTCTCTTAAAAATTTTTTCCATTTATCACCGTCAGCCTTTTTGTTCCATTAAAATTTCACTTATAAACCAAATCCAAAGAGATCGATAGAGATTGATATAAAAAGGGATGTCAGCTCCTCCACTACTGCGTGCTCCCGGGATCAACAACAAGCACAAGAACCCCAAGTCACCGCGTCTGAAGCTTGCGACGCTTCAAGTGAAGACACCGAGTCTATCGATAGATCGTCCTCCAAGCATCTATCAAGACAACCAAAGTGCATCTTCATCCGGGTCTCTTCTTTCAACGACAAACAGATTAGCACATTTGGATATAAGTGACCCTTCACACACTCCAACGCCCACAACAGCTACGAGTGATGTGAGTTCAGGCATGTTTAGTGCTGAGATCATGGCCGAGGTTGATGCTTCCACTACTAATGAAAGTCGAAAGGGAAGTACAACATTGGAAATTGATGAGATAAGTTTAGGAGATTCGAATTTAGACAATGGTGAGGCAACTTTACAGAAATCCCATTATCATAAAGATGTTAGTGAATTGGATGAAGAAGAATGGAAAGTTGTACATAAACGTGGTGAAATCATAGAATTAGGAGTACTTGGTGAAGGTGCAGGTGGTTCAGTCTCTAGGTGTAAGTTAAAATATGGGTCTACTGTATTTGCACTTAAGACAATTATATCTGATGCAACAGCAGAGACACAAAAGCAAATTCTTCGAGAATTACAATTTAACAAATCTTGTAAAAGTTCTCATATTGTGAAATATTATGGTATGTTTTTAAATGAAGAGAATGCCTCGATTTGTATTTCAATGGAATACATGGGAGGACGATCATTAGAAGCCATTTATAAAAAAGTTAAATCACGTGGTGGTCGTATTGGTGAAAAAGTACTTGGTAAAATTGCAGAGAGTGTATTAAAAGGGTTATCATATTTACATGAACATAGAATTATTCATAGAGATATTAAACCACAAAATATACTATTGGATTCTAAAGGTAATGTTAAACTTTGTGATTTTGGTGTTAGTGGGATTGTTGTTAATTCATTAGCTACAACGTTTACTGGTACATCTTATTATATGGCTCCTGAACGTATTCAAGGTCATCCATATTCCGTTACTTCTGATGTTTGGTCATTGGGATTAACTTTATTAGAAGTTGCAAAAGGTCATTTCCCACTTGATATTGATGTTCAAGGTACTTCACCATTTGAAGTTTTAACTTTAATTATGACATTTACTCCAAGATTAGAAGATGAAGATGGAATTATTTGGACAAGTGCATTTAGATCTTTTATTGATTATTGTTTAAAGAATAATCCATCAGAACGTGCATCTCCAAGACAAATGTTATTACATCCATGGGTCGTTGGTCAAAGTAAGAAAACCGTTAATATGGAGAAATTTGTTAAACAGTGTTGGGATGATTAATCTATCTCTCTCTATATATATGACTAATGATTTATAATAGTTCATGAATTACTAGTGTACATAACGGACATCAAGCTCTAAGAGCAGTGGATTACAAGTTTTGTGGTCTTGTAACAGGCCATTGGTAAACACCTGGTTTACCAAAGATATAACCATTTTTGGTCAAATATTCAAATAATTGAGCAGGACCTCTTGAACCATATGGATATAAAACTGGTGTTGGAGCATTTGCACCTTCCAAATAATTCAATAATGGAGTGAAAAGTTTCCAACTAACGTCTAATTCATCATCTCTAACAAAATTAGAATGATCACCATGAAGGGCATCTCTAATTAAAGATTCATAAGCCTCGGGGATCCAAAATTGAGAATAACGAGTCTTATAAGATAAATCCAAATCTGTCAATTGAGTATTAGTGGAAAGACCTGGTTGTTTAGCATTTAATTTGATATAAATAGCTTCATCTGGTTGAATTCTAATGACAAGTTCATTTGGTGGGATTTCTTCAAAGATACCATTAACAACTGGTTTATATTGAATTCTAATTTCCACTTTACCAGCATCTAAAGCTTTACCAGCTCTCATTATAATTGGTACACCATCCCAACGATCATTTTTAATATCTAATTTAATAGCAGCATAAGTGACACATTTAGAATTTGGTTTAACAGTTTCATCATCAAGATAAGCAGGTTTTGTACCATCTTCTGATTTATCATATTGACCCACAATGATATCATTTGTATCAATTGGAGCAATTGCCTTTAATACTTTAACTTTTTCATCACGTACAGATTCAGGATTAAATGAACTTGGTCTTTCCATTGTAAGTAAAGTTAAAACTTGTAATAAATGATTTTGCATAACATCACGAATAATACCAATATCATCAAAATAACCACCACGACCTTCTGTACCAAAAGGTTCTTTAAATGAAATTTGTACAGATTTAATATGATTTTTATCCCAAGAAGAATTTAAAATTTGATTACCAAATCTTAAAACCAATAAATTTTTAACCATTTCTTTACCCAAATAATGATCAATTCTATAAATTTCTTCTTCTTTAAATAATGGTGATAATTGCATTTGTAAATCTCTTGAAGATTGTAAATCATGACCAAATGGTTTTTCCACTATAATTCTTGTTATACCATTTGTACAATAAACATTTTTTTTAATTTGTTCACCAACACTTACAAAGACTGAAGGTGGTAAAGCCAAATAAAATAATCTATGAGGCTCTTTAACATTGGATTTTTTTTCAAATGTTTCAATTTGATTATTCAATTCAATAAATCCATCAGATTTATCATATGCACCTGAGACATAAGTAATTAATTTTAAAAAAAGTTCAATTTTAACATTGTCATCCTCACTTTTAACCTTCAAATATCCTTTAATTCTTTCTCTCAATTCTTCAGTAGTTAATTTTGAACGAGCATATCCATAAATCTTTGTACTTTGAGCCAGATAACCTTCTCTGAAGAGTCCGAAAAGAGCAGGAAACGTCTTCTTCTTTGCGAGATCACCAGAGGCACCAAACACAACGATTGCTGTGTTCTCTTTAAATTCAACCATCTTTATGGAGTTGTTTTATTTCAAGGGAGGAAGCAAGAAAAAAAGTGGGTGACAATTTGGCATTTATATAATGGCGGACGGGTCGTTTCCATCCGCTAAGCATTTTTTTTTTTCGCGGGTAGTGCTCAGCGCACGTGACACCACCCACCCCCCACTCCCCTCACACTCCCCCCACTTCTTCTTACTTCTTACTGCCCCCATATTGTTGCTATTGATTGATTGATTGATTGACCAATAGGAAGTGGGGGACAGTGGGGGGGGGGACAGTGAGGGAGAGTGTGGGAGAGAGGTCACATGACTAGAGGTGTCTTACTACCGAGACTGCCATTTCCATACGTGCCTCGCTCCCACTGACCCCCCGGCCAACACATCACCGAAGCTTATCACACAATCAATTACTTAATCAATTACTTAATCAATTATTATTTATTATTTATTATTTATTACTTATTACTTAATCAATTACTTATTACTTAATCAATTACTATATAATTACTTAATAAATATATAATTACTTAATTACTTAACTGTTAACTATCAATTAACTAATTATGGATGATTAATGTGACAACGGTTTATCCGGGTCCGCGGCCGGTAATCCCGCTTAGCGCAGCTATCGGGTACCGAAACCCGGATCATTATGGAAAACCATACATATTGTATTATACATTATATTGTATATGATTTTGTAAGTGTATAAGCATTTAGTCAACAAGATATACCCATACTTTCTCAGGATCTTGTTTATACTCAACATCAGGAATTTGTCTTGTAAATGTAACACTTAAATTTGCTATATCCAATATTAATTTGATATTACAATTTTGTAAATGTGCATAACTATTAAAATAATCAATAGTTAAATTTTTCAAATTTGGATAATTGTTTGAATTGAATATGAAAATTTGATCTTCCAATTTAATCTTTAAACTTATTATCAATTTTGTTAATAATGGATAATGACAATTAATTAAGAAAAATTTATTAAATTTTTCAAAATTTAATAATGATAATTCTTTTAAATTTGATAAATGTAATTGGAAATTATCTTCAATTTCAATATAATTCTTCCTTTGTAATGAATCATTAATATTTAAATCATTATGTGATAATGTTAAATTTTCAACTCTTGTAAATTGATTAATTAATTCATTTGCAAATATAAATGATTTAGAATTTGATATAATTTTAACTTCTTTAAGTTTTGTTAGGTAAAGTTCACTTAATAAATATTTTAAACCATTGGGTATTAATGTTATTTCCAATATTAAAATACTTAAATTTGAACAATTAAATTTACCAAATTTTAAAGATTGAGAAAATTCCCTTTCAATTGATCCATGAATATGTATAGATAATTTGTTAAGTTTAGGTAATGAAATATCATATAATGATATTGAATTACCACTTATCTTCAATTCTTTTAATACTGGTAATTCCACTGAATTACAGATTTGATTAATATTATTATCTGTAAATGCAGATTGTAAATGTAATATTTCCAAAAATTTGAATTTTTCAAATATCTTTAATGATAATCCACTTTCAATTGCAATACCTTTAATTTCTTTTAAATTTGGTAATATGGATAATTCCAAAAATTTTATTAATGGTGGAAGTCTAGGTTTAATCATACTAGAACTTGTTAAACCTTTTAATACTTGTAAACTTTTACTTCTTATAGTAAAATCATAATAATTTGATATGTTAAAATAGAAATGTGGTAATTCAACAAGATTCCAAAATTCATATAAATGACCAAATCTTATTAAATCCTTATCAATACTTAAATCACTTCCATTTAAAAAAATTGTTGTTGAAACTTGACTCATATAATCATATTTTAATTTATCTTCGACAATTCCAAAATTTATATCTTTAATTGAAGATAAATAAACTTCGATAATTTGTTGTCTTCTTTGTAATTTATAACTTGCAATTTCCATTAAATATTTATCAGATGATCCATTTGAACATTCAAATATGAAAAAATTATACTTTCTTATAATTAATTCTTTATTTGAATTTAATGTAATATCAAGATATTCATTAGAAATTGAATTAAAATATCCAGAACTTGAAGAATTATCACCAATTACTAAAACAAATTTCTTTATAAGTCTTTGTAAATGAGAACAAACACTGGATAATCTCATATAATCATATAAATCATCAACTTCTAATAAAATCTTTGTAAGAATCTCATTAGGTAAATCAAGTAAACTCATCTCAACAAACAGTATCAACCAAGTACCATACACAAGTAGACCAAGTAGACCAATTAAGACCAACAAGACCAAGTAATATCAACCAAATAAGATCAACCAAGTAACCACAAACAGTATCAACCAATTAAGACCAAGTAAAAGACCTGAAAGCATACATTAATGTTAATGTTAATGTTAATGTGTGCACTGTTTGTATGAATCGCGCGGAGCGCGGTAAGGGGACACACATTACCGGTTAGGGGACACAATCGGTAAGGACACTTAATATTGGTACGCGCAGCATCGGTAAGGGCACTTTCTTTTTTCCAACTGCCCCATCTTTTCAATTTTTCCTTGTTTTCGCCACCAATTTTACAACTTCAGAGATTTTTTTCTATGAACAAAGGCAAAAAGAATGTCAATGGTTAACGTGTCATATGGTTTGAAGGTGTTCAAGTGTAAAGTGACACCTTCAACACCAACTTCGGAGCTTCTTGATCGGGTTTGTACACATTTCCAATTGTCGTCGAGTTATGGGTTATTGTAAGTGATTAACTATTTCTTTTTAACTCTTTGAATTGTGATATTAACATTTAATATAGCCATAATGACACTGAGTTATCTACAAGTATGCCATATAGAATGCATTATCTTCCACAAGGTGCCAAATTGACAGTTAAACCATCTAAATTGGTGAAAACTTTAGAGATTACAATCAAAGTACAATTTATCAATAATCCTTCATTATCCAAAACAAGTATTGTGAAGAAAGTGAATAATACTATAAGTTTATATGAATTGATGAATTCACTTGAAAGTGAAGTTGGTAATTTCTTAAATGAGGGACTCATTGTTAAATTTTCAACTTTTGCCAAAACAGTTGGTAAAGAAAGTTTAGATATGAATTTAAATCAAATTGGTGTTGAAAATAATGGTGTTTTAAGAGTTAGTTTCCAAGATCCAACTTTTGTTCCACCAAAACCAAAAGTTGTTGTACCAACATCAACAATTAAAGAGACAACAGTAACTGAAGACGTACCAAAGCCAACACAAACAATTAAAGAGACAACAGTAACTGAAGACGTACCAAAACCACAACCGTTACCTGTTGCTGAAATTCCATCACAGGAGATAGAACCACAGGAAAAAATGGACGTTGATGAACCAGAACCACTTCCATCTACAAATGATATCAAAAAGGAGATCAAAACACCAGAAAAACACGTTTACGTTTACAAGGCACCAGTTAAACCTGTGATCACCAGTAATCCGGATGAGGCAGTTTATGAGGTTGGTGTTGACCAGGCTCGTCAATATCAAAATATGATCCATTTGAGGGCTACTGAGACTGAAAAGGCTAGAAAGGCAAGACTCTTAAGACAAAAACATGATTTAATCAACATAGAATGTCGAATTAGGTTCCCTAATGGTTCAAACGTTCAAGTTAATTTCAAACCAGATGAACCTTGTTCTAATCTCTATGAATTTGTAAAGAGTACACTCTTAAGAAATGAAGAACAATTTGAATTGATTATCCCACATCCAAAGACTTTAATACCAAATGATGAGAAGTTAATGAAAACTTGGTTAGACAGCAGAAACTTGTTGTTGTATCAATCCAATTCTCCAAAACATGCAGAATATTTGAAAAAAGAGTATTTAGACCAAGCCAAAGATATCACCGAGGCAGAGGATGTTAAATTAGATCAACAAGAACCTGAATCTGAAGAAATTGCAAAACAACCAACTATCAAAGATGGTCAACTTCCAAAGTTCAACTTGAAGGGATTAATCGGTTCTTCATCATCATCATCATCATCAACAGGTAAAAAAGTTCCAAAATGGCTCAAGTTGGGTAAATAATCTTTTAGATTACAACTAAATATCTCTCACTACATTGCATAATGTCCTATATAGGGGAGGGGGGGTTCTTATTGATAAGAATCTTAAATATATAGAACACAAAAAACCGCTCTTGCAGAAGGGGAATAGATAATGATAGGTTAACGTAGAGAAGAATGGACCAAGTGGTCAGAGGGGGGGGGGTATCATGAGAGAAAGAGAGAAATGATGTTCAACCACCGTAAGCGGAAACGAAAACCTCATGGATCTCCTCAGTTGTGTATCCAGAGCCCAAGGCTGCTTGGAGAAGGATCTTTGCCTTAATTGGAGACAAGAATCCAGCAGCAATGGTTGAGTTTGATGCTAATTCATCAACAGAGACAGAACCACCTTCGGAGTTGGCAAAGACAATAGTCAATGAATCAGCAGAATCGGCAACTTCACTGAGAATATCGGTGGTGTAATCACTGATAGATGGGGCACCAAGAACGAGACCAGAAACACCAGAGCTTGTGATTGCACTCAAAACGTCGGATGATAAACCATCGTAGTATTCAAGAACAACAACGTCTGGCAATGTAGTGTTGGACTCAAGCGTGAAGTTCAAGCCAATGGTTGGAACTTCAAATGATTGGTAGAACCACTGGATGGTATCCTCGTACAACTTACCAACGGAGCCTTCTGAAGAGACAACGGTGTCAGTGGTACCACTAGTGGATCTCACAGCGTAAAGGGCGGAGAAAATGGATTTATCAGAAACAACAAGAACACCAGTCTCTGTAGCATTCAAATCAGTATCAGATGCAACAAGAATAGAATCATACAAGTTGGTGAAACCTGGGATGAGATTGGATAATGTCACAACAGGAGTGAAAACAACTGGGATTTCCAAGTCATCCATAATTTCAACAAAGAAGGAGGCACTTTCAATGTCAGAAGCATCCAAGAGCACAATGATACCATCATAGTCATATTGATCATCGGCAATGGCCTGGTACAAATCCAAAAGAGTGGTCTCGTTATAACTGTCAGCGAGTTGTTCGTAGTCCAATTCAGCCAAGGTGGTATCTAAAACACCTGTGACATCAAGTAGGGATTCAATTGAGGAGATCTTCTGAGTAGTGTTGGTGGTATTCTTAGTGGAGAGTCCAAGAATTTCATAAATTGTTCCAGTGGTTAAATCAAGCGTTGTTGAGTCGTCACCATAATAAAGATCCGAGAAATCATCAGAGAAGGAGATTAATTTAATAACGACTTCTTCTGCAGATGATGACAAAGATGAGTTAGTGGTATTGGTGGTATTAGTAACATTACTGAAACTTGTGGTGTTAGTCGAATTGGAAGTAGTGTTAGAGGCCTTGACACTGAGACTCTTAGAGACAGCTCTGGTGAAGAGTCCACCAAAGTTGAAAAGAGGGAAGGCGTTAACAGCAGATGCAAAGGCAATAGCAGTGGTAATTGAGGAAAGTTTCATGCTATACTGTCTATTATTTTAATTCGAAAACTACATTTTAACAATAAAGGCTACAAATGTTTTTGGAATTTCAGGCAGTCACTGGGCTTTTTATACCAATGAGCAATCTCAGGGGGGGATTATCCAAAATATGCGATAGCCTCACTTTTCTCAAAAAAACGCTCGAGACCCCCCAATCTTCTCCCGAGAGCCTTCCTTTCCCCCCCCCTAAGGTGGAACATACATAATAGCTCGATTGTGTGGTGTCCCGTGCGTGCTTGAGTGTGTCCCGAACCACCCGTCTGTTCCTGCAATGGGTATATGAAGGCTCCCGTTTAGGCCTAATTAGCTGCAGCTGTTTCGCCCAATTCGGACATGACATGAGCTAGCGAGGCAGACGGGGGGCACGGGAAAGAAGTTTCAGTTGCTATAGCACGAGGAGAGAAAAGAACACACGTTAAATCAAAAGCACAGCCCAGTGAAGACGGGTAAATAGGGGCATACTCCCTATTTTTTTTCTTTTTATCTAACAATTGTTAGTTAAATTATCACTGCCTCCTTTTATTGTTGCTGTCCGGTCAGAACGGGGATAATCCTAATCCCTGCCGAGAAGTCCGAGATGAGATCTGGGGGATGCGCACGTGACTATATAATGTATAGGGTAAGTTTTAACGGCTTCTTTACAATAATAGGCGATCTAGCATATGCTACACGATGCAACAGTGTTAAATATAGATAAAAGAAAAAATCAGATATAGATAAACATAAATAAAGAAACAACGTACTTAAATGGCATTGGAGACACAGGTAAAGACATGACCATAAGCATGAGCTTTGTAATTTGAAATGATAGATTGCACGGTTGCATAAGTACCTGGTCCAAGCAAGTAAATACCAATGGCAATGATAACCCAGTTACACCAATATTCAAACTTCTCCATAGAAGTCAATAAAGAGTATAATTCACGATGAGTCTTGAATTGACCTTTATACTTAGACTCTTTCAATCTGAAGTAAGCAACACCCCAAAAGATATAACTAAACCAACTGCAGAACATTGAGGACATTAAAGAAAGCAAATCACCAAAGAAAGGAATAACTTCAGCAAAGATAAAACCGAAAATCCATAAGATAAAGTTGAGTGAAATCCAAACCAACCAACCAGTCTTGGTATGAGATGTTCTATACTTGGAAGATGAATTGAAAATTTTAAGGAAGATAAATTGAGCAGAGATGTTACTGAATAAAGAACCCAAGAAGACAATGGTTGGAACAGTAAAGGAAAAAGAGATCAATTTGTACTTACGGATCAATGAACCGAAAGCTGGAGCTGCAACGTAAGCGTTACCAGAGTAAACGTAGAAAACGGAACCAACAACACAGTAAACTATAACTTCAAAGATAGTAACAAACCAGAGGGCTTTCTTGAAGTCCTTTGGATTTTTCATCTCAGCAATAAACGATGGGTATGAAGATTGTCCAGCCAAAGTGAAAAGGATATTTAACATTGCGTTCATACCATCCACATAAGAAGTACCTTTTTCTGGCCACAAGTTCCATTTCACTGGAACAGATGGATCATAACCATATGGCTCACCTTGGATAGTAACGAAAATCATTCCCAAAATAAATGAAAGGAACATAGTAGCAGATGCAAATAGGGCAATGTATGACATATGGGAGAAAGTTCTAGGTAAAGAGATAAGGAAACCGATAACCATGGATACAACTGCAAAAGCTGCAGTACAAGCACCATGATTAGATACGGTGTTAAGGTATTTGGCACCAACCAAAACGTGAAGGGATTGAATCAAAATGTTCAAACACAAGAAGCAGAAAACAGAACCCCAATAAGCCCATTTATTACCCCAGAATATGTGTTGTCCAATATCACAAATACTTTGCATTCTTGGGTATTTGACACAGTAATCACCAATCACAAGACCAGTGTATAAAGTAGTGATTGCAATACCAATGGTAAGGATTATACCAGGAATCAATCCCAAGACGGAGAAGGACCATGGAAATGACATAACAGCCAAACTGATATATTCCGAAGACAACAACATGGCAGTACGTTGCCATGAACAGGAACGATACTTAATATCGTTATTTAGCTCATCAGCAATCTCTTTTTGAAGCTCTTCCTCTTCATCAACATCAGAAATACTGCCATCATGTAAATTTGACTCTAAGTCTGCCACATCGGAGATCTGTATCTTCTCGTCGATGTCACCTTTGGTCATTCTATCAAATATTTAAGGGTGGGGGATTGGATAGTGTGGAGATGAGGTGGACCAAGAAAGAAAGAAATATCCAAAGTTAAAGTGCTACCTGTGCAGCTTATGTACTTTCTCCTTTTGCTGTAAAGATATGGTTTACAAAAGAATTAGCTTTGAAATCAATTAATTTTAGAGTTGAGTATCGCTTATCGATAAAAGTGCTGTATGAGGGAGGAGTAAATGTTGATCTTTTGTGTTGTTTACTACCCTTTTGAGTTTACAACACCGAGATGAGCTCGCTATGTGATTCCCTGATTATCTGGCTTTGGAACTCATCAGCGACTTGTCAGTAAGCTGATGCTGTACTTGGAAGCTTCATATATTTGGGGGAATACATGCTGCTCCACCTTATCTTCGGGGACATTATTCCAATGGATTACGATCAGGGAAATTTTTCTGATCTATACAGTCAGTCTCCACCCCCCCTCAAAAAGAAAAGAAAAACAGCACAAAAAACACAGTTTAACTAAACACTACACCCCTTAAGTGCAGGCGTAAACGAGGTAAAAAAATACATCAATTCTTCCCCTGACAGCCCTTGTCCAATGCACCTCCTGGACCCTGTCATAAATATGGGTTTTCCATTGTTCATACTAGATTTCTCGGTATACAAAAAGTTATATATTCTTCACTGTATATACATGCGATCTTATCGTGGCTGCTACTATTTGGTGCCTTATAGCCTGACGGCTTCTTTTATTTTTTTCCTTCCCCCCCACTTCATCTCTCTATATAGAACCCCATTGAATCACTACGGCTCGAGCCGTTGGAGATTTTGATATAGCAGGCCAATTAAAGCTGCGCCGTTCCCGGCCTCTTACCCCTTTACGGCGGTGCTCCGAAGCACCGCGGAATTCGCTTCCGTATACGGCAATGATCATCAACAAATTCCGCTTTCTGTATAAACCGAAGATATTTGAGATTTTGGAAAATCTTCCTAAATGGTAAACTTTCAGCGGATATTAAAAAAAATGTGCCAACTTTGATTTCCATATCAATTTTTGTGTCAAATTTCGCCGAAGTTTTCCCCGGTTCTTATCGTACCCGTCATCTACGATGTGCATCACACAGTTTTCTCATGTGTCGATTTTCTATTAGAGAAATAACTAGTAGTATTATAACTTTAACAATATAAATAAATATCTAGAGATACACAAGACAATCGGGGATCCCTCTTATAATCCATTTGAAGCACAACTGAACACTTTACCATATGCACTATCTCTATAGTTGATCACAATGGAATCTACAGAGGCATATAAGCCAGGTCCCAAGATGTACACACCAATAAGGATTAATCCCCAATTAATCCAGTATTCCAATTTCTCTCCAGTAGTCAATTTAGCATAGAACTCACCAAACCCATTGTACTGACCTTTGTATTTAGCCTGTTTGAGTCTGATGTATGCTACACCCCAAAACACAAATCCAAACCAACAATCAAATAGAGAAGACATCAATGAGAGTAAATCGGAAAAGAATGGGATAACTTCTGCGATTATAAAAGCCAAGATCCAAGTGGCAATATTAAGAGACAACCAAACACCCCAACCAGTCACAGTATGTGAAGTTCTATGAATGGATTTATGGTTGAATATTTGTAGGAAAACAAATTGACATGAAACGTTACTGTATAAAGAACCCAAAAAAATCAATGTTGGAATAGCAAATGAAAAAGCAGTGATCTTATAAGTGTGCTCCAATGAACCAAATGCAGGTGCAGTGATGTATTCATTACCAACGTAAACGTAGATAACAGAACCTGCAAGTGAAAATAGTGCCAACTCACAAGCAGTTACAAGGTACAAAGCCTTTTTGAATTCTCTTGGATTTTTCATTTCAGCAATGAATGAAGGGTAGCAAATCTGTCCAACAAAAGTATAAACAATGTTAAGCATAGCACTCATTGCTGAAACGTAAGTTGTACCTTCTTCTGGCCATAGATTCCATTTAACAGGTGTAGATGGATCATAACCAAATGGATGTTCTTGAATACCAGCAAATATCATTCCAAGCAACACTGCGATAAACATTGTAGCAGCGGAAAACAATCCAACCCAAGACATCTGTGCAAATGTTCTAGGTAATGAAACAAGGAAACATAAAACAGCAACGACAACACTAAAAGCAACGGTACAAGCACCATGATTTGATACAGTATTAAGGTATTTGGCACCAACGAGAAGATGTAAAGCTTGAATCATGGTATTATTGAGAAGGAAACAAACTGCAGTGGCATACCATGCCCATTTTTTACCCCAGAATAACTGTTGACCAATATCACAAATGTTCATAAGATTTGGATAACGAGCACAATAATCTCCAATCACCTTACCTGTATAAAGTGTGGTCAATGCGACAAAGACGGTAATAATCAAACCCGGTACGAGGCCAAGCACGGAGTAAGACCAAGGGAAAGACATAATTGCTAAACAGATATATTCGGAGAAGAGTAACATGGCAGTACGTTGCCATGAACATGAACGATATTTGATATCATTGTTAGCCTCTTCTTGAAGTTCTTTTTGAAGTATGGCTTCAGCTGAAGAGACATCGTCTCCAAAGGATTCCACATCTGCTTGGGAATACGGGAATTTCTCTGGATCTTCGGACATCTTACCTATACAAAACAAACGGGAAACTGCTACAGGGGATTTACATTGTAAGAAAGAAGAGGGACCTCACTGGATTTTATAAAAGGTGGAAAAGTCATCTTTGCTCTTTCAACGTGGAGATCTGTGGACAGGACAAAAGACAAAGAGTACGTTAACGTCATCGCTGCACAGGACATGTGGTTAGCGCAGCAAACTAGGGGGGACACATGTCGGACATTTTTGTAAACTCGGACAATTGAACCCAGTCGGGGCAAAATGCGAGGACCCCTCCAATTGAATTAAAAGAAAGTTTAAATAGGCATTGGTTAAAGAATGGGAAGATTGTACATTATCCATTTTTTTGTCTTATATGACTTGTTTTATCATTTACCAAGTGTCTTAACTGTGTACAAGACAAAACCGGATTTTTTTTTGTCTTGTCCCTCCACAAAGTGTATAGTGATTGTTATTACTCGCCACAGTTGAGCCACTGAAATCGCCACGATGCCCTTCTGTGCCCCATTGTAGTTTTGTCGCTTATCGAACCAACTTGACCTTTTTTTTGAAATCAAATAAATATTCAAGAAACTTTATCTTTGTACAAACTGTAGCCTTATTCTCCAATATTATCCAATTAATAGCTTTAAGAAGACACGACGCTTCTCCTACTGCCCCACAAAAAGATATGGAGAGACATGCGAGTTGGGATCAACGCTGATAGGGAAATGAATACTATAATATTCATCCTTTATCAATTACTCTACATGATAAATTCTTTTCGAATGTCTACAGTTGATGCAATATGCATCTTGTACTAAACTTGTTTCCATGCACACGAGTTATATTCAGGAGATATGTAATCATTCTTCATCGTCCTTGTCCAAGTCTTGCAGTTTTCTCTTACCTTTACCAGCCAACCGCACAGCATCCAATTGTTGTGTGGCAACCTGTTTCTTCACCTTCTTGGTCATCTTTTCAATTTCCGCTTCAACATCTCCACTAGCCTCCTCAGCATACTGCATAACCAGTCTTCTACCGAGTAAATGTACTCCTGTAAGTTGATCAATAGCAGATTCCGCTTCCTTTGGTAATAAGAACTCCACAAAGGCAAAACCTCTGGCACTCTTGTCGAACTTCTTTGGAACTCTAACAGATTTCAATTGACCAAAGGAGTTGAACAACTCAAACACATCCTTTCTTGTAGCTTCAAATGGCAAGTTCTTAACAATAATCTTAGTGGAAACAGCCTTTGATTTCTTGGCTCCATTATTAGAAGCAGTACCTTGGCGATGAGATAATTTCAATGAAAGTTTATGACCATCTAACACAGTTCCATCAAGAACCTTAATAGCAGTGGCGGCCTGTTCTTTTGTTCTGAACTCGGCAAATCCATAACCCATACTCAACTTCTTGGTGGAATCTTTTGGATCAGGTTTGGATTTGATAGTAGCAACAACAAAGCCGTCAACTTTGCTGAATACATCAGTGACTTGCTTAGCAGTAGTGGTGAAGTTCAAATTCTTAACAAAGATGGATACTGTAGGACCATCAAAGGAATCAGCATCGTTCATCATAACATCATTGCCATTATCTTGAATCTCCTTAACATTCTCAACTGGAGTATTGGCAGCAGCAGAAGATGAAGTACCATTTGCCTCCTCAGTGGTAGGTTCTCTAGTGAACAAGCCTTGTGGACCCTTCTCCAAGTACAAAATACTCTTCTTAAATCTCTTATAAGCCAACTTAGTGAATGCGCTTCTACCCGTTGGTAAGTCTCTGAATTGCACAATTGCAATGGTACCACTAGGTGGCATTATGAATCTTTTCAATTCACCAAATGGTGTAAACAACTCCAAAAGCTCAGATTCAGTGGTACCATGTGGGATATTTTTAATCAATAAAACGCTATCATCACGCTCTTTATCCTTAAACTTGGTAAGATCGATTCCTTTATCTTCAAAGAACTTTCTCACATCACCAATGACATGTGCTTCTGCCAAGGCCTGTTTAACAGCAGAGTTTGAGTTTTCTGGATCAATCAATTGACTCTTAGAGATACCCAAATCAGCAGCAATGGTCTCCATAACTGCATCACTGTTCAAATAAAGGGCATTCCAACTGAACTGCTGCTTAGTAGCATCGTATTTCTTTTTCAATTCTCTCTGTTTCTTCAATGGTAAGTTCTTGAGATCGAATTCATCTAGTTTGTGGTCCTTCTTAGCCTCACCAGGTAAGATATGCAACAAACGACCTTGGAAAATCTGCTTATCTAATTCAATGTAGGCATTTACAGCAGCATCTGGATCCTCAAATTTGATATAACAGAAACCCTTGGATTGACCAGTTCTGGTATCAACAGCAACATGAACTTCTTCCAATTCACCAAATTTAGAAAAGAGAGAACGGAACTCATCTTCCGAGGCGGTATATAAGATGTTTCTAAGGAAGAGACGACCAGTACTTCTGATTTTGTCAATGGCCACTTCCTCTTCATCAACTTGTGGTGCTGGAGGAGCCTGTGTTTTTATTTGTGTTGTCTTTGTCTCCTTATCCTTTGATGCCTCTTCCACTGATGGTTCTTGAACTTCTGTAATAGCTTCAGAGCCGTTATCTTTGATTCTTATTCTTCTTTTTTTCAACCATTCAAGATCGGAGATACCCTCATCATTAGTAGCTGCTTCTTCAGGTGCTTCTGGTTCCGGAATATCACCAAGTGTCATCATAGGTTCATCCTCTTCCTCCTGCTCATCTTTCTTCTTCTCAAAATTGTCATACTCATCATCACTTTCATTCTCAGTGATCTTGAAGATTTCATCAGCAACACTGTTCTGGAACTTTCCCTCAGTCTCACCAGATCCAGACTTCAAAGCAAGAGCCTGCTCCAAAAGGGAATTTGATGGGGCACCTCCGGCATTCACCACAATATCATTAGACCAAGATTTTGTCTGTGTGGAGGGTTTAGTAGCTTCTATAAAGTCTCTTAATTCTGGATTCTGTGCAATTTCCTCATCAATTCTATTGACTTTCTCTCTCTTTTGTCTCTTGAATTCTCTTTCTTTGTCTAAACGATCTTGTTCTCTCTGTTCACGTTGCTTTACTCTTTCAAATGCTTCTCTTTTCTTCTCTTTAAAAGATTTTGGGACATTTGGATCAGCAAAACTCTTTGCCAATTGCACATCCAATCTTGATGTGTCCATAAAAGATTGGTTAAAGTATTGAACAGCGGATTCAGCGTCCTCATCCTTCTTAAAACCTATAAAGGCAAAGCGTCTAGACTCACCTTTCTGGTTCGTACGAAGTTTGACATCTGTCACGTCACCTCTCTTTGAGAAGTGCTCTTTCAAACGGTCCTCCGTGACGTACTTTGGGATGTTCTTTACAATGATACGGGACATCTTTCCAGTTAGTTTAAAAGATCACAAACAGATGTAAAAGCTCATTTTATTTGGTATCTATGAAACATAGAGAGCCTGAATTTTTTTTCCCCCTAGCGGCATCGCATGGTACGCGCACTCAAATGACTTCCGACGCAACGACTGCCTAATACGCCAATTCCGACCACTTTTGACACATCTTTCAATCTACTATATTTTCATTAGATAAATAGAGTATGTTACTTAAACCACCGGTGATGTAAGTTATATATATATAAAATAAAGTCTTCAAGCCGTGAAGATTTTGTAAGTTGGAGGACGAGGAACCAGCCCGTCATCAACAACTTCAAACTCCTGCCATGTTTCTGAGCAGTAAAGGGAGATCTTCTTCTCCATGAATTCAATTGCCTGTAACTGGTCAAACTTCTCACCACTTTGAATGGAACTGTTGATGTTGTCCTTCAAGATTTCAATTCTTTTAGCCAAAACGTCTAATCTGTAATTCATAAACTCCCTATAGAAGTCATTGTAACGAGTAGCAGAGAGGTTACTTGGTTTGACGGTGGTTATAACAGATCTATCAAGCATAACATCCACTGGTCTGTAGGAAGTAACAGAAGTGATACGTTCTGTAAAATCACCAACTGGTTTGGTTGCCATATGTTTCAAGATTCTTCCCTGTAAAACAGTTGCCCAACCTTTCTTTGGACCATCAGCTCTAATAACAGAACCATCACCAGTCATCACGGCGGTTTCACCACCAGTCATCTTCGTTGTATCAGAAAGCATCAAGACACAAACAAACTGTGGAGAATCGTAATGCCAAGGGACAATAGCACGAAGTTCCTTTGCACTTGCCTTCATTTCAGATAAGTCCAATACTTTAGTATCTGTTTGTTTTAAAGCTAAATTGATATGACCAATCTCATAATCAAATTGTGGGACAAGGTCAACACCAGCCATTTTGTTGATGATACCTTGAGTGATTGGGTGTGTCCATGCGTCTCTAGTGAATGAAGTCTCTTCGCCAGCATAACCTCTAATGTAGAAATCTTTATCACCAGTTGTGGAGCCAGTGTTAAGACGACCATATTTCTTAAAAATATCATATTGGAAGATCTCGAACCGCATAAGTGCTATACACTCATCTGTGAATAGTGGGAATGGGAAGGAAAGTGCAGTTTCAGAGATTGGTTCCTGAATAAACTCATCATAACCAAGATCCTCTAATGGAATTCTCTTTGTCTTATCAAAATCAGAATCAGTGTAGAGGATATGTCTCTGTGGGTCAAACTTGGTTGTAAATGGGTCAATACCATAAGTTTGAATCTCTTTCAAAAGTGGTTGGACACTCTTTTTGTAGATATCATCAGGGATGATATAATCAGCGTTATCGTTAAGAAGACTTTCAGTTAATGAAGATCTGCGAATGGCAACAGGTTCTGGCATATTTCGTTGATTTATCTAGCCTTTCCAATCTTAACTACAAAGAGATCAGAGAGAGAGAGAGAAATGTTTTGTTTATTGGAATCGAGTGGAAATTCATTCAAATTTATAATGAAAATCAGCCGATATCCGCATTTGTCTTTAATTCGGCTCTTTTATGCTTCATTCGGTATTATCTGCGATACGTTTATGCATTGATGTAAAAAGGTCACAGCGTCCGTTATCTTTTCTTTTTTTTTATAGTGTATTTTTTCCGTCTTTGGACATCAAAACGAGGATCTGCACTATAAAGTTGAAAGTGGGGTGTGGGCGTTTCTTATCAGTGCATTTCATCTGCCTTCTCCCTTAAGTATCTATGCGTCTTATGTATATAGTATTGAATGATAAGACAAATTCTAAAACTGTAATCATAAATATATATATGAGTCTTATGGTTTGAAAACATATAAGACAAATCTATGATTTGTTTGTCGAAAAATGGTAATAAAATCCTCTTATCACAAGACGCAAAAAACACTAGTGAAATGAGACAAATTAGTCCGAAGGAGTTGGTATGCGCAACAACACGGTCAACAGTTTCCGCTTTTGTGTCAATGAGTTTTCCAAAGAAATCACCTAAAACACATGAAATTGAAGTTGTTTCATAAAGAGATGACTTATGTTATATATATTTTATAGTTTAATATAAATTTGATCACCGGAATTCATATGACCAGTTTCAAGGCTTTAATGGAGTTACTCGCTGATATTGGTCTCTACCCGATTCCACAAGATCTTTCTTTCAATCATGTTGTTAAAGGATGGATACTTATTACTTGTTTCATATGGTACATCTTGGTTGAGCTTCATTTATCTATTTGGTTTCGAGTGCTCGGTATCTTTGTGACAAAGTCTACTATTTTAATTATAAGAAATCTGATTGAACGATTCTTTTGGACAGTACTCATTTATTTGGTGAATAAAAGAAACATTAAAGTTATAATCTCTGGAGTTGATCTAAGAGATCCAGATATCCAAGACCGTTTGATGAATTCAATTGTTTTGAGTAATCATAAATCGTTATTTGACTTTTTATTGATCTATTATTTGAAGACATTAACAGAGAAACTGACATCTCAAGAGATTTCTTTAAATTTCTTCAATTGGAATAAATTTTGGAAAACTCCTGGGTTACAATTGATTTTGAATATTTTATATCAAGACGAAAATTGGGAAATGAACATTATTGATTTGGAAAAGAACATGAAAGACATTTCAAACAAGAATAAAAACAATTGGCTCGTTTATTTCCCAGAAGTTAACATTTGTACGGAAAACAACCTTATAGTTCAAAGTCAAGAGTTAATATTAAAACACCATCTTCCAAAATTTAATGACCTTTTATATCCAAGATTTTCTAATTTCAATAATCTTATGAAAATTGCACATAATTCAAAAGATTTTATAACGATAAAGAACATTGTTCAACTCACAATCTTATACTATAATCCAATCAAGAACACATTTACAAATCCTACATTGTTTGAGATGATGACAATGAAACAACCAGTATTTATCATAAATGTTGATTTTAAGATAAATGCACTTTCGAAGTTACCTTCCAAGCATACAAAGTTAGAGAAATGGTTAGAAAAAGAATGGTTTGAAAAGGATAAGATCCTTTCACTGATGAAGAAACAGTTAAAATTTAACATTGAGTAGCTTTTTTTTTTACATGAAATGAGCTATTTATCTTTTTTTCTTCTTTTGTAATCTATATATATATATATGTTCATACATCAAACTATCTGATGAAACATTAGTGCTCTTTATATCTCAGTCTTCTCCAAGTCAGCAGCAAGCTTGTTAACTTCAGCGTTGTCATTGTCAGGAGTGTACATCTCTTCCTCTTGCTCCAACTCCTTCTCAAGGATTTCAGCCTCAATTTGTTCTTCCTCGGCCTCCTCTTCTGATTCAGTTTCTTCCTCTTCACTATCTGGTTCTTCCAAGTCATCCAACTCATCAAGTTCACCAACACCTCTCTCTTCAAAGAGGGCAACAATCTCATCAATTGTACTATTTTCCTCTTCAAATCTGTTACCGTTCAACTCCAAGATTTCCAAATTTGGCAACTTCTTCTCAACAACTTCCTTCAAGATTTCTAAAGCAGTTTGATCCAATTCATTAAATTGTAATTTCAAAGCCTTAAGAGTCTTTAAAGTTTCACCTGAATGGAATGCCTTTACCAATGCCAATGAACCAAGTGGATTCATAAGACAATCATTAACGTTCAATTCTTTCAAATTTTTCCAAGTTGATAAATTATCAGCAAGGACAACAGCAGATTTCTTTGTGATTGTATTATCTTGTAAATCAAGGATTGTAAGATTTTTATTATATTTCAAACCTTGAGTGATTAATCTTGCAATACCTTGTGGTCTAATACCATTTTGATACAATTTAACAACTTGTAAATCTTGATGAGATTTAAGACCAATTGATAAGTAAGTAGTTGAACCATTTTCCAATCTGTTTCTACCACAGATAAAAGTCTTTAGAGAGGGAACACCAATTTTTTTTTTGTTTAAAGATAATTTGTATAAACATTTACCAATTCTTTCACCAGCAAATGGACCCATACCATTATTTGATAAGATCAAATGTTGTAAATAAACAGCTTTTGGAATGAATTCTTCAACTGGTTCAATTGTTTGTAAACCAAAGGCATTATCACTAAGATTAATGATATGTAAATTTGGAGCATTAATCATAGCAGGAAGTAAATAATCCAAAGATTTTGGAATCTCAGTATTCAATCTACCAGTGAACAAATCGGAAAAATTAACTTCCTCTAAAGTTTCTCTATGTTTAATCAAAGAATCAGCCAAATGTTTAGAAGCATCAATACCAATGGTATTACCAGAAAAGTCAATTTTCTTAACGTTACTCATCTCATCGAGTTGTTTCAAGTATGGTTCAATGTCGTCATAGCTATCGAGCTTGATGGCTTTCCCAGCAATGGAAAAGACCTCATCGTCCTTGTAGACCGGGGTGAAATCAAGAGTGGCCATTTTTGCTTTGCTTTGTTTACCAAAAAGGAGTTTGATGACACTGAAAAGTAAACAAATTTTTTTTACTTTCTTTTATATGAGCGCGCGGATGGGAGTGTATGAGGTAATGTCCGGGTGTTTGTAATTCCTTATATGGGGGCCACTTAAATATAAAAGGCTTACAAAGAGAAGTGGGATCGTAAAATTCATTCAGTAAAAATATCAATGGACCAAACTAATCTTCTTATAAAGAAGGAGAAAGAAGAAGAAGAGAAGAGAAGATTTACTTCTTTGGGCCATGAAGTGGCTCACCAATGTTCTTACCTCTCAACTTAACACCCAAGTTTCTTTCCAACTTACCAAGAATCTGTTGTTGTGGGATGGCTCTACCGGCTTCATAATCATTGATGACATTTGGTTTTTCGTTAATCTTTGTAGCCAATTCCTTCTGTGTCCATTTCTTTTCAGTTCTAGCCTTTTGAATGGCTTTACCAACGGACGCATCAATCTTCTTTGGTGCAACAACATCATCAGATCTATCAATCATAGTCAAACGTTGACCTTCAACATCAGAAGCCTTGTTAGCAGAACCGTACTTCTTGTCAACAGAAAGAACGGAACCTGTTCTTCTAGCAGCGTTGATTTGTGCATTTGTCTTAGCAACACCAACTTTTGGACCACCACCTCCAATGCGGGCCTTTGATCCAATGATAGTTTGTGTATCCCAGTCAGACATTTTTATTTTGCTTATTTTTCGTTCACTGTCGCTTTTGGGTGGCGCTTTGGAGTTTGGAACTTTTGAACTTTTGAACGTCGATTCAGCTTCTTTTCGCACTGGAAATCTCGCGAAAGCTGTGTGGCCCGCACCGTTGGCGCAACTGGAGTCTTCTGGTGAGATAGGAAACCAAAACCCCTTTTTCCTCTCTTTTAAGCTGTTTTAATATGTTTTATTATGTTTTAAGCTGTTTTTATTTGTTATGGTTTATCACCATTTGATGAGCCAAAAAAAAAGAACGATTAGTCAGCCAATAAAAGCTGAGAAAGAACTCTGCTCTATTTCTTTCTAGAAAATTCCATGGTCGATGGGGGAAATGGTTCATAACCAGTGGTACGCGCAGCACATCTGAAATTTTTGTGACTTCTCGGGAGAAGCTCATCTCTTTCTCTTTCTCTCTTTCTCTCTCTCTATGGAGTCCGGGGTTTAAAGGAAAAATAGATATGTCGAAATCAGAACTGGAAGAGCTTGTGGAGTTCCTCCACCACGAACAGGCGCCAATCAGAACCGTTGCACTCGAGCACCTTGTTGGGTTCTCTCAAGGAGAAAACAGTAAAGTCTTCTTCTCGGACAACTATAGACCCATTAAAGACCTTAAGATTCTTGTTAGAAGTCAAGGTAAGACCATCATCCAAAATGCCCTGACCATCTTGGCAAACTTGTGTTCCGATGAAGCTGTTAGAGATCTGATTGCTAAAGATGAATCATTCCTTAAACATTTGATCACAACCATAATCTTGGATTTAAATAACAGAAATGCCGATTTGGCTACCATATTATTGACTAATATCGCTAAAAATGATGCTATGAAATGTCTTTTATCAATGAAAGTCGATCCAGAGAATAAACAAGTCTTCAAAAGTACAAATGCTATGGATTGTCTTGTGGATTGTTTTGTTAAAGGTGCTGCTAGATCTTTAAATAAAGCTGCTAATTTTGATTATTTGGCTTTTGTATTTGCTGATGTCTCTCGTTTTATTGAAGGTAGAAAATATTTTGTTACAAAGCAAGATTATGATGACGTTGTACCAATTACAAAATTATTGGTATTCACAGAGATGTATGATAATAAAATTAGACGTGAAGGTGTTGCAGCTACGATAAAGAATTCTTTATTTGAAGTTAATGCACATTTGGAACTTTTGGAAGAAGCTGAAATTAACTTACTTCCATATATCCTTCTCCCTATTGCCACATCTAAAGATGCAGAGATAGATGAAGAAGAACTCTTTGATCTTCCAGAGGAACTTCAATTCTTACCAGAGGATAAACGCAGAGATCCTGTTCCAGAGATTATTTGTGTCCATTTGGAATCTTTATTATTACTCTGTACTACAAAGCCAGTAAGAGAACATCTTCGTTCTAAATCTGTCTACCCATTGATTAGAGAATTGAACAAGAATGTCCAACATGAAGATATTGCCGATTTATGTGATAAGCTTGTGCAAATGCTCATGAGAGATGAGGATCCAAACTCTGATAAAGTGGAGGAGATCTTCTCAAAGGAAGAATTGGGACAAGCTGATGAAGATGGTGATGATGAGATGAAAGACGAGGAGGAAGAGAGCGATGAGGATGATGCCATTGTTGAGGTTCTCTGAATATTAATCAATTTATGTATTCGGAAGTCAAAAAAAAACAAAGAATGTACATTAATATATAGGGTTTCAATCTTTACTACTAGTATAATGAAAGATATCAAATTAATTATCTGTTTGTATTTTTTTTTTTTTCTTTCTTGATTTGTGAACTTATTTAGTGAATGCCGTTTGATCTCTTAAGCAGAGTTCTTCGGCACCAAGAAACCATCTTGGTTCTTTAACAACTCTTTCACAAGCTGTTTAACTCTAGCCTTGTTTTCTGGGTTGGAAAGTTTGGATTTCAAATTCTGAATCAAACTCTTTGCTGTGACTTTTCCTTCCCTTCTTACAACGGCCATAATATCATCTGCTGTTAATATATCATCCTTTGATCCTGGAATAATTGGATTCTCTTCAACCTTGATGAAATTACCATCATCTTCAGTAGGTTCTGTCTTTACCATCTTTGCTGGTGGTTCTTCAATCTCAGATCGTTCAATTATTCTCTTCTTGATATGTGGATTCCATTCACCAACGGGGAATTGATTGAGTACAGATGGGAATGCCTTGAAAACGACATAACCTTGATTGTAAGATTTCATACGAATGGATTTGATAGTTGGACTTCCTTGTCTACTTGTAGAGATTCCAGATGGGGATTGTGGCTTACTCAAATCAGCAGTAACAACCTCATCATCTGATTGATCTTGTAACAAATCAGATTCCGATAGGTATGGATTGATATCTTCATCAGAATCATACATACCACCAACTTCAGTTTTGATAAGAGTCTTACGAACTCTTTCACCATCTTTATCGACTTTTCTTGTTTCAAACAAGTCATCAACATCATTTTCATCATTATGATCATCATATAAACCCATTGCATTAGCAGTGAGCATCTCCCTCTTGAGTCTTTTTTCACTCTCCTTATTTTCTTCTTCATTACCTTCAATAATTGGAGCTTCTTCATCATCTGCAAATTCTTCATCAAAATCCAAATCATCATGATCAGATCCACGATTTTCTTTTTCATTTCCACCTTCCACAGTTTTCAATTTTTTCTTTGTACGTTCTGCTCTTGTTAATTTTTGTTCATTTTCATCCAAATGTTTCATTAACCATCTTGGAACTGTATTATGCTTTTGTAATCTTGCTTCAGCTTCTTCCAAAGTTAATGTTGCATATCTATTTCTTGGAGTGAATTTATACACTTTATCAGATGGAACCATGATGAATTCGTTACCTTTCATATACATTAAGCATAATTGATCAGCACCCGATGCATCATATTGACCAGCCCAAGTATTTGAACCATCATAATCTTCCAAGACCCAAGGATAATATTCTTCATATCTTAATTTTTTTGTATTTTCATCTAATGCTTGTAATTTTCTAGTTTTCCTCTTTTGTGGGTTTAATTTTCTTCTTGCACCACCATCTGGAGCTATATTTTGTTGTTGTTTAGCCATTCTTTCAAGTTTTTTCTCTTCTTCACTCTTTGGTGGTTCTGGTGCAACATTTGGATCACTTGTAATATCGAATTTTGGTAAAATCAAACCATCTCTAATAGCTTGTTCTTTTGCTTCTATTTGTCTAGTAACTTCTTCTTCTGCTTCTTTCTTTGCTTGAGCATTTTCCCTTTGACGTTGTTCAATTTCTGCTCTTGTTAAATGATATTGTAAATTTTTAGTCTCTTTACGATGCATTCTTATAGGTTGATGAAATTTCTTTGGATCAACAGGTTGCTTAGATTGGAATTTCAAAACATGAAATCTCAATTGATCAATATCTTCTTGTGTACATGCCTTAAGCTTATACTCAGTCCAATCATCAGGATTATCAACAACTTCCCTTGCAGCGGGTGGAATTCCCCTGGGACGCTCCTTCTTCACCATCCGGCGCATGAAGGGCTTCTGTGGTGGACGAAGAGGATTACCAGCCATTTTGCTTTTTATATAAACACCGTCCTTTGTTTGTTGGAAAGTGGCGTTCAAACCCCATTCAATTTGCCTTTCTCTCTTTTGGACAATTGTTTTGTTTCGGGCCAGCATCACAGAAGAGACAACCGTACACCAACTCCAGACCCACATCCCGTGAAGGGCAGGGGGAGGGCCTAGGCCCGTGTGTGCTGCGCGTACCGCGCGCAGCCTCCCCGGTCCCCCCCTCTGAAACATCAGCCATATATAAAACCTTCGAATGAAGAGGAAGAAGAGAGAAGAAAGAGAGGGAAAGAGAGGACAAAAATGGCTTTATGGAAGACGTTTCAAAGGGATAAACGTCTGAGGACGGGGATCATTGCGGTGTTATCATTGTTCTGTTTTTACAACTTCTACCAATCCGTATATGGCATCTCCAATGCCAACGCGAGCTTTGTTCAACGTGTAAAGAAAACTTCTGATGGTGGTCCTTCATTAGAGACTTTCCAAGAAGATATTGGTAAGATTAAGAAGTTGCAAGACGAATCAACATTAAGGGAGCAACTTCATTTCCAATTCCCATATAAGAAAGATGAACCAATTCCACGTTATATTTGGCAAACATGGAAATATGCAAGAGATTCACCAAAATTTTCTAAAAATTTCTACAAATTTACTGATAAATGGATTGAAAAAAACCCAGAATACACATATACACTCATACCTGATGATGTTGCTTATGATCTTGTTAAACATTTATATCAAACGGTACCACAAGTACTTGAAGCTTATGAATTATTACCCAAACCGATTCTTAAGGCTGATTTCTTTAGATATCTAATTCTATTTGCTCGTGGTGGTATCTATTCAGATGTTGATACAGTGGCATTGAAACCGGCAATGACATGGGTCTCTAATAATAATACCATTTACGATCAAAGGAATACAGCTGGACTTATTGTTGGAATTGAAGCTGATCCTGATAGACCAGATTGGAATCAATATTATGCTAAACGTGTACAATTTTGTCAATGGACAATTCAATCCAAACCTGGTCATCCAATGCTTGGTGAATTGATTGCTCATATAACAGAGATGACTTTACAAAAAAAAATTGATGGTACTCTTTATAAAGTTGTTGGTAAAGATGCTGGTGGTGATATCATGGATTGGACAGGTCCTGGTGTATTTACAGATGAGGTATTTGCATATTTGAATCAAGTTGTTAAAAATGATCCAAAAGTTCGTATTGTTAATAAAACTCCAGAGAATGAATATAATACAAATATGGATATATTGCAAAATGGAATTGATTGGCATTTCTTTACACTGATGGAAGAACCTGTTGTTGTTGATGACGTTTTAATATTACCAATCACTGGATTCTCACCAGGTGTTGGTCATATGGGTTCTAAATCTCCAAATCATCCAGATGCATATGTTCATCATATGTTTGAAGGAAGTTGGAAGGATAAAGTTAAAAGTAAATCTAAAAAGTATAACAAACCAAAAAAGAGTCCATGAAATATTCTGGCTACCTTAAAGAGAGAGAATAATGAGATGAGCATTCAATATAATGAAAGAAAAAAAGTATATGAAAAGAATAAAAGTAGATTTAAAAAGTACAGAGATAATCATTATAAATAGAATCTTGAATTAAAAAATGCCAATGTATAGAGAGTCCTTTGAAAAAAATTTAAAGAATTGTGCAGCTTGATTTCTTCTTCTTCTTCTTTGGAACAGTGGTTTTAATACCAGTATTAACTTTACCTAATGGTTTTGGTTGTCTTTGATTCTGTGATCCTTTGGATTGTGGTGGAAGAGAATCAACTGGTGTTGTAGATGAAGAATCACGAGCCACTGCTGATGCTGGTGTAGAACCAATAGCCTGCTTTTGGTTCTCCATAGTTTCATTACGCATAATTTGTCTTACAACATCAATGAATGCTTCATCAACATTTGTTTTATGCATTGCAGATGTCTCATAGAAGGGTACACGACCCCATTTCTCACTAATTGAGATACCATCTTCTGGTTTCAAAATACGTTCATCAACAAGGTCACACTTGTTACCAATAAGTACCATCGGCACATTAGTCGCATCCTTAATACGTAATACTTGTTCTCTAAGGGCAAGAAGCTCTTCAAGTGATGATTCATCTGCAACGGAGTAAACGAGAAGGAAACCTTTACCTGATTTGATATACAACTCACGCATTGCTGTGAATTGAGCAACACCTGCCGTATCCAAGATCTCGAGATCGCATGCGCGTCCATCAACTTCAATTTGCTTTCTGTAGGAATCCTCAATTGTTGGATCATAAGAATCAATGTAGACACCTTGGACAAACTGCACCGTAAGAGACGATTTACCAACACCACCGGCTCCGAGAACAACAACTTTGTAGTCTCTCATTGTATATGTCGTTTTTTTCTGTTTTTGGAATGTGTGGGGGAGAAAGGTGAAGAGATTCTTTTTCTTAAAAAGCTTTCAAAAATTAGACAGATTGCAAAAAAAAACAGGTGGAGTTTCTCAGATATGGAAAATAAGGCAGATACAAAACAAAATACAAAACAAATTCTAAAAAACAGGGGGTTTATCAGTGTGCAATTTCGGTGTGTTTTCTTTTTTCGGTTATGAAAATGCGTCTCTTTTTTCGTGTCTTTCGCAAAAATT
Source organism: Petasospora bimundalis (assembly GCA_030569745.1). Taxonomy (NCBI): domain Eukaryota; kingdom Fungi; phylum Ascomycota; class Saccharomycetes; order Phaffomycetales; family Wickerhamomycetaceae; genus Petasospora; species Petasospora bimundalis. The sequence continues at coordinate 204,156 of JAJMLR010000002.1, forward strand.
CTTTTTCAGGTTTTTTTTTTTTTTTTAAAAATTAATTTTTCGCGTACTTCCGCATTAGGAAGGTGGTCAAAAGGGTTTTCCATTGTATGGGTGGGAAATCGTGTAATTTAGATAAAGAACTTTGTTTAGATTAAATTATTCATTAAAATCGAAGGGGGGGAAAAAGCAGTTATACAGAAATCAATAAAAAGTACTGTGGGGGGAGGGGAGTTCTTCAAACCTCCTGAGAAGAATTGGAAGTACGACTCTCTAAAACACCACCTTTAACATCTTCAACGTTTTGTTCAGAGGTTTTGTTGTCATAAACATCATCACCGGCAATCTTTCTAGAATATGTGTGCTCGGAAGGAACAAAGTTCTTGGACTTCCAGGCAACCTTAACATTTTCGTAGAGTTCATCAACTTGCTCCAATGTGAGGTTCTTGGTCTCATAGACAAAGTAGTAAGCAAAGAAGAAACAGAGTAAGTTACAACCACCCCAGATGAAGAAAACATTGGAGCCCAAACCAGCAGAACCAGCAGTGTCATCAACAAGATATGGTGTAGCATAGGCAATGGCAAAGTTCCAAAGCCAATTAGAAGCTGTAGAGATAGCAACAGATTTAGCTCTGGTTCTCAATGGCATGATTTCACCAACAATGACCCAAGCAACAGGACCCCATGTGGCAGCAAAGAATGCAATAAAGATACATGTGAATGCAACAGTACACTTGTTGGCGGCATCAGAATCTGTGGTAGCACCAATGATGGCAATCAAAAATTCAGAAATACACATACCAGCTGCACCACCGAGAAGCAAGTTACGACGACCAACAAGTTCAACAAGTAGAATACCTGGAATAGAGGCACCAACGTTAACAACGTTAGTGGCAAGAGATGTGATAAAAGCATTAGTGATACCAGAGTTAGCAAAGAAAGTTGTACCATAGTAGAAAATAAAGTTAATACCAGTCAACTGCTGGAATGCCTGTAAGACGGCACCTGTGAAAACTCTCTTCAATTGAGAGTTACCCAATCTGAAACAGTCAGCCCAAGTTCCGGAACCTTGTGCACTTTCAAACTCAAAGTTTGCAACGATTTCACCAAGTTCGTCAACCAAAGCTGGATGGTTTTCTGGTAATCTTCTAAGCTTTGACAAAGATTGCATAGCCTTGTCATTGTCACCCTTTTTAACAAAGAATCTTGGAGTCTCAGGTAGGAAGAACATACCAACAGATAAAATAATAGACCAAAGTAATTGAAGAGACAATGGGATTCTGTAGGATCCAGTATCATCTCTGTTGTGGGTACCTTGGTTAACACAAGAGGCCAACAGCAAACCAATAGTGATTGCCCATTGGTAACAACACACAACAGCACCTCTAATCCATTTTGGTGTAGCTTCAGATTGATACAATGGAACACAAGAGGAAATCAAACCAACACCGAAACCACCAATGGCACGACCAGCAACCAACAACTTAATATCAGTTGAGGCAACCTGGAGAATGACACCAACGTTGAAAACAACGGTGGCAGAAATGACAATGGTCATACGACGACCAATAGAATCAGCAAAATATGGTGCAACAAGAGAACCAAAGAAAGTACCACATGATAAGATGGAAACAATCAGTGAGTGCTCAGATGAAGAAAAGGTACCTGCAGCTCCATCAATACCTGGGTTATCTTCTGGGAAAGTTTTGAGGACGTAGTCCATAGCAAGAATACCTGAGATGGTACCTGTATCATAACCGTAGAGGATACCAGCAAATGCAGCAAATAGACCAACGAAGATGGCCATGAAAGTGGACCCTTCCGACTTCTCTTCAGGGTTGAAGAAGATCTTAACCAATCTGCTGTTAGACATATTCTTTTGATTGGATTATACTTGACAAAAAGTTATAAAACATAAGAGCAACAGTTCAAACCAAAGGGAAACCACCAGCTTTTATAGAAAACCGGAATATCATTTTCATTGAATACTCGGGCAGTTTTTCCAGAGGTAGCGGACGCTGTTACATCTGCAGGACTGCGGGGCCCCAAGATCTGCAGGACTTTGAGACTTGACGCACACGGATTGGGACTAGGGGGACTAAGAGGATCTCTTTTTATAGCCAATAGAGGTGTTTGACTCCTTCCACAAGTGCCAGGGTGGTCACAAACAATATGAAGTTATTCGGGGCGTATAACAGGAAGCAGTGGTGGAGTTTTCTATATTCCGATCTGCTTTATCTTTCTGGAAATCCTTGACAAATGCATTGATACTCCAAGAAGTGACAGGTATAATCCAGTACCCCGATAGAAGATTAAAACCCCCAGCTGTAAACTTGATCACAGAGAGCCAGAGGGCCAAGGGTTCGATTGAGCCCTTCTTTTTCCCCAGGCTCCAGCGCCTGCGGGCAGAGGAGTCGTGGCGTTCTCACTGCATCCAGCATCAGTTTCCACCGGCAATCCGCGGATTATCTCGGGGTGTAAAAGTGGAGATGTGGTTTTTACTTTGGAAGGTCTAGACTTCAAAGCCCCGAGTGTTTTGACTTTTGTTGGTTTTATTGACTGCGAATGCGGACTTGTGGAGTGGTATGCTTACGAATGCATTGAGCCCAGAGCCATCGTAGCACACGATCCAGTCCCCCCCAGCTTGCTTGGTGATCCGTACATGAAAAAAAAATTCTTGGCATTCCCGGATTAAATCATGTATTCTTCCTTCGAAGTTTATTATTTGTCCGTATCCTAGGGCCCCGGATAAGACAAAGAAGCGTTTCAAGATCTTGGCGCCATAGGATTAACTGTACTTCTTAAATCATTGACAACAGTTCTGATGGTTATCAATCCATAACTGGCCAAAGCAAAGTGGTCGTATTAATAAAACTAATAGCCTATATAATTGCAATGGCAAGATGAGGGGAGTCCCCCCCTAGTTAAAACACATACCCCCAAACCTGGAACAGCACCGTCGAGAGTCAAATGCGAGTTCAGGAGTCAGACCGTCTGCAGCCGCAGAGTCCTGGAGAGCTTAAGCCGCACAACTTCACGAAAACACAACATCCCCGGACGCGTACACACTGCTTTTGGCAAAACGTGAATTTAAAACTTAGGCGTCTTTATGGAAAACATAGACTACTAAAAGGGATAAATCGTTAGAAATTGACACAAGATTATCTGTAGGAACATATGATGGTTCACTCATAGCGAAACTGAAACCAAAACAACGTTTTGGCTCCGCTCGGACACCCGGAGAAACTCCCAGATCGTCGCCAGCCCTGGGCCGTAAACCGGAAGAAATTTTTCTCCGGAGTGCATATGAGTCTCACTTTCAGGAACATGGGACTGGAGTTTTATGCAGCTGAAGGACTATACCGGAGCGTCCCAAGTCAATCTTCCTTGGATCTTACGTTGATTCTTTTGATTATGACTTATTTTTTAGTATAACGGTGTGTGAGGCTATTTGTCTTAATGTGGAATAGATTCACATCTTTAGAATACTACTGATCATAACTTAATTTGCACCTCAGTCGAGACAAAAGTGGAAGCGCGTTGACTTAAAGCAGTACTATAACAGATCACGATTATTTGTATAGACCAAAGCGGGGAAGGTCTGGTTTCTAAGTGCATAGTTAGACGAATGATCGGATATATTTGGGGTAGCTTCTACGACGTGACCTGACGTTCAAAGTGCAGTCAATAAATTAGCATCTGATTATACATATTGCCAAAAAGCAAAGACTTCTATTGGTTCCTAAGATTTCAACAGTTATACCATGTCATTCTCAAGGATCTGTGATAGTGTCTTGTTCTTCTCCGTTCTTTTCAGCATCTTCCTCGTCAATTTCATTACTCACATCCTTAACAACCACAAAAGGATCATCGAACTGAGAAGAATCAACTTCAACCGTGTTTGATGAATCAAACCTCTCTGTAGGCGCACTAACAATATTTTCATAGTCATCTTTAATAGAGCCGGAGTAGTTTTCAAATGATGCGGTGGTGTCTCTAGACATCAAAACATCACGAGATGTAACCGTTTCTTCTGGTGTTAATGATTTGGGGGGATCGGAGACAATAACCAATGATTCGTCGCCTTCGTGACCGTCTCCATGTTCTGAAAGCTCACTAGGGTGTATCACCGTCTGAGTAACTTCTTCCTCAGGAATATCATCGTACTCCAACCCCACGTCGATGAAATCATCACCATCACAGTCATTCACCAAAACAAAGGAGGCCTTTCTGAAACTCGTTAAGCTCACTGGGTTTTCGTCAGGTGAGATATGGACAATCGTGTTCTTGTTATCTGGGTCTTGGATACGGTGCTTCCAGGCATCCCATTCCTCACCGTTCTTTATCAAAAATCCAAGAAGCATAGATGGATCAAGTTCACCCAATTGAATTCTGCGGATCTTGTCAGTATGCACCGATAATGTATCTAATTGTGGAAGGGTCTCTATATTTTCAGCTGCACAAGTGTCATTCACTTGTAATGCTGGTTGTGGAATGTGTGGGTCCAAATAAAAGAGAGAGTCTCCTTGAAATCCGAAGAAATAATGAGATGATGATGGTCTTCCTCCCGATATTCCAACACTCTCTGTGGATGAGAGGATATTTTTGAGACTCTGCCAATAAACCTGATTGACTTTATCTATTCCCAATCTGACACCAAGTAAAATAAGAGTAGGCTTAAAATCATCACCCGATCCGCCAGATTCTTTAAATACATCCTGCTCATATACATCACCGCTATCTGCGCCAATGTACACTCTTAAACCACAGTCAAAATCTCTACAAAGTGCCTGAATACTTCTTGCTGCAGCTGATGGGCCAAACCACTCACCAGCTTTCTTACCTGACAGTTCACGACCCTTTTGAACTATGTTGTGTATGGAAAATGGCATTGATGGTGCGTCGGCAAACCAAGCCACTATTTCATCATGTTTCTTGTTGTTCTCCAATATTGATGGATCGAATTTCCATTCTCTTCCCATGTACAAATGCAGAAGTGCATTAGCCAACATTGTCTGTCCAGTTCTAATCATACAACCCCAACCACAATCTGTTGTGAAATAATCACCATGAAGTTGGTAGTTCTGTCCACGGATCAAGTTTTGCAATGACAAAGGTGAAGGTCCATCTTCATCTCTAAGTAAAGGAGGGAACTTTGTTCTATAAGTAAGCCAAATTCTGCTGTATACATCAGTCATAAATTCCTCTGGCCAGCCAGAGTCATCCTCTTGTTTCTCCTTTTTGGAGATACTGAAGCTATTGAAGTAGTTCTTAATATCACTCACAGAAATATCAGCAATGGATGACTCCTGTTTAGTGTCTCTTTCGTCATCATCATCCACAACAGAATCATCAACAGCATCCCCCTGTGGAGGCTGCCGTATATGTGAGGTGTACGTGCGGCCCAAGACTATAATGGGGTTCTGTGTGTCGGTGTTCTGTTCTGACCTGCTCCAAAAGAGATCGACTACTCTCTGAAGGCCATTTGTATTCATCTTTTGTGTGTTCTCTCTTTATGTGAAACGCGTCCTGTGATATTGTATGACTCCTTAAAGGGTGGCGCGTTCCTTTGATCTCCCAAAATTAAAAACCCACTCTGGCGCTTGTTGATCTGAGCTTCTTATATTGTTAAATCACTCAGTTAGGTGTACCGTCTAACCGCTCTATTGTATGTTCTTTTTTTTGTTCTGTTTTTGTTGGAGTTGATGTGCTGTTTCCTTGTGATGTGTTGTTTAAGGTAATACAAACCCATTTGCTGTGTTAATGTGACAACTCCACATCCGAACTGTCATTTTGTGAAGTGTCAACAATCCCGCGATAAGCTCGGGTGTTTAGTGATAACACTCTTATATACAACTACTTCTACCAGTTAAAATATCGTTCTATGGTTTCTTATTATATGATTCTTAATAAAATTAACTGTATTTATATAAGTCGAATTGTAGGTTTGTAGTTGAATACTTGTATGTATAATATAAGGGGAAAATTAACGTGTATTTCATCTTTAACCAGGCAAAAGATCAACCATTTAAGTGCTTAATTTTTGAAAAAATACACTGATTGCAGCTTGAGTACTTTCCTTATTCACATAATATATTGATATGTTGTTCATATATGTTGTTCTATAATTCAATTGATCTAACGATCGTAAATGACGATCAGAGAGTTAATACCCGATCATTCACTAAGTCTCTTCTTTCTAATACTCAATTTATGAGATTTTAATATACTTTTTTTTGCCTTTTCTGATAGATCTTTCCAAATCAGAGCTCATAATGCTCAATTAACATTCTTTAAACATTCAAATTATCTCTATTGGCTCAGTTCCAGTTCATCTAACTGGTATGGTTTGCGCAACACATCATCGCGCTTGCCTTCTTATTTCTCACCATGTGCACCAAAGGGCCCTAACAAAGAGGTTAAGACTAAAGAAAGAAAGAAAGAAAAAAGTGTCCAAAATTACCCTCAGCTACATCCTTTGTTGTTGTTACTGAAAGAAAAGAGCACCGAAACTTATAGAAAACAAAATGCCGAAAAGAGGAGGCAGAGGAGGCCGTGGTGGCCGTGGTGGCCGAGGAAGAGGTCGTGGCCGTGGAGGGTTTGGTGGCGGAGGTCGTGGAGGTTTTAACAAGAAAAGAGGTGCTAAGAGAGCTGGATCAAATGGTCACCGTGGAGGTATGAACCAGAATGGTGACCGTCCTTTTAATGAGGATGTCATGATGCTCGATGTTGGGGGAGGACCTTCCGTATACATGCCTAAAGAGAATACAATGAGAGCCGCTGCTGCTAGAAGAAGGAGGCCAAGAATGCAAGATGAAGCTTTTAACACCGATGAAAACCGTGAATCTACAATGAACTTGCCACTGAGGTTGAGACCAATGGTCTTTGTCAAATCTGATAGTTATGATCCTACAAGAGACGTCATCAAGGGACTACGTGAGAAAGAAGAGAAACGTGTAAACTCCGAGACCCAGCCAGATGTGGTACCAACTGTTGTTGAAGCAGACGTTGTTAGAGATGAAGAAGTTGTCGAACAAGCGGAAACTCTTCCAAAGGATATCAAAGAGGAGTCTTCTCCAATCGAAGAACCACAGAAGGTAGAGGCAAAGAAGCCAAAGGCCAAGGTCAATAAAATGAACGAAATCCCAGATGATCTTCTCTTCTTTGTTGATGAAACCCCAACTGAACCTGTAAACGTGAAAACAGTTGAATACACGGAGTCGGAACCTCCAGCAATCAATCCATGGACACCGGGTCCAAATACTGAATTCAGCTCAACATTGTCTATTGGTCACGTTCACCTATCAATTTCCCAAGGCTCTGATGGCCAGTTGGAGACATCGATTCCAAAAGGTAACGGTCCAAGGGCTCAAAGACTTACAGATTTTGATCCTGAAGCAGCTTCTCGTGATACAGAGGAGTTTGAAAAGTTGGAAGATCATATCATTTCTAATAACTCAAAAGAGAACCCTCAGATGTATGAGGCTTATCAGAGATACATCAATCGTGTTATGGGCAATATGTTTGACCGTGATGAAAGTGACGATGAAGATGACGATGGAGAAGGAATATTTGATGAATTAGACGACGATTTCGAAGAAGAGGCCAAATTCATTGCAGGTCTTGACGATGACGATGATGAAGATGTGGGTGATGATGAAACAGCTGAAAACATGAGTAATCTTCAAATCAATACCCCAGAAGAAAGCTCTGATCCAGAGTTTGGATTCCTTGAAGAAGACTATGAAACATTCGATCACTCGCTAGTTGAGGTTATTAATATAAGGTACGGGTCCTCTTCAAACCAGTACCACATGAAGAGTTTCAGACTTACAGGAACATATGACCACCAATGGATTGACCAGGATCTATTTGAAGATTTCCTCTTGGAAAATGGAATGCCTGAGCATAGACTCGGTGCTTATTTCAAGTACATCAAAAATCAACTTACACCACCAGAAGAGGAGGAGAAGAACTATGATGATATTCCAATATCAGACTCGTCCGATGAGGAAGAATACTTACGTGATGATTACCAAGATAGCGATAGCGATCAGCTTGGTGAATCTGACATGGAAGGACTTGAGGACCTTATCCAGTACACTAAAAGGTATGAAGGTGAGAGGGATATGGATGTGGAACCAACACGCACCATTAAGACGCGTGGAAAGGGTAAGAAGAAAGAGCTGGATCTTGAAGGTGTCTCTTCTGATCTTGCTGACCGACTTCATGAGCAGTGGCAGCTCAGAAGGGATGGAAAGAAAGATAGAAAGAAGAGACGTGAGGAGACAATTGCAGCAGAGCATGCTAAATCTAAGGATCTCCTGCTGAAGTATCCATACATGTTGCATGTGAAAAATATTCGTGACGAGTTTGAAGAGTTTTTGAATGACTCTAAGAGAAACGCATTGACTTTCCCGCCTATGGATCCACATGGCATCAAGGTTGTTCAAAAATTTGCTTACTTGTATAACATGAAGGCTCGTAAGTTTGGACAGGGACTCAAGGCACATGCAGTTGCCGTTAAGAACAAACGTACATTCCGCTCACTACCTGATTACCACTCTATAGCTATGTTGATGAAGCAGAGACCGGTGTTTAACAGAATTGACCAGAAGAGACCAAAGGCTGAAATTGATGCTGAAAAATCTTCCAGAAGAGGTAATCCAAGTAAGGCCCACGTTAAAGAAGGTGATATTGTGGGTGCTGATGCTCCTGAGATTGCTAGTGATAATGTTGGAAGACGTCTCTTAATGAAGATGGGTTGGAAATCTGGTCAAGGTTTGGGTATGGACAACAAAGGTATTGCAGAGCCAGTCATTGCCAAGATCAAGAAAACCAAGATTGGTATCCGTTAAGTTATATCTACTGCATTTAATGACATTGTACTCTATTATGACGGTTCTATTATTTACTATTATGCACGAAGCATGTAGCTTACTTTTCATTATTTCTTTGATTTTTTGGACTTCTTGCCCTTCTTTGGAGCAAGAGCATGCCCCGTAGCGTTGACGTGTTGGAAGAGCTTATTTCTGGATGAGAAAGTAGCGCTGCATACCGTACAGACTTCCGAACCCGCAGAAGCAGTTGGCTCCAGTGGTTCTGGTGTAGGAGTCGGGGATTTTGTATCGTTTAAAGAAACAGCACTCTTTGCCTTCTTCTTCTTTTCCTTTTTTTCCTTCTTCAAATCTTTCTTACTTGCTGTTCCCCAGTCGTCATCCGAGTCATCCTTCAGCTTTGCGCCTTTCTCCAATGCTTCAGCAAGTTTTTTCAGCTCATCGTCTTCGTCCTTAGCAATCTCATCTTCAGAATCATCAAGCTTAGGTGTAGCTTTAGAATATTTCTGTTTCTTCTTCTGTTTCTTTGACAATTTCTTAGGAATTATGACCTCTTCCTCCGAAATGTTATCTAATTCGTCGTCGATAATATCGTCCACTTCAGGGATCTCTCTATCATTGTCGAGCAGTTCATCTGTAGCCTGGCCATCAAGTTCTTCGTCGCTCTCGCTACCAACCGAGCCGGCTTCCATCTTCTTCAACTGTTCTTCAATCTCTCTCAGCTCATCATCCAGATCATCAATCTCGGAAAGATCGCTATCGCTATCAACATCCAACCCAACCTCTACTGCATCTTCATCGCTATCAGCATCCTCATCAGCTGTCTCAAATTCACTTTCGTCGGACACAGGGTCAATTCCAAGACTTATGCCCTCCTGTCTCATCTCCCATCGTAGCTGTTTGAGTAGCTTTTTGTGTTTGGCACTGGATTCGTGTGACTTAAACTGTTTCTCGCTCTTGAACATCTTATCGCAGATAACACACTCAAACACCTCCTGCTCTTCATTGTCGTCATCTTCCTCCTCACCCGAGATAAAGCGGTTTTCAAGTTCAGCAAAATCGTCCTCATTAACCTTCTGCCAACTCTGTTCTTCATATAGTCTTCTTTGAGCAGCATCAGCAGCTCGATCCCTCTCGATCTGTTTCTGAAGATCCTCTTGCTGTTTTCTCTTTCTCTCCTGTTCAAATTTGGCAGCTCCGTCCTTAACTCTCTGGTCCCTCTTCTTAATAAATGAAACAAAACTGCGGACAGTTTCGTTAAATTCACGACGGGCAGTATCTCTATGCTTCTTGTTCTCTCTTTCCATTGCACGCCTTGTACGACGGTCACCGGCAGTGGAGTATCTGTACTCGTCCTTCCATGAAAAAGTCTTAACAGTCGAGAAGGAAGACCAGACTTGATAGAACTTTCTTACTTGACTTCCATAGTCTGAATTAGTCTTACCAAACTTTGGATAGAGAATATTGATCTCATCGTCTGGATCATCGTCTTGATATTGAGAATAGCCATCAAGGCCAAGCTGTCTTCCCGCAAGGATCTCTTCAGAAGCCAACTTGTTGAACAATCTCGTTAATATCTGATACATTCCTGCTGGTGAGTCATCCCTTCGGGTATATAACGAAGGATCAAAGAACTTCAAGATCTCTTCCACTGTGGTACCAGCCACTTCTGGTTCCACATACTCATCGTAGTCATCGCCGCCAGTGTAGCGGCCAGTGTCCTCTCTTAGAATTTGTGACTTGTGGGCATCGTACCATGCCCTCTCTTGAGGATCTGACAGCACCTCATATGCCAATCTGATCTCTGCAAACTTCTGTGTGGCCTCTTCGACGTTGTCCGGATTTTTATCTGGATGGTAGACAAGTGCCATCTTTCTATACGCCTTCTTCAGCTCGACATCACTAGCGCTGGACGTGACGCCCATGAGCTCATAGTAATCTGTCTTCATCTTGTCGGCCGGAAAACAACAACAATCACAATATTGTATTGTTCTCTGTCTATAATTCTCTTGATCAAAGGAAAGGCAGAGCGTCCCCCATCCCCATTTTTTTCGCTGCACGTGACTTCTTGATCTTTCCCAAGATTTACCCGGCCTTTAGGCAGGCCATCGCCTCTCTATAACCTCCGTTTATTACGTTATACAACATTCCTAATCATAAAGTTCATAACATATATATATATAAAACACATTAAAATTATATTTGCTGTTATTTCACAGTCTTATTCAGTACCGCGTAAACCAGCTCCAAATTCTTGAACATTTGTGTGGTACATTGTGCGAGATGTTCATTTCCTCTTCGATCCCCATCTATGTTGTGTTCCACATTCATTTCCTCTTTATATAAAAGTTTGTGTGTCTTGGAGGCAAATTCTAGTAGCGTTGTCTCATATTGAAGGCGCTTAACAATGTTAGGGATCGTATTCTTGGTCTTTGAGAATGGAATACCCAAATTGAGTAAAACGTTCTTGATCATGTTTTGAGCCTGTATCAACGTAAGACCATCCACTTCAGAGAGTTCTAGATCCTGGTAAAGTGGAACTCCACATGAGGTCTTACTCAGAAGCTCTGGGTACTTCTCAGGGAGGATGGCATCTTGGATATTTCCACGAAGTTTGAGAAGCTCTCCTTCTGTTGTGATCTTTAACGTGTCATAATCCTTATTGATTTTATCCAACGACTTCTGGAGGTCATCAGCAGCTACTTTAAGTCTTTCAATCTCCTTATTGTCATCGTTTATGACCATATCCTTGACGTCGACCATCTCCTTGAGGCTCATATTAGTGATTTTGACGACACTAGACTCGTCATTAATCTCCTTGTTGATCTTCTTAAGGTTGGATATCTCCCTTTCTGACGACTTTATCTTTTCTTCTAGTTCTGTTTTTATTGTGTTGTTAACAACAGTCAGTTTCTCTAGTGCTTCCTCAAGTGATTTAGTCTTCTCTCTTAAATCAGTCTCCGACTTCTTGGAGCGATCAATCTCCAAGCTAAGCTCTTCTGTTCTCTTAACAAGGTTTTGATTTTCTGATACAAGCTCGTCGTTATCGTTCTTGATATCTTGTGATGTTTTGCCTTCATTATGGAGTTCGTCCTCTGTTTTTTTCAAATCCTCTTTCAACTTGGAGATCTCTAACTTTAGTGTCTTGTTCTCCTCCTCCCCCTCAGCTATTCTCTTCTCTCGTTTTGTGATCTCATCTCGTGATAAAACTTCGAGTTGCTGAGACTTGACACCTTTTTTGAAACTATCCAAAACGCTGGAACCACCGCTAATTTCTAGCAAATAATGTTTTAAGTCTTTCAGTTCTTTCAACTCTTTGAGTTGTTGCTCTTGTTGCTGGATTGTCTCTCTTAACTTCTGTTGTTTTGCTTTTTCTATTGCAGAGAGCTGTGTTGGACGCACCTTTGAAGGGGTATCGTCTTCTGGGGACATTTTTGAGCCATCATCATTCTCATCAGTCTCGACTTCAGAGTCCTCTTCTTGATCGGAACTAGGTACTTGAGCACTTCCAGCCAACCTAGAAAGTCTCGATTTCAGTAAATCCTTCGGTTGAGCACCTGGTGGTACATCCATTGGTGTAGACTCTGACAGTGGAGTCCAGCCTTTGCTCGAGACAGAATTTTGGTATGGCTTTTGTTGTGGTGTGCTATGTCCTATGTTAACTTTCTTCCTTTGTTGATTGTGAATTTGATTTGCTTGTTGTTGCTTTGATGAAGCTTGTGTTTCGGAATCAAGATACTCTGCAATCTCTAAGGCACTCATGTCGTTGAGATGGGGAATATCTGGAACCACTAGAGATTCGTCTGCATCTGTGTTGTCATAGAGGAATGAGGCTGTTCTTGGATCAGTAAATGCAACGGCCATTTTGAAGTAGCAAGGAGAGAGAAAGTAAGACCGATTATCGTGTTAATGATATGGAATCAAAATAATGTAGCAGTACGCTCCCGATGGGTCCTTAGATTGTGGTTGCCCTGTTGTTGTGGAAATATAGAAGCTGAAGACAACGCTTACTCAAATAGCAGGTGTGTTTGTTGTTGTTATTCTTGTTCTTGTGACAATCTTTTTTTTGTCACCTGGCGTAATTGTGCGTTTCTCCCGTTGTAGAAGTTATCTCGCTGTGTCCGAACTTATACGACCGGTGGCTATGGCAACGGGCACTGTGTTTATGTTGCCGCTACACAGTAAGCTTTCTTCGATTTTGTGGTTTGTTTACCTTTTTTGCGCGTTGTTTACATTTCTAGTTTTTCGCGGAATAATCTTATGATTTTTCTCTACATGCAATGAACTTGGATTCATATTAAAATACCCTCAATAATATATCTATAAAATGTATCCGATTAAAGTGTGTTTGTAGTCCACCCTTTTTGTGTGTGTGTATGTTTTTTGTTTTTATGTTGTGTTTTTTCTTTTCTTTTTAGTACTGATGCGTGTGGATGTCCTCCTGGTGCTCTACCTTAATAAGTGGTCTGTACTCTGGCTTCCACATTTGACTCTTCACCCAAGCAACACACTCGTAGAAGTCTCTAGGCACAACAACGTACTCGTCCTTACCTGGCTGAACCTCATCCTCGATTCTGGCATTACCTTCTTTGATAGCTTGGAGAATAACAGCAGCGGCAACCTTAGCAGAGGTGTCGTTAATGACTTCAAGAGGTGGAAGCAAACCAGCCTTTGGATCTCTGTCAAGTGGTGACAAAGCAGCAAGCTGATCCACAGCAGCGGAAATCATGGTGTCGGAAATAACCTTAGCTCTGGACAAAACAGAACCAAGACCAATACCTGGGAATGTGAAACAGTTGTTGTTCTCAGAGATGACCCATCCGTCAACTGGCTTGAATGGAGAACCAGTAGCAACCATGGCATCGTTGTTTGTCCAAGCCATCAAGTCCTCTGGAACAGCCTCATGGAGTCTGGTAGGATTGGACAATGGGAAGATGATTGGACGTGGATTACTAGCGTACATCTCCTGAACAATCTGTTTTGTGAAGGCACCAGCCTGTGTGGAACAACCAATCAAACAAGTTGGCTTGATCTTCTTGACAACCTCGTAGAGAGACTTAGTGTCAACACCTTGCCACTCAGAAGCAGGATCAGAGTAGAGATGCTGATCTGGGGTGGATGTATCCTGCATGTTATCGAGGATCAAACCACGGACATCCATTGTGTGAATCTTAGCTCTAGCCTCCTCTGGTGTAGCACCCTTGGTGACCATATGGTTAACAATCTGATCAGCAATTCCAAGACCGGCGGAACCGGCACCGTAGATGACAATCTCAGAGTCGAGCAACTCTCTGTTGGTGTGCTTCAAGGCAGCAATCATGGAAGCCATAACGACGGCACCAGTACCCTGGATATCATCATTGAAACAAGCCAATTGGTTTCTGTATCTTTGAAGCAATGGTCTACCAGTGGTAACACCGAAATCTTCGAAATGGAGAGTAGCAGATGGGAATCTCTTCTTCAACACTTGGATGAACTTATCAGCAAATGCATCGTATTCCTCACCACGAATTCTTTCGAATCTGTTACCCATGTACAAGTCATCCTTCAACAACTTCTTATTATTTGTACCAACATCAAGACACACTGGGATAACACGACCTGGGTGAATACCACCACACAAAGTCATCAAGGCCAACTTGGAGATGGCAATACGGACACCACCAACACCTTGGTCACCAATACCAAGAATACCCTCACCATCAGAAACAACAATGTAATCAACATCCTTGTCCTCACCAAAGTTGGCCAATCTTCTCTCAATGGAAGATGGATCTGTGATATCAAGGAAACAACCTTCAGGTTTTCTGAATCTATGGGAGTAGGCAGCAATGGCATCACCTTCTGTTGGTGTATAAATGATTGGAACAAGCTCTCTAATGTGACGTCTAACCAATTCGTAGAACAAAACCTTATTTTGAACTCTCATGGAAGAACAGAAATCATTTTTAGCAAGTGGAGTCTTAAGGTAAGACAATTGCTTGTAAGCTCTTTCAACTTGATCATTAAGATCATTGACCTGAGCTGGCAAAAGACCCTCGAGACCAAATGCGGCACGCTCTTCAACAGTAAATGCAGAACCTTTGTTGAAAAGAGCAGAATTAAGAAGTTGGAAACCTGTCAATGAACATTCAATAGGACCATCGACAGAGAGTCTTGTGGCTTTTGGTGTGTTGAATTGCTTAAGAGCCTCAGCACCGATTGGTGTTCTCTTAGTATTTGAGCTGTCAACTTTACCGTTGGTAGCATCACGGGTGACAGATGCCATACTGGTTGGTTTTGTAGCAGAGGTATACTGTCTAACGGTCATAAGTTTATGATTGAGCTGGGCTCTAGTTGTGGATCTCAACATTTTGTATATGTGAATATTTTTTTCAGTTATAGGTGCGGGAGATGACTCTTATAAAGAGGGTTTGACACAACTGGTATTTCGAAGAGTGAGTGGATATAGCAAAGAGAAGGGGGGGCAGGGTTCGGGACGACCGGGTGAACTGCTAATGTTGTGATAAGGGACGATGTGAGCCGAGGAGTCAAGTCGTCAGTTCCCGGGATGTAGCAATGATATCTCAGACCTGTAAGGTTATCAGTGAAGATTTGGGGGAGGAAGGAGGAAAGGAACGCCCAATTATACCTGATGGAGAAGAGTTTGAATGTGGCAGGAGAGTCTGCGGCTCGTACCGGACGCGCGGCTGGAATTTTTTTTTTTCGCTCTAAATCAGCGGTGCGGCCACGCTGGTGCCTCTCCGGACCTCTTTGTTTGGCACATTTCTTTTTTTGGAACATGCAATAGACCCTACTTCCTAATGCCTATCTTTAAGTAACAAAAACACCAAAGACCCCAAGGGTTTTCTAAGATTTCTTGTACTGTAATCCAATAGGGTGATGGGGTTTGTTTAGAGATTTGAAAGAGTAACCCACTGACCCAGCGAGCGGGGCAGTATAGTGTGATTCCGGAACGTCCCGGAGAACTGGAGCGGAACACAGGCCAGAAGCAGTAACGCGAAACGACAGGGCCACCCGAGTCTTCCCGTAAAGGGCTTAAGCTTGGGTCTTTCTCACACAACGTTACTACACCGAGTACGGAGAAACCACACAACAGTTGAAAAAAAAAAAAAAAAATAGACATTTTCCGCTAATCCTGATCTCTCTTTTTTTTTTTTGGCAATGGTTACCTTCAATTTATCAAACATATCTATTGAATGAGATTATTTTCATTGTATCTGCATGATCAAAATCAATTTAAAAAACGTAGAACCTCAATTATATAATGAGTCACCTTATGGGTGAGGCCCCCTCCCGAGTGCCCGGTCGTTTCCCTCATGTCGATTGCCAGAACTCGCAATGGGAGAGCGGGAAAGCTGCCAAAAGGTATATGAAGGGCTGAAGCATACATGTCCCGTGTCCCGTACCGTCTCTTGCCGTCCCATAAGAGATGAGGGGGAGGGCTCAACTGACACTCAAGAAGATTGTTGAGTAAACAATTGTTAATATGACGGTGATGCTTCTTCTTCTTCTTCTTCTTCTTCTTCCCCCCTCTTTCTTTCTTTTCTAACCTGCAAAAGAAAAAAAAAAAAAACCAACAGCTCGTAACTCCTCCCCCCTCTTTTTTTCTTTCTCCTGTCTTGGACTCCGTTATCGGTGGGCACTCGCCGATAGATTATTCAAATAGCCTAATTATGCGATGTATCAGTTTTAGCCACTCCTTCTCTATCAATGGCACACCCTATTTTAAAATGTTAATTGACCTCCGTGGTCGGCAATGGTAGCTCATGGAGTTTGGCACAAAACGATCGAGATCTCCGACCGCATTGTCTTTCTGTGTGTGTCGCGCGAGCGCGCGAGTTATTCCGAGATCACCGTCGGGGACACCTCTTCCATATAACATATTCTCCGGGGGGAGGGGGAGGGAGGAGGTGGCATAGGGATGTCGTTTCATTCTCCCGAGATCAACAGTTTTTGTAACAAAGTGGGAAAACATTCGGAAAAATTCAGATTGTAAGGTTTTAACAGCTGTAGTTCTGTAAGATCTTCCTCCCTCTTATTTCCTCTATTGTTCTATTTCCCCCCGAGACTGTATCTTCCATAGACTGGTTATGGCTTAACACCGACAACCAGCTATCCGTTTCTCTCCATAGCCCCACCCCCCCCCCTTACAATCTCAAATCAATGTAGTTATATAACCTTCTATGCAGAGTGAATAACAATAGATCACTAAGGCTGGAATGGTATGTGATTTACTGTTTGGTAGTTTGGTTATATATATCTCAAAATTAACCGTTTAACTTAACTTAACTTAACTATACCCACAATACATTGGTTAATTACATTTCATGTTAATATCAGTGTGTTAGAACTTCTCATGATACCATATATTTGATCTAAGTGTATTGTATACATGAACAATAGTGGATATTCATACACTATTTGCAATAACTAAATGATATTACAAATAACAAATAAATTATATAAAAGGATGATTATCAAATGGATGCTTCTCCAGCCATTGTAAATTTTATCCCCTTTATAAAGAATGCTTGAAGCTAGTAGTGCCCAAACCACTTTACCGTTCTGCCAATTGTTCACGGTCAACGAAGGCCAGCTTCTTTCAATAAGAGAAAGTGGGACCTCCTCTTTTCCCATAAACAACTTCTAATTCAATCAAGGAGAGACATAGAAAGACATAGAAAGACAGTACGGTTTTGTAATGAGTGACTTGAAGTTCTGTACTGTATGTGCTGCTAATAATAACCGTTCCATGGAATCACATAAACGTCTTAAAGATGCTGGTTTTAACGTTTCATCAGCTGGTACTGGTTCTGCAGTACGACTTCCTGGTCCTTCTATTGATAAACCAAATGTTTACCCATTTGGAACGCCGTATGATCAGATTTATAACGATTTGATTTCTCAAGATTCAAGAATCTATGAAGCTAATGGATTGCTGAGGATGTTGGATAGAAACAGAAAGATTAAAACTGCACCACAAAAATGGCATGAAGGTAAAAATGTATTTGATTTTGTATTTACTTGTGAAGAAAGATGTTTTGATTCTGTTTGTGAAGACTTATTAAATCGTGGGGGTAAATTGAATAAAGTTGTTCATGTAATTAATGTTGATATTAAAGATGATGATGAAAATGCAAAGATTGGTGGTGAAGGAATTTTACAATTGGCAACAAGTTTATCAGAAGCTGTACAAAAGAGTAAGACTCATCAGGATAGTACCCCATTTGAAGATAAAATATTGGATATATTAGCTGATTGGCAAGAAAGTCATCCAAAATTACCCTTGTTATATGCACCATCATATTATTAAGCCATTTATATAACTAAATGTTCCATAGCACTACAATAAAATAGTTTTTTTTTACCAGGATATTTCCGTATATGCATTATAAATAAGAAGAAGAAAAAAAAAAATTAAAATCCAAACAATAAAACAAGTGCTAAATTAATAAGATCACAGGATCTTTTATGCCTTCACCAGTCTTCCATAATCAATATGCGAAGAGTCCTTACCATTGTCTTATAACCAAGACAACAACGTTCTCCACTTCACCACTCTGGAACCTGCCAGTTTCAAACACCACAAAACCTGCCACCACCTCCAACACATTTTGAAACCCCCTCATTTAACATTTGACCAATTTACCATTGATCCAAACCATAGCCGAGTTTCTATCATCACCGTTAAATAACCATTTACAAACAACATTTTTCCATTTTGTTTGATAACTCATGGCACCAAGTTCTGGAACTTGCCAATCAAACACATCAACTTGAGATCCAGGACAATCCAAATCAATCAACTGTACATCCCATTGTTTACCAACTTCAAAAGAACCAATCTTTTCCATCATACCAACGAGTTTAGCACCACCTTGAGTACCCAAATACAAAACGTCTTCAATGGTCAATTTATCATGTTCTTCACCAGTTTCCATAGCTAAATGTCTTGAGACCAAAATTGCATGTCTTGCGGTATTCAAGATAGATGGTGAAAATCCACCAGAGACATCAGTACCCAAACCAACTGGGATTCCATTATCCAACAACCATCTCACTCTACATTCACCAGAAGTGATAGCAGAGTTTGAGATTGGACAATGAGAAACACCAGCACCTTTTTGTCTAATCAAATCCTTTTCATAATCAGAGAGATGGATAGCATGAGCCAAAATGGTATTTGAATCCAATAAACCATGATCATTATAAACATCAGTATAAGTTTCAGATTCAGGGAAAAGTTCTTTAACCCATTCAATTTCATTCTTATTTTCAGAGATATGAGTTTGAGAATGATAACCAAATTGTTTTTTCAAATCACCAAGCCAATGTAAAAGTTCCGAAGTACAACTTGGAGCAAAACGAGGAGTAAGTACTGGTGATACCAAAGTATTTTTTGGATCAATTTTTTTAATATGATCAATGACTTTTTGTGTACTATGTTTACATTCATCCAAAGTTTCAATGTAATAATCTGGAGAGTTATCATTCATACAAACTTTACCAATAAGAGCTCTTTGACCATTTTTAAGAGCCAAATCTGCCAATAAATTTGTAGCATCAGCATCAATGGTTGCATAATAAGCTGCACAAGTGGTACCATTTCCCAAAGTACGATCAATAACTTTACTATAAACCAATTCAGCTTTTGACAAATCCTTAAGTGAAGATTCTAATGGGAAAGTATAAGTTGTAAGCCAATCAAGCAATGTTGAATTTCCAAAGATACCATTATTTGGATATTGTGGAGCATGAATATGAGTATCAACAAATCCAGGGAAAAAGAATCTGTTTCCCTTTGTAATATCTGTTATTTTGATCTTGTCCGTTTTAAGTTCATATTCCATAACCACCTGGTCCACTGTGGAATTACGTTCAAAGAAGGCAATGGTACCCGTAGCGGTGACTCCAACAACACCGTGTTCAACGATATCTAAGTCGCCAAGTGTAGGGGTGTGCACAAAAGTTCCCGCATAGAGAGCTGTGATGTCCTCTGAATATTTCTTTGTCATCTTATAGAGAAAACGATCTGATCTTTCCAAAATCGGTTTATATTTAAAAACGGGGGTTTATCCTTTCAAGAAAACTCAGTACTTTGCTACTTTTTATATAAAACAAAGCAATTCGAAGTGTGGAGGCTGCATGGAAGCTGATAAACACACCGTCGGTCGGAACTGCGTGTGTGCCGGCGGCTGTGCCGTCGGCTTGGCGCGAAATTCGGGCCTATCCGGTAGGCACGGAACTTCTACTACCAAATGAGCAAGCAATCGATGACGTTTTCTTGCTTACTTAAGAATTTCAAACAGATCAAACAGATCAGCTTACCCGAGGAACTCATCTTATCTCCTTCGGTGTGATAATGTTGGGGTTTTTTCAATATTGAAGATTTAAGAGGGGTAAAACGCTTGTATTTTCAATCAATCACATTTATCAATACAATTATCAATACATTTATATATACATTTATACATTGGTACTACAAATAACAAATAACATATAACAAATAACAAATTGTATTTTAATAGAATCATCCTGAAATGAGCGTCATCTGACACTTACATAACTGGAAGAGGAGGAAATGAAAACCATCAGGTTTTCCTTCTTCATTTTCGGAGTTGTTAACTCCAAGAGATCATCCCTTCTGTTCTTTTGCAATTGAAAAATATTCTTCCATCGAAGATATTTTTTTTTAATTCAAAACAAACAAGAAAGGAGACGACATCAAAAATTATAAGACCCACCCGCTCCCTCCAGAAGAGGAAACGTCAGCAGTGCCATGTGAAGCGCTGTGCAATGCTAACACATGTCCCTGGCCACAACGGACTTCTTGATCTCCGGTGGCGTCTTAAGGTAAGTATGAAGAAGGAAACCAGTAAACAAAGTGGCGGGGGGACTGCAGTCCCCAAACAGCGCGGCCACCGCCTTTTATACTTTTTTTCTTCCTGTTGGGCGAATTTTTTTTTTTTTTTTCTTCAGTTCGCGGTGCTCTGCCGGGTAACACTTCGGAGTGAGGGCTTCAAGCTTCAAAAGTACCATGCTTTGTATATATAAATATTAACTGGTGAGCATTACGTGTTGAATTATGATTTATGTTGAAACAATTCATAGTAAGATTATTTGAAGAACTTGTGTTGATTAATATATAATGTAAATCAAACAAAAAAATATTAATACCGTCGATAAGTGTGCTTTTAATTGGTACTCTTGATCATAACTTATACAAATTATTAATATAAATTCAACTTTGTTGAAATTACTTCTCTTTTTGTAAATTCTTTTCCAATATATTCCTTAAACATATTTAACTTCATTCAATATACAATTAATATTTATACATTTCTAAATAAATGGTTATGAGCCCTGTCAAGAAATCTCATCGCTCAAAATTTGTTAAGGAGTTTGAAGATGATTTACATCTTTCTATTTCAACATTGTGTCCTTTTAATTAAATCCAATTTGGTCAGAAGAAAAGATGTCCAAGCCTATGGACTCAAAATCGTATAAGCTTCTTAAGAAGCGTCAGTCTCGACAGATTCGTACAGAGACCAATGACCCAAGTATGTCAATTGAAAAAGAGATCATCTCTTGTATGAAAATCTGATCTCTCTCTCTCTCTTAATTAATTAATAGACGAATACTAACAATATTTCATAGATTTGGGTAAAGATGGTATTCTTAACGTCTCAGAGTTTCTAAAATCTCGTAATTTTGAAATTACAGAACTTGAAAAAGCCAAACTTAACTCCAAATTCGCTTCATCAACACGTACTTTCCAATCATTACCAAGAACATTAAGAAGAAGAACTGCATCACATAATGTCAAACGTATCCCAAAGAGACTACGAAAGAAAGCTATCCGTGAAATGGCTTCAGATTCAGGAATCACAAAGAAAAAATCTGCCCTTAAAGGTCGTGAATTATACAGAGCTAAAATGTCAGCTGCCTTATTAAGATTAGCTGCTAAAGCACAATTAAACAAACAATTACCAAATGATAATACGCTTTCATTAGGTAAATTGAAGATTCGTCAACGTATTAAACTTCTCAAAGAACAGTTAAAAGAAGCTAAAAATGGTCATTTTATCCCAATGAATAACACTATTGGATCATATGATAACTCTGCATTAAACACATTAGCTCCACAACCATTGGGAAAGATGAAGTTCATGAAGAGACAACGTGAACATGTTTGGTTGAACTCTCATGTTTGGCATGCTAAAAGAGCCCATATGATTAAAAGATGGGGATGGCAATTACCTTTAAAGCCAACTCAAAAATGCTTTAGAGCAAGTCATAGAGCATTCCATTTGGATGGTGCAGTAGCTTGGGATAAGAGTTATTTTGGTACTTGTCTATTGCAAAGTGATAATGAGGAAAGTATTAAACAACTTCTTCATAAGCTTATCAAAGCTGAAGTGGGGAAGAAGGTTATGAATCATGGAAATGTAACAAAAACACTCTGTTATAAAGATGATGATCTTTTAGGTGAGATTACTTTGATAAGTTTCAAAACTGAAGACGTGAAAAGAATTGTCATCAGAATCCATCCAGCAATTTACACTAAAGTCTTTGAAGCATTGTTGGAATTGAAGACCGAAGATGTTGAATTAATTGATAATAGATATGCTATTGGATCAATTGAGCTCTGTGGTCCTATCTCATTGTCTGCATTGGCCACTGTTCTCAAACCGCATAATCCAAGTTCCACCGAATCCAAGATCTTTGGGAAATTGTGCTGCGAATCATCTTTGCCTGATAAGACAATGTTTACTTTCCAAGCACAAGATCCTCGTTTGGCCAATAGAACAAAGCCAAGAGTACCAAAAGACGGTGATGCATTGGATACATTGATCGAAATGAAGGCAACAAAGGATAACATTAGTGAAAAGGTTGTTAACTCTCTCCTCACATCACTCGGAAGAACTAGTTCGTACGAAGGACAGATGTCATTAAAGCAAATTGCAGTGGAAATGAAGAAGGATCGTGTTGACCGTACCAGCGGTAACGGATTCCCTGTTATCATTTATAATTACAATGGCGTATGGAATGTATTACTCCCATGGTATTGGTGCCTCCCAGTTTGGCATGCACTTACTCATATATCCCATGTCAAACTTGGTGGTTTGAAGCAGGCTCACCAGTTGAAATTTGAGACAAGTCAATTGTTCTTCCCAACAGATTTCCCATTCACTGAGGCCGGTCAGTTAGAGAACACACTAAATGCAGATGTGAAGAGACAAAAATGGAGTAAGAAACCCGTTTCTAAGAGGCTCAACTATGAAAAGTTGCATTTGAGCCCAAACGACTGTGCAAGAGGTGAGCTTGGTGATCCATTTGGTTGTGATTGGAGGTATTTACAGGTATTGCGTACATCATTACCCCTTGTCAAAAGTGAAAAACGCACACGTACTTCCAATTGGAAGGGTACTCAACGTGTTGTTGAAGAACTACATGATGTGTATGAGTACATTGAGGATGTGAAGCAAAATAAGGCCAGTTCATCTACTCTTCCTGTGGTTTTCTCCAAGGATAATAACACTGAGTATCCATCCTCTATTTCTTCTCCTCTTCCTGTGGTCCCAGTTTGCATAGAAGCATTTGGTAGAGGTAACATACAAGACAATGCTCGTATCTATTCTATTCCACCAGAATCAATAGATTCTTGGATGAAGGCATTACACAAAAAGGATGCACAGGGCCTTGATGTCCATGATTACCCAGAGGTCCCTCATTCTAAGCACTTGATTGGTTTTGTATCCAGTGGAACATACAACTTGACTAAAGGTAAGAACACTGGTATCGGATGTGTTGACGCTGTATGGGCATCTAAAAAGGAGAAATTCGTATTGGTGAGAAACGTTGGTACTGATTATGCCAGAGTAGCCAAGTGGGACGTTGTCAATATCTAGATTGATCATTAAAATGCATTACAAAGTAAAAAAAAAAAAAGAAACTGTAGATGTGGTCACCAAACTACGACGAAATTAACATGATAAACTAAAGATGAAATTAATGTACAACAAAATTCTAATAAGGAAACTATGCAACAAAAGATGAAGAAAACGTCTAGTTCTCAACTGGCTTGTGAAGCATGGACTCTCTACCTGGACCGGTACCAACCCACTCAATAGGAACACCAAGGAACTTCTCAATGAAAGCCAAGTACTTCTTAGCGTTCTCTGGCAAGTCATCGTACTTTGTGATCTTGGTGATGTCTGTGTTCCAACCTGGCAAGGTCTCGTAAACGACTTCAACTTTACCCAAATCGATCAAATCCTCTGGGAAAGAGGATAGTGTCTTACCATTGAGCTTGTAAGCGACACCGACTGGGATCTCAGTGAAAGTATCAAGAACATCCAACTTGGTAATGTTCAAAGAAGTGTAACCGTTGATCATGTTGGAGTACTTGAGCACAACCAAATCCAACCAACCACAACGACGCTTTCTACCTGTAGTAACACCAAACTCGGCACCAATGTCTTGCAACTTTTCACCTTCAGCATTGAGTTGCTCAGTTGGGAATGGACCTTCACCGACACGAGTGGTGTAAGCCTTCACAACACCGTAAACATTCTTAATGGCACGTGGTGGAACACCAAGACCAGTGAGGACACCACCGATACCAGTGGCAGAAGATGTAACATATGGGTAAGTACCAAAGTCAATGTCCAACATCAAGGCGTTAGCACCTTCAACGAGGATCTTTTTCTTGTCAGCCAAGGCCTTGTGGATGAAATCAACAGAATCAACAACAAATGGCTTCAATTGCTCACTGTACTTCTTGTAACGAGCAATCTCCTCCTCAATGTCATAGTTGAAATCACCATAACGTTGTTGTCTAGTAGACACCAAACGTCTGTACTTGGTCTCAAACTCTTCCCAAGCACCTTCGTTGTCATTTACCAAGTGGTGAACTCTAAGACCTGATCTAGAAGCCTTTGTAGAGTAAGTTGGACCGATACCCTTACCGGTAGTACCGATGGACTTCTTGTTTCCGGACAATTCGGCCTCACGAAGCTTATCAGTTCTTTGATGGAAATCAAAGACTAAATGAGCTCTTGAAGAGACAAAGAGTCTGCTTCTGCAATCAAGACCTTTCTTTTCCAAGTTTTCCAACTCTTCAAAGAAAGATGGAACGTGGATGACAACACCGTTACCAACCAAGTTCAAACAGTTCTTGTTAACAAGACCGGATGGAAGCATGTGGAAGTCGTACTTGACACCGTCAACAACGATGGTATGACCAGCATTGTTACCACCGGCACAACGGGCGCAGACATCAATGTCATCGCACAACAAGTCGACAAGCTTACCTTTACCTTCGTCACCCCACTGGGAACCCAAGACAACGTCAGCCATTATATATATATAGTGTGTGTGTGTGTGTGTGTTTGTTTCCTTTTTTATAAAAGAAATATACAATCAACCAAAGACAGTTGATGAACGTGGAACGTTACCAGCAAAACCAGAAAGGAACCAGGGGCGTTTACAATGAGAGGAAACGTGTAGAAGGGGAGGAAAGTTTTACCACTCGACGAGGGACAGAGAGACTGAGCGATACAGCGCACAAGCAGAAAGCGCGACTTACAGTGAATTAACAGCGGAGCGCGGGTGCCGTTACGCGCACGAAACTACTTTGCCGGAGTCTGTGGGGTGGCAGTTTGACAGGGCCTTCTTCTTTCTTCCTCTCTAACAATCAGCTCTGTTCAATTTAATTATTGCAATGCTATTGGAAACACAATCATTTTATTGGCTCCTTTATAAATAATACGCTCATTTCAATGGCAACAAGAAGAGGAAAGTACAGAAAACCCGTTCAAGCTCCCCCCTTTGTCCCACGCAGGTTAATTAACGCGGTGATTGGCCGGGGTGGACAGAGTCAGCTACCGCGAACTCTGTTTTTTTTTTTTTTTTTTTTTTTTTTTCACTGGCCGCAGTTCCCCGGGCCACGACCTCATCGCAGGGCTCATCGCAAGGGGGCCAGGACGCGGAACTACTTACTGGAAGTAACCTTTTTTTTTGTTTCTTTTGTTTGGCATTGTTGATGTATATTGGATTTCATTTAAGGATTAAAGTGTGACTTATCTTCCAGAGTCATCATTTTGATTCCTCTTCGGAGATGTCCTCTTCGGAGAACTCCAGTGTGGTCTCATCACTCTCTTTCTTTAGATCTGGCTCGATTTCGTTTTCTGCCTCTGTCTTTATGTACAAATTGTAGTCATCGTAAACAAGTTTTGTGTTTAACAATTGATGGAATCTCTCAGGAATGTATAGTAATCTTCCGATTCCCTCACTTTTCTCATTGTTTAAAAACTTGCCGGAATATAGTAATTCCCAACCCTTTTCCACAACACCTTGATCGTTAATGAAGCTCACTTCACCAGCTTCTGAATCAACTGGTTCATTAATATCAATCATATAAGTACATGATTCCAATGGTCCAACTTTACCAATGTCATACTCATTTTGGTTATTCATTCCTTCTGGAATCTTTTGAATGGCCTCACGAACTGAGTGGAAAGATTCATCGAAATCACCAGGAAGTAATCCTCTGAATCCAGATTCAACAAATTGTAAACGAGTATGTGGAGGTAAGAAGAAAGATGATGGGTATCTGTACCATTCTCTACCGACACATACATTACCACTTGCATTATGTGGGATTTGTGCGTAGACATCTAATGGGGCATTATAGTTTACTGATAATGAAATGGTTCTTGCAACAGATACAACACCAATGATCATTACAACGGCAAAAACAGTTATGTAATGGGTAAGACGAGCAAATCCAGCATGACGTGATAAATAACGAGTTATAACTTTCAAAACTGTTAATATAACCGGGGTTGTGATAGCAGCAGAAGTTGTGATAAGGGTATAGATTGGATATAAGAATCTTTCTTCCTTATGTGGTTGAGAGAAGAATATGCCGGACCATAAAGCCATTGGAGCAACAATACCAGTAGTGTAAATAGAACCAAGTTTTTTATCCTTTTTGAAGATGAACAATGCAGGACCGAGAATGATACCGAAATATCCAAGTAATGCAACAACATTAAAGTTCAATAACAAGTTTTGAACATAGTATAACAAATCTTCAGTACCAAAAATATTTGGACCTGATTCATCACTAGCATTAACAACGTTATACATGACAATGTTCAATGGTACTATAACAGTACTACCATAGAAATGATGATCAACTTCCATTATTAAGACAAGGTAAAATGCACAGATTGCAATTGACCAACTGATATAACGTCTAAGTTTATCATTGTATGCATAAGATTGAACCATAATGTATAACATAGAAGGAACAGCTAATGCTAAGGCAAATGGCCAACCAAGTAAACCACCAATTGCAAACCATGAAGTGACAAGAAGTGAATTACGAGTTGAATGAGTACTCACTGCATATCTTATGAAGTTGGATGTTGCTAGAGTTGTACAAGTCATTGCCAATGAAGAAGGTAAAAGTTCAACTGTGGCATGGGACATACCCGTTGAAGTGATTGTAAAGAGTAAGAACCAATTGGCAACAGTACGTGATGCATGACGCTTGAGTGTCAAGAAGAGATGATATTCCGCGTATATGTTTGTTGATGCAATGATGATTCTTATTGAGTAAAACACTGCACTTGGTGGGATCTCAGTAATCAAATCAGTTACAAAGGATATTGGATAAGCAATAATTGCATACGGAATAAGATAAGACCATGAACGAATCGTATACTCTGGAGAGTATTCCCATGTTTGTTTACCAAACCCACGCACAAGGAAGTTCAACGGCTCGTAGTAGTTGAAGACCTCATCGCAATCTGGGATCAACGAGTAGAAACAGTTGAGTAACCTCACTGTTGAGATGAGAATCAAAGGGACAACCTCTAACGCCATTGTGGTTCAGTAAATGCCCCTCACTGTACTCTAACATTTGGACACGTTTGTTTACTTTTTGTTTACTTTTTGTTATATTCTTTTCAGCGCGCGTATAGTTGTTGGGTGACTCTTGACGTAGGGCATCGCCATAGTTTGTTGATCTGCATATATATAAATAGGGTTAAATAATAAATAAGAGTTAATAAATAAGCGGGCAGTGTTAGCCTAATAAATATCTTTGCGTTCAATAGAAAAGAAAGAGAGAAAGAGAGAGAGAGAGAGAGAAGTTCACTTGATTCTCACTTTGAGTCTGACCAAGCAAAACTTGGAGTTCTAAACTTACCATCGTTATAAACACTCTTACCAGCCTCCCATCCTTCAACGTTCTTCATCACTTCCTTTTCCCTTTCAATTTCAGCAACTGTTCTTCTTACAGACATTCTATCTTCCTCAGCAACGAGCAAAGGCATCAAATGAATTCTTGCCCAATTCTTTTCTCTAACAATCTCACGACGTTCACGATTACCTGCAATTGCTCTATACCAACCGTATCCTAAAATTGCAGAGAAGATAACAAAATAAGTCTTTGGAGCAAATCCTCGAGAGGGGATGTTACGTTTCCATTGAATAGGAGCATAACCACCTAAAGGTGGCATATCCTGTGCCATTCTGATAAGAGTACTCTTCATATTTTTATCTTTCTTCTTTCTGTTATTGATTCTCCTGTTGTGGGTCTTTGTTATAAAAGTTGATTCTTTCATTGGAGATTGTTCCCTTCCCGCTTCCCCCACCCCCAAACTCCAATAGAATGGTATGTCCGGGTGTGTGTTTCTGTGTTATCACGTGACTTTTGAGAATAAGAATCACGTGATGGGGTTCGCAAATGTGTCATCCGAAATATGTCTCTCTGATTTCTGAGAAGTTTTGTTATTTCCCACTTTCTTTATTCCAACTCTTATTATCTTATTAATATTTAACAATCTTTTTTCAAGATGACAGGACCAACTAAAATCACAAAGAAGGAACAAATCCAATCCATTCTTGACGCTCATGATACTTTTATCTTTGATTGTGATGGTGTCATTTGGTTAGGAGACCATGCTATTCCTGGAGCTGTTGATACTTTAAATTTATTAAAGAGTCTTGATAAACGTATTATTTTTGTTACAAATAATTCTACAAAATCTAGATCCAAATATACTTCTAAATTTGAGAAATTTGGATTTGTTGCTACTAAAGATGAAATATTTGGTTCTGCTTATGCTGCTGCTACTTATTTACAAAATTTCTTAAAAATGCCAAAGGATAAAAAAGTTTGGGTATTAGGAGAATCTGGTATCTTAGAAGAACTTAAAGAATTAGGTTATGAAGCAATTGGTGGTACAGATCCAAGATTAAATGAAAAATTTAATGCTAATACAACTCCATTTCTTCCTATTGATCCATCAGTTGGTTGTGTTATTGCAGGTTTGGATACTGATGTGAATTATCATAGATTGGCAATCACTTTACAATATCTTCAACAATCAAATGTGGAATTCGTTGCTACAAACATAGATTCAACTTTCCCACAAAAGGGACTGATCCTTCCAGGGGCAGGATCAATCATTGAAGCAGTTGCTTATTCTTCAGGAAGACAACCAATTGCATGTGGTAAACCTTCTCAAAACATGCTTGATGCCATTGTCAAGGATAAGGGACTCGATAGAAGTAAATGTATCATGGTTGGTGATAGATTGAACACTGACATGAAATTTGGTAAAGATGGTGGTCTCAGTACACTTTTGGTTCTTACCGGTATCGAAACAGAAGAGAACGCAATGGCATCCGGTGTTCCTGATTTCATTGCAGAATCTCTCGGTGTCATTTCCCAATTGTATTGATTATAATAATATATATGAGACCCCAAAAGAGGTAAAAGTAACCGATAATAGAGAGAAAAGTACAACGCGATGCCATTACACAGTAGTAAAAAAAGAAAAACAAAGAGACGCGTAGCTTTTCTCCAAACTCCGCATTTCTCTCTTACTCTTTTTTGCCACTGAACAATGGTTAACTGTCCAATTTGTGGGAGAACATTAGCATTATCCCAAATCAATGACCATCTTGACGATTGTGAGCGTAAGGGAC
Source organism: Petasospora bimundalis (assembly GCA_030569745.1). Lineage (NCBI taxonomy): Eukaryota > Fungi > Ascomycota > Saccharomycetes > Phaffomycetales > Wickerhamomycetaceae > Petasospora > Petasospora bimundalis. Next base: position 233,981 of record JAJMLR010000002.1, read on the forward strand.
GTCAATCAAAGGAGAAACAACCCAATGTTTTAGCTGCTTTCCAAAGACAAAAGAAGAGGAGTGATGAAGTGATACAAATTGATGATGATTCGGATAATGATAGTAAGAGATTGAAATTAGAAGTAGAAGATTCAGAGACAGATCAGAAGACTCCAGAGACACAGAAGAAACCAAAACCTTTAGATAAAGCTGAAGAAGCTAAACTACTTCGAACACAATTACACAAACCATTAAGTGAAAGACTTCGTCCAACAACGCTTGATGAATACGTTGGACAACAACATCTCTTAGGTGAAGGTGGTCTATTACGTGGATTTATCGAGACTGATCAAGTTCCATCAATGATCCTTTGGGGCCCACCTGGTGTTGGTAAAACCACCATAGCCAGAATAATATCACAAAGGACTCATCATAGATTTGTGGAATTGAATGCTGCTCATAGTGGTGTTGCTGATTTAAGGAAAGTATTTGAAAACGCATCCAAGGAACAATTCTTAACAAAGAGGAGAACAATCGTCTTTTGTGATGAGATTCATAGATACAATAAAGCACAACAAGATTTCTTCTTACCATTTGTGGAGAAAGGTGAAGTTGTCCTCATTGGTGCCACCACGGAAAACCCATCTTTCAAGCTCAATAGTGCATTGTTATCTCGTTGTAAAGTGTTCACTTTGAATCAACTTGCAGTGAAAGAACTCTATACTATTTTACACAAGGGTTTATTACATATTAATAAGATGCGTAAAATGGTAAGTGATAAACCACTTTTAACTATTTCCAAAGATGGAGTTGACTATTTGGCTCATTTGGCACAAGGTGATTCTCGTGTTGCTATCACAATCTTAGAATTAATGGATGCACATTTCCAAACTCCCTCAACACAAATCACAGCTGAGATGATTAAACCGATATTACAAAAAACTCATTCATTATACGATAGATTAGGTGAAGCACATTATGATACGATTTCCGCCTTCCATAAATCCGTAAGAGGAAATGATCCTGATGCTGCCATGTGGTATTTGGGTTTAATGTTACAAGGTGGTGAAGATCCATTATACATTGCTCGTCGTATGATAAGAATTGCATCTGAAGATGTTGGTGTTGCTGATGATTCTTGTTTACCTTTTGCTATAGCGGCTTATGAAGCAGTAATGAAAGTTGGATTACCAGAAGCAGATTTAGCATTAGTTCATTGTGCAGTGAAATTGGCAAGAGCTCCAAAGAGTGTTCAAATATATAGAGGTTGGGGTAGGGTAAAAGATGCATTAAAGGAGAAATCAGGAGAATGTACAATCCCATTACATTTAAGAAATGCACCAACAACATTAATGAAAGAATTAGGATATGCTAAAGAATACAAGTATCCTCCAAATTTCAAAGATGGCAAAGTCATGGAAGATTATATGCCTGAGCCTTTGAAGGGAGTGAAGTTCCTCAATGAAGGTCCGGATTTTGGTGATTTGATTGATCATTAATACTTATTTAGTTCATATTCTAAGAGATGATTTTTTATTTATTAAGCAAATATAAAATGGGCAAAACAGAGCGGGAAATAGCAGAAGATAAAAGAGAAGAATAGAGAAAAGGGGGGGAAACAGTAAAGAAGAAACAAAAAAGCATCAAACTAAATCTGGAAAGTCCAAACTTTCAGCCTAGGAAAAGTACAGTAAAAAAGTCTGGGGCAAAGTGATGGGGGAGGGGAGGAGGTAAGACAGGGGGGACATGACGGGGCATCAGAGCATGGCTGTTATAATATGGATTACAACTCTTCATTGTAATAATCACTAAGGACTTTTCTCGCTTGGTCGAATTCAATACGAGCCTTTGCAAGAGCTTCTTCAATGGCTTCGGACCACTTACGACCCTGGACACCTTCGTCAAAATCCTTTTTCAGACCGTAGTTCTGAATACGTTCACATTGTTCTTGAATCTTTATAAGTCCCAATGAAGCTGCAGAACCCTTGAGGTAATGTCCATATTGAGAAAGAACGTTTAAATCGGGCTCGTCATTGTCGAGAGTAGCATTGATATCTCTGAAAGTCTGTGTCGCCTGCTCAATAAAAGTCTGAATAAGTGACTTGGAGAAGCCCGGTTCATCCTCATCCATTGTTACAAGCTCATCGAAGATGGTCCAGTTGATAATGTCTGTCATTCTCCCTCTCTATATATATATATATGTGTGTGTGTGCTTATGGTTTGTTCTTAGGTATATCTCAAACGTTGTCTCTCAGAACAGAACTTAATGGTACCTTCTGTATTTGGTTTTTTTTTTTTGGCCTCCAGTGATGGAAGTTATTGTTTTGAGGCTTTAAAGTATGTGACAACCTCTTAACCGGTTCAATTGACCTTATAAATTGCCTCTCTTTAATTTATTCAGGTTTGTTGGTTTAACCTTCGCGCTGTGTTCTGGCTGGACCCTCCAGATTTAGCAAACGGTACGCGCCACCCGCGTTACGTCATTCCGGCGTTAAATCCGGTCTCTCTTTTATATGTTATGTTCGATCTCCTAATATATATATAAACTCCATTTAATCAATTTTTTTTTTATTATAAAAGAACAAGCATTTCTCATCTTTTGCTTTTTTTCTTGGACTTTGGACTTTCAGCAAGACTCTTTGGTGAAAGTTCACCCACTGTGCTTTTGCGTCTTCTCTTACTCAGTGTAGATTGTGAAAGATCAAGGTTCGTCATATTCCCACCTCTCAACTGTGGAGAACTATCCGGCATTGGTGAGTTCTTTTGAGATGCCGGTGCAGATTTCTTCTGTGCACTGTTCCCAGTAGTTGAAGTACCTGTACTCTTTGTGTTACTGGTGGTTTTACCCGTTGGAGTACCATCTTTCTTTTGACTACGGGCAACAAACTCATCAAGAGATTGTAATGGGCCTGTGTTACTAGATGTAATGGAAAATACCATTAATGATCTCAAATGTGCCATCACATCACTTACTTGCATAACTCTCATCACTGATTCTTGTAATCCAAAATTAGACATTGAATGAAATACTTCAAAATTTGATCTGAATTTTTGTAATACTTTTAATCTCTTTGGATCAACATTTTTTTCATCTTTCCCACTAGATCCATTTGGTTTCAATGCAGGTGATGAATCAGATTCGTTTAACATACTTAATACATCCTTCATCTTAGTCTCATCAGATAATAGCTTTTCTAAAGATGGCCATTCAACACCAGGTATAAATACATGTGTTTGGAAATCCAACCAATCAATTCGTAACGCTTGATTCAATATTCCCTTCATACTTCCATGAATATTAACATAGGATCCATCAGCATAATGATGTGTGAAGCAACAACGTGGGGATTCCAAATATGTTGTACCATTTGGTAATACTTGTGTTCTTAATAATCCAGGTTGAATCTCAATCCTTGTCACTCCAGATTGAATGATTGAAAAAAAGAATCTTGGGATAATTGGTACACTAAATTCAAACTGTCGTGAATCACCTCCAGCCTTCACTGAATATCTTAAAATACCAGTCTCACTAAAATATTCCGTTATGATCTTTTTCCAATATAAAATGTTCTTTGTACTCTCTGATCTAACACCAACCAATTCACAAAAATCCAAAAATTTCAATGTCTCAGTATTGGTAACCTGACGACGATAATTCATAACTGCATTGGCATTGGCATTCATACCCATAGCAGTACCATTAGGGTTTGTATTAGAAGGAACAGTAATTTGTGGTGGTATACCAGGTCTCATCCCTGGACGTCCAACTGCTGGAATTACAGTTCGTTGTTGTACACCAGTAGAGCCAGGGGTAGGAGCAGTGATTGGGACAGTGGTTTGTGGTACCGTGACAATTGTATTTCCAGTTGTTCCTGTTGTTGTTGTTGGTTGAAGTACAGCTGAAGAAGGTCCAGTCGATTTCACCTGATGTGTTGTCATTAACATCGATGGAGCAATTTGACCAGTTTGAGCATTGAACTGTGCTTCTGGGAATTGACCCGTTGTTGGATGTTGTTGTTGTTGTTGTTGTTGTTGTTGTTGTTGAGACTGTTGTGAAGGTTGTGATGGTTGCTGCTGTGATAGATTTTGCTGTGGAGGTGGAGGTTGTTGTTGTTGTTGTGGGGGTTGTTGTTGTTGTGGTGGGGGTTGTTGCTGGGGAAGTGGTTGTGGAGGTTGTCCTTGTTGTTGCATGCCTTGAGGAACTCTTTGAAATTGTGTAGCCATTCCTTGCATCATAAACTGCTGTTGCAACTGTTGTCCTTGACCACCCTGTTGTTGAGGTTGTTGTTGTTGTTGAGGTTGTTGTTGCTGTTGCTGCTGTTGTTGTTGTTGACCAGGGATGCCGTTGAAATGCTGTTGCTGTTGTGGTTGTTGTCCCAAATTACCCATTGGATACTGTCCAGCAGCGTTCATTTTCATATTCATGGCATTCATGTTAGCCATTCCATTCATGTTGTTCATCCCGTTCATGCCATTCATATTCATATTCTGCATGTTCTGCATGTTCATGTTGTTCATCTGGTTCATATTCATGCCGTTCATTGTGACAGTTGTGTCAAGAAAACTATTTATAAACTTAAAAGCAATCTTGCAACTCCAATTGTCCACTCACTTTCTTATAGTATAACTCAAAATGTTAAGAAGTCTTTGATTTTAATGGATGAGAGATATCAATTGAAACACACAAGAAAAGAAAGAAAGTAACTTTGTACCTTTATGTTCTGTCAAAACACAATATAATCACGAGAGGAGTAAAGAAAAAAAAAAGGAAAGAAAAACAAAGAGAGGGCAGTTATTACAAATGGGGATTGGATTAAATCAAAAAAACGAGTGATCTTTTTGATTCTCTGTATGTTCCCTTATTTTAGAGAGAAGATTAATTTGTTCTAAAGCAGGGGTTGTTTGTTGGAAACCGTTTTGTGATTTTCGCTTGCAAACCCTCAATTCCGACGCTGCAGAAACTCGCACCTGCCACTTCCGGACTGAGCCCTCGTAAATCAGGAGATCTGATAACGGTTATAATTACGAGTTATTATTACGTGTTAAAATTTTACAATTGAAATGTTTTTTTCACCCTAATTTGGCCAATGGCTCAGGTACTCTCAGTTTCAATGATTGACCATTTGAGATCCATGTAAAGAGAGCAGGATGAGAGAATTGTGGACGTCTTGGTTTATCCAATGATGAACCATCTTCATCTTCATCATCTTTTTGTCCTGAAGCCTTTCCGGCACGTCTTCTTAATAATTTGTTAATTGTGTCTTGTTTCTCCTCTTCAAGTTTCTTCTCACTTAAATTCTTTCTCTTTCTAGCTATTTCTGCACGACGGAGAGCATTTTCCTCTTCAGTTAAAACCCGACGTTTTTGTATATCATTACTAAGTGAAAGGTGAGAATTCGATTCTTCTGGTTTATCAACATCCAATAAGCGAGCTCTTTGTCTTTCTGTCATCTTTGTAACATCATTTGTATATCCCATGTTATCTTCTCCTTCTTCTTCTTCTTCTTCTTCTTCTTCATCACTTAACCCTTCATCTTCATTTTCTATAAATTTAGATTGATTCATAGCTAATTCATCTTCTGGTAATTCTTCTCCATCTTCTAACAAATCCTCTTCGTTAAAATCATCAGCATAACTAACTTTTTGAGCAGCACGACGTGTTGATCCTGATCTCTTTGGTGTTGGTGATCTACTCTTCATCTTCATCTTTGCCTCTTGTTTGATAACAGTGACTCTTTTGGTTCTTTTACTCGTTGGTAAGACTTCTTCCTTATCATCCTCATCATCTATTATTACATTGGATCTCTTAGGTTTAGCCTTAGTTGTAGTTGAAGCAGTTGTCGGTTTGGACAATTTAAGTTTTAGATTCAAATTCTTCGGTTTCGGTGTAACTTCTTGTTCATAGTTGTTTTCTTTCATATCGTCATCACCATCATCAATGTTAAAATCATTATCTGATGATTCTGGTTGAAATTCATCTTGTTCATAATCTTGTTCATAATCCTCTTCTTCTTCTTCATCGTCTTCTTCTTCATCATCTTCTTCTTCCTCACGGTCTTCTTCCTCACGGTCTTCCTCCTCTCTCACTCTTTCCTCGTATGACAATTCAACTTCACTGAGCTCTGAGTCTGACATCTTATTACTTGGCTACCTTTTTAATATGACTACCAATGGTATACTACGATGATGATTGTATGTGTTACCATCTTCAGGAGTTTTCGCGAAAACGCGAATGGCAGAGTGAAGGAAAATAAAAAAGCCGAGAAAAAATTGGCAGACAAACCCACAACAGCAAAGTAAAACAACGAGTTTGGCACTTCAGCTTTTGGCAGACCCGCAGGAATCTCTCTCTTTAAAAGGATAACCAATTACAAACGGATTAAAAGAAATGGATGGATCAATCATGCAGATGCATAAGGATGAGCCTGTTCTCGCTGTGAAGAAATGTACTCGTTGTCGTGTTAAAAGGACTCATGAAACGGAGGAGCAATTAGCCAAATATTCCACATGTCATAGTTGCAGAAGTAAACGTAAAGTTGTTAGACAACCACAAGATATTCCACTTCCAGGAGTTATTGTTGATTTCAATGTCTATTTGGAAAGAGTTAAATTCAACATTGATGAAGATCTTCATGAATTAAGATTTAGAGCACAAACTTCTGAATCTGAATTCCCACGTCCAGAAGTTGATGAAAAAGTTCCTAGTGATGTTTATCAACATTATGCAAGAAGATTAACTGAAATGTATATAACACCAATTTCTAAAGTTACATCTTATAAATTTGCAGTACGTGATTATCATAAAGGTGGTCATAAAACCAAAAAAATTGCATTTATGTTTATCTGTTCACAAGATAAAGGACGTCAAAGAAAATCAAGATCAAATATGGAACGTAATGTTAATAATAAATTGAAAACTGTTTATTGTGGATCTCGTCTGTCATTAACATATACTCTCAATGATGGAATAGTCACAATTGTTTATTCACATAAGAGTCATGCACCATTAGGATCAACCAAACAAGTTTCAAGATCAAGTACTCATGGCGCACAATCATCAGAACTTTCACTAGTTACAGAACTCTCTACGCAATTACCACCATTACAAATCCCAGTACGTCCATTGGATTATAATTTAACATCTGTGGCACAGTATAACACTCAAGTTCAACTCATTCAAATGGGTAGAAATGGTCAAAAGGATGAAGTCTTTTCAACAGAACCATTTGCGGAGAAGACCGCAGAGGCGATTGTCGCAATGGCTGCTTCAGCACAACAACAACAGGCAAACTATAAGAATAAAATTAGCGTTGAAAACATCGATAAGGAATTGATCGGTTTAAACGAATGAAACGTTTCTTTTTTCTTTTATATACCAATTTTTTTATATGTGAAATTTTTTTTTTTAATCCTCTTCATTTAGTTTGCATCACCGTTTCTAGTAGCTGCGCCCATTTCACCAATATATAATCCGCGCTTGGCCCCCCCCCCAACGCCCCGCCATCATCTATGTGTCATCTCACCAACACTTGAATTCAAAGCTCTGTTTCAACGAGAACAAAGCGGGCGGTTGAGAAAACTAATAGCAAGAATGAGTTTCCCAATTGGTAAAGTCAAACTTCTCTATGTTAAGAGCAAAGTATACGTTCATCCTTCACGTAGCGCCACTGATAACGTTGCTGGGTTGCTCTACATGGCCACAGAACAGGGAGTTACAAATAAGGATATTATGATTGGATGGATACCCGAACATATGGTAACGGAGGAAGATATGAGTGTGTTTGATAAGGTTGATATGGATGGAACTTGTGATACCGCTTTTGTAAAGAGACAAACCCCTGGAGGTTCGTTCTCATTTCAAGTGACAATTGCACAACTTTTCAGCATTCAACAACGTCCTCCTTCACTGGGTTGGTGGTATGGTTCTCTTGTGATAAATACTCGTACACAGAGTGATCATTTACCTGTGTTGTTCTTCCATGATGATGAATCCCCTTCAACAATCAAAGAGGAATCTAATAAGAGTAAAAACTTTGAGATATTTGGTGATAGTAATGAACTCTTTTGGGGTGGTATCCAATTCCTTGATGCACTTAAGTTATACTGTGATCTGCAGAAATCAACTTTAGAACCATCCATAATGTTAATCAATCCTACACTGGAAGAATTGAACAATTTTTCACCAACAAATGTCGAAGGTGCACAAGATAGCTTAAAGGATAAATTCAACCTTAATAAACTCTTAAACACTGCACGCTGGAACATGCTTGAAGCATTGGCTAAAGTTACCAAATTTACAAGGGATCATGTTAATACAGCACTTGATGATTCTCCAGAACCTATTAGGATCCTTTTGAAAAATCCAGACGTTCAAAGAGTTAATGATGAGTTTGATACCGCAAGAGTTTATTTGGCTAAATGGGCAATGGGAGTCCAAGAAGAAGCTGAAAAGACTCGTAAACAGATAATATTGGATTCTCAGTCTCGTGAGTTGCTTTCGAAGGAATTGGGATTGAATTTCGATAAATTACTACCAGAAGATATACTCAATGCTCATGAACGTAAAAGGGAAGTAAGTAAAGCCGCTTGGGATTCATTCTTCGATCACACAGGATCACTATGCATCACAGTACATGAAGTTAAAGACAGAATATTCCATGGTGGATTGAACGCAAGTGTTAGAGATGAGGCTTGGTTGTTCCTATTAGGTGTTTATCCTTGGGACTCCTCATATTCCGAACGTAAAGACTTGAGGACGGTTCTGAAGAAACAGTATCAGGATATGAAATTACTTTGGAGGGAAAAAGTATTGCTGAAAGATGATGAATACTTTGAAGACCAGAAATTCCGTATAGAGAAGGACATTCAAAGAACAGACCGAACTATGGACATTTATAAGAACGATGATGATGGTGGTGATGATATCGAAATGAGAAGTCGTCCAGGTGATGTCGAAGACGTTTCATTAATAAAGAACCAAAACTTGCGAATTTTAAGAGAGATATTACTAACTTTCAATGAATACAATGACAAGCTAGGGTATGTTCAAGGTATGACTGATTTGTTATCTCCGTTGTACGTTACGTTACAAGATGATTCTTTAGCCTTCTGGAGTTTTGTTAAGTTTATGGATCGAATGGAACGTAATTTCCTTGCTGATCAAAGTGGTATGAAGGATCAGATGTCAACATTAAATGAATTGGTACAATTTATGCTTCCAGACTTATACATACATTTGGAGAAGTGTGATTCCAATAATTTGTTCTTCTTCTTTAGAATGTTACTTGTTTGGTATAAAAGAGAATTTTCTTGGAATGATTCTCTTCGGTTGTGGGAGGTTTTATGGACAGATTTCTACTCTTCACAATTTCATCTATTTGTTGCATTAGCTATTTTACAGAAAAATGAAAAAATTGTTATTGATCATTTAAGAAGGTTTGATGAAGTGCTCAAATATTTCAACGATTTAAGTATGACTTATCATTTGGATGATTTGTTGACGAGAGCGGAGCTTTTGTTCTTGAAATTCCGTAAGATGGTTGAAATTATGGATAAAGATGATGCAAAGTCACCTATAAGTGATCACTTGAGATTGTTGTTAAGTAAAGATCTTGTTATTAAAAGGGAAACCGAACGTCACCAGGGTTGATACTGTTTCCTAAATTGCTAAGTTCTTATGGATGGAATATGGATAATTATTTATTTGAGGAGTCATTATAAGTTTCGTTATTTAAATATTCAACAGTTTGTGTAGATATTTTCCTTTTTTTTAGATATACTGCTGGCATTCAACCTGCACCAAATCTTTCTCAGAACCTTCGCTATCCAAGACTAATGCAGTAAGCTGACCACCACTTACACAAGCCGAATCAAGACCTTTTGTGTACTTATTCAAGTTAAGACCATATTTGGCGTTGTGTCCGTAATAGATCACTAATCTCTGTTTCTTTGGCTTATCCTTCATTTCCGAGTTGAACTCCCTATACCAATCTCTATCCATAGCCAATTGTTCATTAACGCTCTGTTTCTTGAGTGGTTCTTCTAAAGAGAATCCAACATGCATTGCCAAACCTCTCCCATTATCCACTTGACCAAGATCCATAACTAACGGAAGGTTACTGAGATAATCAATGTGTTTAGGAAGTAAATGACGAGCTAATCGTGTCTCTGGATCTGATCTGATATCACCTGGTCTATCAAGGGTATATTTCTCTCCATCATCAAAAGTGACAGGTTTGGAACTTTGATATTTTGATAAGACATTTAGTTCATGGTTACCCAAGACTGCTGAGAAGTTCTGTTCAATGGCAAAATCCAATACTGCTAATGAATCTGGTCCTTTTGAAATAAAATCACCTAATAAAACAACTTGATCATTAGTAGTATACTCCACTTTCTCCAAAAGAGAATGTAATTCTTCAAGGCAACCATGGACATCTCCAATCAAAATGAGTCTTTCATATGATTCTGTATGATCTTCTGATAAAACTGAGTACTTAATAAGTTCATCAAAATGTACGTATTCCGGAAGATTACTCAAGGGAAGATATATGAAGAGATATACAAATGGCACAGTTAATATTGAAAGCCCCCACTTCCAATTACGTAACCAGAATGGTTGATCCTCCACTTCCTCATAATCCTCATAATCTTCATAATCTTCATAAGCCATGCTTCTCCTCCTGCAGTTTATTTCCTGTCTCTCTCTCTCTCTCTCCAGTATAAAATTATGGCACGCGATGAGCTTCTTTTTGGGGGGTGGCTGCCGTGTTGCTTTATAAATCAATTTTCTTTGGTGCCTGAACCCACGCACGTGCTTATTTCCGCATATCCGGAGATAAGATTGTTTGTGTGGGAAGCAAAGCGGGTTAAATTACTACCTTAATGTTTTGGGACCACCAGGGTCTTTGGTAATTGTTATTCAATTATATAATGATTTTATTTCACATAATAACACAATCTTTGTCATCTCCTCTTGCAGCCTTACTTGAAATTCTCTTACCGATCTTCATCTCTCTGCTTTCTCTCTTTGCACTAAGTGTACTCTGTACAACTGGACTTCTTGCCATTGGTTTAACGTGTGATGTTGTTGTTGATTGAATAGGTAATGGTGCAACGCTTGTCACAAGTGTTTGTGTTGATGCTGTTGATATTGAACGGGTATCAAATAATGAATTTTGTGTCTGTTGTGATGTTATACGATCCAATGATTCCATATCTGAATTAATCTTATCAATTCGAAGAACTGGGTCAATACCGAATTGTAAAATTGAATTGGCCAAATATGTATAAAGTCTTGCCCAACAACGTTCTAATTCCAATGAGAAATTATGTGAAAATCTATCTTGGAAAGTCTTTAACAATGCAACTCCCATTAATTCGAAATGTGGTGGATCAATACCAAGAATACGAGCATGACGTTTACCCAAATTACTCAAATAATCATCCAATGTATGAAGTGATTCTAAATTATGAATTGCAGTTGCAAGAACACCTGAAAATGAAACTGCTTGATGTTTAATTGAAGGAAACATTTTTTCTAGTTCCGGTTCCATTGCTAATAAATTTGAATAAAATTGAATACAAAATAATGATGATGCAATTGAAGCATGATTTGTTGAAGTTGCTACATCTTTTGATAAATCATCGGAGATCATCTCCTTCCATGTCTTACGAACAAGTTCAATCTCCTTTGAAGTAAAATTCAATACAAGTTTAACCTCTGTAGAATCAATATATTCAACATCCGAACTTAATGAGATATCCGTGTGATGTGTTTGTAACGTATGATGTGTCTGTTGTCCTGTGGCTGTTCTATGAAGGTTAAGCTGTGGTTGATAGAGTGAAGAAGTCATTGTGGTCATTTCAGGTGTCTTATCTATTTCCTCCCACCGTAATTACAAAGCAACTTGAGGGAAGTGGCCGGATATTTATATCGTAGAGAGCACAAGGACAAAAATGTGGGCCCAAAAGAGTTCGGGGGGGAGGAGGCTGCATCGGTGCGCGGATCACCAACACCATCGGGGATCCCCTGTTGAGTACGGGGGGGAAGGCACACACACAGCGCCGATTAGACATTCACTGCCTCCTCTAAACGCGTATCAATCAACTGTTTCTCTTCACTTCTGTTATACATGTTTGTAGTAATTATTTGTTACCACACACCGTTCTGTATATCTACGTATTTTCCCTCTCTGCCTCTATGTCCCCCCCCCCAGTGCCCGGACACTGCTCATCACCTGCAAGCTTCTGTGCTGCAACGTTCTGTATGTAGAGCGCTCGGTAAGTATGAGCACGGTACCCCTCTGGAGCCTGTGTAACTCTTGTACCGGCCCGCCCGGCAAACGCGTAAAGGCGACCCCGGAATCTCTCGCTTTACCGAATTGGGTAAGCTAATTGGACGCGTCGACTCCCCCTTTTTTTCTTCAAGAGCATTGGCTGCCTCTTAAGCACTGTTTGTTACACTTCCGAACAGTTTTCTATATTTTCTATATTTTCTCCATTTTCTCTGTTACTTCCCAAACAATGTGCCACACCCGCACCTAAAACCACTTCCCCGTATAACAACCGACGAGCATAGAGCATTCCTACTGTGCACCTCTGCCCCCCCCCCTTTTTTTTTTACCCGCACGCTCCGAATTAAACCAAAACCGCTTACACAGAGTCCATGTCGTTCGCTGTGTTTTGAAGCATAGCAGCGCAATATAAACCACGTCATAAGCCGTCAGATTATCCCAGCACATATTAAAAAAAAAAAAAAAGGCTAAAGACCTAGGCTTGTTCAGATACCCTGCAATTCTCCATTCTCTCTCTTATAGTTTATATGAAAAGTTCTTCAAAAATTTGGAATGTGTTATAAACACCTCGTTCAAGTGAGCTAATAGTTGCATTTACAGACTATTGTTTTTTATGCCTACGGCTTTTCTTTTCCACAATGGGAAACGGTCGTACGATAAAAATATCCGTCAGATCTGTTAATCCCACCCCACCCCCCACGGCTTCGCTTAAATCGAGCCGTAATATTGTTCAGTTCTAAGTTATATACATACAAAGGGGATAAGCATTAGAGATATGAACATAGTATAAAGTCTTTTAGTTTCTACACTGCTTTTCTGCTACTTGTATCAGCTTGGAATTTTAACCCCCAACCTTTCCTTCTCTCTCTGTCTCTGTCTCTCAACCCCTGAGCCGCGTTTGTCACCCCTAACTACACTCCACATAAGGGCTCTCTATAATTTCTTCTCCAAACTGATGCAAAATTTTAAAGACCTGATCACCCCATGATGCTCATAACTAATATGGCATATGACCGTTTAAAGTTGTATGTGGAATGTGCATAGTAATAAACAGCCTGATTCAAAGATCTACGAGTAAATAACGCACTTGGGGGTTTTTTTTTAAGTTTACTAATTTTTTTTTTTTTCATTAGGGTTCTTACATCATGTACTATTGCATATATACGGTAGCTTGTTTATTGAATTAAGATCCACACTCATCCGGTCTAATATAAACCCAACAACTACCACAAATACAAGTTCGATGATATGCAACAGGCCAGTGTGTAACTGCACCAGTAATACCACGCCCCATTAAATAGAACCCATCAACTTCAGGATCTCCACGAATACGCTCACAACGTAGACATTTTTTAAGTTTCTCCTTTTGGGTGATTTTGGTCTTTGTAACATCATCAATTAAATCTGCACTCAGATTAATAAGAAGTGGCATCAATGAATCCTTTGGTAAAAATACCTCTTTAGGAATCTTGTTTTCCCGAACGGAAAGTTTTAACCAATTGGTATCATGGAAATAGATATCAGAAAGTGGTTGATTTTCAAACATTCCCATAAACTTATCCATCACAATTGGAACATGTCGTGAATAACTTTCTGGTATAACATTGCTGAAAATTAATGACTGTTCACAATCTAATGCCAATTGTTTGCTCCCCTCTGTAACCATCCCTTCAATGGCCATCAAGAATTTTTCAAATTGATCCAAGTTCATCAATTTTGTCAAAACTCTAAACCTCTCTATACTCTTTGTCAATAATTCGTTATTCAACTGATGTTGTCTGTTCATACGGTATTGTTCTTCCATTTTTGTTAAGAACCCATCAATTCTCTTGATACCAGCTATTGAATAAATCATCAAAGCCCTTGGAATCTTAGCCAAGAAAAGCGATAAAATAATTGTCTTATACTTTGGATCAACGGAGAAGTTGGTCAATTCTTGAATACTGAAAACCAATAACTCAACAAACCAGTTGATAGGACCAATTGTACTCAATAGACTCTCGGCTCGGTAAATGGCATCAACAAGACTTTCAAAATTTCCCTTCTTTGCGATTCTTTGTTGTTGATGGAATAACGTCCTCAATGACAGCATGATACTAAAAGCCACAAGTCTTAAGTTCAGTAAACATTCAGCAATGGCACTTGGCTCATTTGTAGGTAAGAATTTTCCCAGTGAGTATTGTAATGCCAATAACCTCTGAAGTGGTGGCGAAACCAAAAGTTTATCGATTTGATCCTTTGAATAATCCAATGAGAAATTAAGTGCCAAATGTGATTCTTCCAATGTCTTCAATATAAACTGTTTACGTAACGGCGTTTCCATACGTAAAACTTCTGATTGAACAACTGCAATGAGTTCATCAGCGACAATGTTAGTAAAACCGGCACTTGCAAATAGTGTAGCAACACCTGACGCAACCACTGGTATTTCTTTAGGTTGCCATTCCTTATGAGTTTTAACAATAGGATGGAACGTAAGTTGGTGTTCCGAATATGACACATAACCTGATAGAGATGGGGCAATTGAGACTGCTTCTGGTGGGGATTCCGGTTTCTCAAATTTGAACCCAGTATCAAGTAATGTACTAATTGATAATGAGGATGGATGATGTAATGCCAGCTTTTTCCGACTTCTTAATTGTACATGACCATCTGTTGTTACAACCACGACAGAGAAGTCAAAGTTTTTGAACCCGATATCCAAGATATCATCATTCAGTGTGTCTTCACCAATGAGCACAAGGTTGGGATAACCTTCAACAGAACCCATATCTGTCTTAAATCTCAAGTTTTTAAACTCTGTAGATATCTGATATTTTTGTAATAGGGTCTTTCCCGAGACACCAGGTCCAGTGAAGCTTAGTAATATGTCAAGTTCAGTATCTAACGAGAAATTTGGTGAAATAATTTCCACCCGATCCAACTCCAAGATTAGTCCATTCTTACCAACTCTGTTTAACTTTTCACAAATAAGTCTTTCAACTTTTATAGATGGTTGTAATTTCGTCTGTGGACTGGCACCCCAGTCAATAGTGAGTTTATACACTCTTAGTGCTCTGTCAAATACACTATGAGTTGCAACTATGATTGTTCCATCTCTTAAATACCCAATACTCGCTTGATCAAACCAAGTTTTTTCTTCCAACAAAACCTCAGCTTTGTTAAACTCTAAGATATTACCAACGTTTTGATAGTAAAGATTCGCTATACCGTTCCGCCTCACAAGCAAACATCCGGTTTTACCTTGAATTGGGTTCAAACAACCATAACTCTTATACTGATGTACAGAATAGTTGAATTTATCATTTTGAGCAATTGCTGGAGATGTTGCGATGATTGGTTTATCAACATTAAGCCATTTGAAACCAACACATTTCAGCGTTGATTCACCTTCACATTTGCCAATGTCATCTTGATAAAGAACGTCAATGTCTTCATAACAAGATAATTGATGTTGTGAGCCTACTCTCACAAGACCAGTACCAATGATGGTAACACTGCCAACTTCATCAATGACGGCAAGTTCTGGACCCGCTGGTGACCAATGCACGTTTTGAATGTTTCTGATGGTTGTTTGTGAAGGTGGTTTTACTGTATATGTCTTTTTAGGAGCCAAGCGCCATGATGAACCATGGATGGACTCAAGTTTTGTTATACTCAAGTTAGTTGAGTCTGTGAGGTCTGCAAAGGCTATGAAGCCATTTCGCGACCAAGAAATTTTATGGGATGAACGATCTATTTGTCTGATTGTCATTACTCAGACCTTTAAAAGAGATGATCAACAGGATATGAAGTTTTCTAAAATCAAACAAATTGATGATCTTACCGCCCATGGCTAAATTGAAGCGTTGGAACAAAGTGAGTTCGCGAACCTAATTACCCCCCCCCACCGCGAACTTGTTTGATACGAAGTAAGAAAGAGAGAGAGAGAAAAAAAAATACCAATTCGCGGAACGTGCAATCTCTATGCAGATGATTTCGGCATTAACCCGATTCGGATATGCCGGCTTTCTTTTTTTTTTTTTAATTGTTACTCCCCGACATTTTCATTTGTCACATTTGCAATATTAATAGTAGAAGTTTTACAAGTGTTGTTGTTGTTTTTTCTTTAAATGAAGTAAAAGTATTTGATGTCATATTACTATTTCTTTCAAATCCTATGGTTTTTCCCCCTTTCTTCTTACTTTATATAAGAGAAGTATGACGAATCAGATATTCGGTATATGCACACCGGAGAAATCTATCCAGCCGGACTCGGAGAAAGCAACAGATAAGGAATGTCTGCCTATTTAGGTTAGAACCGAGAATTAACAGTTTCGGAAGTTGCGACCGGTGAAGATGTCAAATCGGGTTTGCACACAATAGGCAGTTGTCGGATCTTTAAGATCGATGACATCTCTTTAAAACAAAAACACAACCCCAGATAATTTTATTTTTGAACGACAACGCATAATCTACGAATGTGTCTATTCTATATCTGACCAGTTAAAGAACAGTACATCAATTGATAGTGGATTTTTTTTTCTCCGAAACGGTCATGCGTACAGCTCAAGTGAATGACACCCAAATTTTTTTTTTTTGCCTTCCCACTCGTTGCCGATTTGTCTCAGTTTACAAGGAAATCAACCGCGCATCGGGTGGCTGCATTGGCGTTCCTACCTGTAGAATCGGTTTCCACGGGCAAGTGTATCGGAATTGATAAGGGATAGCGAGAAAGGGGGGGGAGAATAACGGGTTAGAAAAAGCGTCATGGTATTTGACTCATATGACCTTATTTCCCACGGGGTTCTGCGGGTTGGGCTTCCGTCGACGCACTCGCGAACTTTCTTCCTAACTCGGCGAACCCTTAGTATGAGAAAAGGTTTATTAAAATTTACCACAATTGGATGTGTAATCTCAATATAGTTTAACTATTGAATTCAATTCCATAATATCAATTAATTCATTCGATCAATAAAATCTTATCTTTCCCCCCCTTACAACGTTTGTACTTCTATCACACGTTCTCTAAACAAGCACCTCAATCCGCCGACCTGGTTCCCAAGGGCCTTTCGCCGCGGTTTGACACAATTTTTTTTTCCACCCACCGGATCAAACCAACAGTTTCTTCTCTCTCTGTGTGTCTTTTTTTTTTTAGTCAATTACAAACATTGGTTACAAATAAATATATAACAATCGAAATGGTTATGAGATCATGGAAATGCACCTCATTATTAGTCCCTTTATTCCCCCCCCCACACACACATATCTTTCAGCCTGTCCTTCCCACTCTGAATCAAAGTCATCCTTTTGAGCAGGCTAAAGCGCCTGTGTTCTGGTACACGCACACCGGCGTAACGCGCCCATTTTCCACCCTCCGCTAATCTGCAGCCAATCAAAGTCATCAAAGGCTGTAAGACCGGTCCCAAACCTTCGAGGTTTTTCGCCAGTGGGAAACTGTCTACCGGGTGGTGGTTGGTGGTGGTGGTGGGGGTCAGACATATATATATAAGGCGTGCATCGCCTTCTCCACAAAGGTGCACCAAGATGGTTGATCTTTTTTTCTTCCTTTTCTTCTTTATCCTTACAGGAACATATATTAATACACAATGGTCCAGCCATCCGAGCCAGAATTCGAACAGGCCTTGAACGAGGTCTACTCCACTTTGAAGGCATCTTCTCTCTTTGAGAAGGAGCCAAAGTACGAGAAGGTCCTTCCAGTTATTCAGATTCCAGAGAGAATCATCCAATTTAGAGTTGTTTGGGAGAATGACAAGGGTGAACTCGAGGTTAACAGAGGTTACAGAGTCCAATTCAACTCTGCCCTCGGTCCATACAAGGGTGGTCTCCGTTTCCACCCAACCGTCAACCTTTCCATTCTTAAGTTCTTGGGTTTCGAGCAGATCTTCAAGAACGCCCTCACTGGTCTTTCCATCGGTGGTGGTAAGGGTGGTTCCGACTTCAACCCAAAGGGTAGATCCAACAATGAGATCAGAAAGTTCTGTTACTCCTTCATGAGAGAGTTGTCCAGACACATTGGTCAGGACACTGATGTCCCAGCTGGTGACATTAACGTTGGTGGTCGTGAGATTGGTTACTTGTTCGGTGCCTACAAGCAGATTAGAAACTCCTTCGAGGGTGTCCTCACCGGTAAGGGTTTGACCTGGGGTGGTTCTTTGATCAGACCAGAGGCCACTGGTTACGGTTTGGTTTACTACACTGAGCAGATGATCAAGTACGCTACTCAGAACAAGGAGGACTTCTCTGGTAAGAGAGTCGCCATCTCCGGTTCCGGTAACGTTGCCCAGTACGCTGCCTTGAAGGTCATTGAGCTCGGTGGTACCGTTGTCTCTTTGTCCGACTCTAAGGGTGCCATTGTCTCCGAGTCTGGTATCACCAAGGAGCAGATCTACGACATCCAGGCTGCTAAGCTCAAGTTCAAGTCCCTCTCCGAGATCATTGGTGAGGCTTCTTCCTTCTCTGAGAACGCTGTCAAGTACGTTGACGGTGCTAGACCATGGACCATCGTTGGTCAAGTTGACGTTGCTCTTCCATGTGCCACCCAGAACGAGGTTTCTGGTGATGAGGCTAAGGCCCTTGTCGCTGCTGGCTGTAAGTACGTTGCTGAGGGTTCCAACATGGGTTCCACTCAGGACGCTATTGACGTCTTTGAGGGTGAGAGAGTCACCACCGCTTCTGCTTCTGCCCCAGCCGTCTGGTACGGTCCAGGTAAGGCTTCCAACGCTGGTGGTGTCTTGGTCTCCGCCCTTGAGATGGCCCAGAACTCCCAGAGAATGC
Organism: Petasospora bimundalis; assembly: GCA_030569745.1. Lineage (NCBI taxonomy): Eukaryota > Fungi > Ascomycota > Saccharomycetes > Phaffomycetales > Wickerhamomycetaceae > Petasospora > Petasospora bimundalis. The sequence goes on from JAJMLR010000002.1 coordinate 253,033, forward strand.
AGTGGACCTCTGAGCAGGTTGACGAGGAGTTGCACAAGAGAATGATCGTCTTGTTCAACCAGTCTATCAAGTTCGCCACTGAGTACTCCAAGGAGTCCAACAAGGAGGCTTTGCCATCCTTGGTTATGGGTGCTAACTTGGCCGGTTTCGTCAAGGTTGCCGACGCCATGTTCGACCACGGTGATGTCTTCTAAATGATTTAAAGCATAGATAGCTTAAAAAAAATAAAAACTTTGTTACGATTTAATTTTTATATGTATTTTATAGAACGCTTTCCATTGTGATGTTTGATAAATGTTGATGCATTTGTCTTTCCAATTCTTGGTTAACAATACGTCCAATTAACATGAAAACTGTACCAAGGGCACATCCAATAACACCAGATACCACAAATATTCCAATGTATTTGAATACATCGATTTTCCAGTTAATCATGACAATTGTAGTGAAAGACACTATAAATAATGTTACAATGATGAAACCCGTTTCCAAACCAATTGAGAAATCTTTTGATATGTAAAGTAAAGTACGAACTAAAACGTTATTTTCCAAAAGACTTGTAAAAGATATCATTATTTCAGTCGCATCTTTAACTTCATCAGTTAAATTTGCAACTGTTTTATCCATCTTTAAAAGGGAATTGTTAAGTATTTTTGTAGTTTGCAATGTTGATAACAAACTTGAATTTATTTGGTTTGATAAGAAGAATGAATCTTCTGATAAAAGTTGTAGAGAATTGAGATTATCTTTGGTCCTTATCAATGATAATTCCATCATATGATCCCTTTCTTGTAAATCATGGATAAATTTATCTTTCAAAATGGTTAATTCTTGAGAGAATTGAAGATCAACAGATTGGAAAAATTTCATAATATTAGATTCCAAAGTATCCGTTTGTAATTGTGAAATTTCCATTACATCAGTACTAATTTTGGATAATTTTTCCAATTGATTGGTAATGTATTTCCATATAACTTCTATTTGATCCTTATTTGTCTTTGTCGTATCATTCATCTCTTTCATGAACTTATCAAAGAGATCAAATGATTTTTTACTCTTTTCTTTAAATTCTTCGGACATTGAGACATATTCATGAAGAAGTTCAAATATCTTATCATAATATTCTGTAACACCAATGAACATATCCCAAATCTCATCTTTTTCATATGGAAGAGATTCCTGTAAACAAATTTGACCGATGGATTGATAATATCCACTAAAAGTTGTCCACCATTGAGTTTTCTTCTCCATTGAGGTAACACATAAGCTATAATCAACACTATCTGTTCCAAAGAAGTAACCTGCTCTCGTTTGACACTCAATGGGGTATTCGATATTAGCAGCTTGAAACTCACATATTGATAACTTTGCAGCAGCTGTAGTTCTCTGTTTAATTTCAAGATCATTTACTGATTTCTTAAGACATTGTGATAGAATTGGATCCAATGCAGATCTAACACACGAGTTATCCAGTTCCTTTTGATCTTTGTAGAATGATATTTCTCTATGTGAAGAGATGTTACGATACCTTCCAATGATATCGTTAACCGTATAAAGTTCCTCTGAAGCTAAGGAGATACTCAATTGAACTAAGAATACCAAGATTAACAACATATTATCTTCTACCGTATATGAAGAGAAATATAACAGTTTTTGGTTTTTTTCTTCCCTTTAATAGAAGCACTGAGTTTCATGATTGTAGCACTGAGTTTCATGATTGCAGCACTGAGTTTCATGATATTGACATGTCACAAATTACAGAAACAAATCAGGAAATCACAAAACTGGAGAGATTTATGGGAATTATATTTTTTTCTGTGTATTAAAGAGAATGAGAAAGACGAGCAAATTTGACTTATACAGAGAGAACAACAACAACAAAAAAATTTGATTCACTGCAAAATCCCATTGGTCTCTTCAAATGTCAACAAAAGACAAAATGTATTCTTTATATAACAAAAAAAAAGAAAATTTGTTTTTTTCTCGAGTAGCAGTGTTGACACCTCTCAATGAAAGCCGCGTCGAAACCCACATGACTTTTTTCTTAAGGGGGGGAAACATTGTCCACTTGTTAAGGCTTCAGCTACAAAGGCGAATCATAATAAAAAAGACCATAAAACGTTTTTATTCCCTTATTTGTGATCACCATAATGACACAGATACTGAAAACACGCGTTAATTTCCTCTTGCTGGCGGTGCTGCCCGTTCTGTGTTCTGCCATGGAAGGTATGAACATGGAGGGAGACGATGATGAGCTTTATCCACCACCACAGATCACAAATGGAGCGTCCAAGTCATTCCATTGGATCCTCACTGTCTCTCTTCTTCTTATAACACCTTCAATCTCAGCTGTTCTTGTGTTTGCAGAGCGTTTACACGCAGGTGTCGTTCTTCAAATGATCGCAACGGCTTATGCTGCAATTGAAGCCCTTTTCCTTAGATTCCCAGATTCTGATGGTGTTGAAAATAGAACTTCGAGAGGAACAGCATGGTTTTTACTTATACTCTCGACTATCAACTTGTTCTTTGGTCTTGTTCACTCAGGATCAAAATTCTTTAATGGTGAAAAGAAACTCGGAGCAATCGGACAGATGAGTGAAAAAACTATAAGAATAATTCACAGAACTTTGAGTATTTTATGTACATTAACAGGTTGGGTTAAAGCTTGTTTGGCACCTGTTGCAATGTTTGGCTTTTGTCGTGAATTACACACTGGTCAATGTCTAGCTCATGGTATCATGGGATCCGCATTTGTCTTTTATGGTGTCCTCTACGCAATCGTTCTTGTCATTCCCTTCCTTAGAGAAAGAACAGGTGGTCACTCTCAAGATTTTTACGACTCTCTCATTATGACTCTCTGGGGTATAGTCAACACTTTCACTGAACACCGTTGGGGTACTGAACCTTGGGGACATGGTGATTATCAACACACAGCCATGGGAATCATCTGGTGGTGTGGTGGTCTCTTGGGCCTTTTCTTATCTAGAGGTGGCAGAAGAACTTTCATTCCTTCTTTGTTGCTCATTTACACTGGCTGGTCCATGTCTGAGCACGTTCAGGCACTACAAATCAGTACAAAAGTCCATTACATGTTTGGTCTAGTGTTGATGACTGGAGGTGCCTTGAGAATCATTGAGATCTCAATTCTCCTTCAAGATGATAGATTCTTTAGAAATAAGGTCTTGTCCTTCCAATATTTACCACCATTCTGTCTCATTGAATCCGGTGTCTTGTTCATGGGTGCTAATGAAGAACAATTGAACCTTGTCCTCAGACTCAGTGCGGACCATAGCTCTTATATTATGGTCGTCACTGGTGCCGCATTCATGATCTATCTCTGGATTCTTTTGATCTTGGAGTTGTATATGAGACTTACAGGTATTGGTAATATCGATCTATCCGATTACAATGCAGTTGACAGATTAGAAAGAAACATCTCAAGCGCAGAGACTGCATCTACCGAGTTTGAGCTTGACAACTTGCATGACTAACGTTTTGCAGGATGGTAAAAATAAAATACATAGCGTCAAAAAAAAAAATATTGAAATCATAAACCCCCCCCCCTCTTTATTACTAAATGTATTGATTAATGCTAAATAAAGTTCAAAAAATGAGACTTGTGTCACTTGGAAACACCTGGTCTACCGCTTTCACCTTGAAGTCTTGCATCACTGGCATCATTATTGTCATCGTCCGTATCAATTTCAAAACTCTCATCTCTAGTCAATCTTTCATTTGGGAAGGAGTGACTCAATCTTGGTTCATTCAAGTTATCTAACTGATTTTCAAGTTCAAATTCAGAGTCTGTATCAGTATCATCAGGACGAATAATGTCAAACTCGTACTGTTCACGTCTCCGTGTTGTCCCTGGATTCACAAACTTGTTATAGAGAATCAAGGCAAAGAATCCAATTATGATCAATCCAAAGAAGTATTCAGCATAGTGTGATGGGGATTGAAGATATTTACCTTTATGCTCATCATTTGAGTGATCATGTCCATCACCGTCGAAGTGTTCTGATGTGTTTGTAGACTCTGTTGATGAAGATGTGAGTGAGGATGACACCGTTGATACAGATGCAGATGAAGAGACTCTGGTCAAAGATGTAGATGACGAACTGGCTGAAGAGGCAACTAAAGAACCAGAAGATGAAATGGCAGAAGAGGTTTTTGTGATATCAGCTTCCTTATCACTGTCATTAATATCTCTTTTTTGACCAAAGAAAGTTAACTGGAAGTTCTTCAAGTTCACCTTATTGGTTGCGTCATGGTTCTGAACCTGCAATTTCCACTTACCTTTAGAATTCTCGTCACCCCAATGGGCCACAGACATGAAGTTCCAATTCTGGAAACCTTCGTTGGACTTATCACCTCTTCTGACTACTCCCAAATTGGAAGTTATTCCGCTTGGAGAGATTAAATCGATAGAGACTTGACCACGATTGTCTGTATCCATGTTTAATGTGAGGATAACATGTTCGAGGTTTTTGAAGTTTGAACCGACGTCAACGTCAAACTCATGTGAGTACTCCTTCTCGATGCCAGTCTTTGGCTCAATAACAGGTGTAGTGCTATTCACTTGTTCATTAACGTTCGTCCATCTTTGAGCCAAGTCAACGATCTTACCAGCATCCAATTTACCAAAGCCGTACTTATGTGAATATTTACCAACAGGTGTATCCTGGTATTGACCATCGTGAATGTTCACTGTATCTGAGGCCTCAATGGTAAGGTATTGGACATCTCTCCATGTAAGATCTGGGTTTGCTTGTAGTACAAGTGTATAAACTCCGGCAGCCAATGGAGCAGCAGCAGATGTACCACCATGCTGATCTGTACAACCACCGTGAATATCAGTTGAATGTATATGCTCACCGGAACCGGAGGAGTAAGTCACAACAAGAACAGCAGAGCATGCTTCTGCATAAGGTGGATGAAGTCCTTTGTGATCAATTGCACCAACTGTTATGGAGTATATACTATTTGTGTAACCATCGTAGTTGCAATTATCACCACGCATGCCACCGTTACCTGAAGCAAAGACGTAGACTGCACCTTTACCATCCCTTCCTTCAGTGACACCTCGGCGAATTGCCTTCTTCACAAGAATATCTGGGGCTTGCATTGTTTTTCCGTCATCGGTTGGACCCCAGGAGCAAGAGTAAATATCATTAGTTTCAAGACCGTACACCAGCGCAGCCGCTTCGTCTTCAGTAGTGATCTCACCAGAGAGAATACGAATTCCAGCAACCTTAGCGTTGAAACCGACACCAACTCCACAAACGTCGTTTTTGACAGCAGCAATCTCTCCTGCACAACGAGTACCATGGTAGTCATCTGACAGTGTTGGTTTCGGTAAGCGTTGGTTGGCATTAAAGTCCCATGATCCCTTTTCACAGAAGTTGTCTTTTAAATCTGCACTCTCGTAGTCAAGACCATCGTCGATAACTGCAGCAACAATACCGTGTCCGGTGATATTCTGTGCCCAGGTTCCTGTGATATTAAGATCAAGTCCTGGATATGGTGCATTGACCAAATGCCATTGAGTTCCAAACTCTGGGTCCTTAATGGAGAACTGTTCCCTAGCCTCTAATATCTTTTCTTGTGATGAGTCCATTGCTCTACTGTCCTCGGAAACAGGGATGGGAGCACGTTTGGTTAGCCTCTTAGGAGGAAGTCTGTGTATTGTGCGTAGACCCGATCCTAGGAATCCTCTCTTTTTGAGTTTCTCAATATGTGGCACATCGTCAATGGACCAGTCATCATGATCTGATGTGTCCAGGAGATCTTCAACGCCACCATGTTGCTTTAACTGAGAGAATACATGATGATCTGGGTTACCACGGGCAGGGTGCTCGTATCTCCAGTTTGGGAAGTTCTCTTGTAGTTCCTCAATACGGGCATCTTGTTCCAAAGACACGGCGAAGTAGTCTCGGGCAACGTGGTCCTTTGGCGGCACCGCGTAAGAGCTCACTAATCCGGCCAGTGACAGTGCCAGTGCCGTCAGTGTACTTATAGGGAGTCTCATGATGTGTTGATATGCCCAAAGATGTAATAAATGGGCTTTTTTTTTTGGTGGAGTCCTTTCCGTCTACCTGGCGCTATGTTCAGTCAAAAGCACTGTTTGAGGCCCACTGGTTCTTTGTTTTGGTGCGCGCAAGTGCGTAAGCTGACTAAGCGGTTTCACTTTACGGTCCTTTGGTACCCTGATTAGGCAATACCAGTTTGATCGTTTACTATGTGATGATGACTTGAATCTGTTGGTACTTCTACAATACTTGAATATTAAAAAGTAAAATCCTTTTGTGTTTTTTTTTCGGCTTTTGCCCCTATGGCTGAAGTTACCTTTCAATATGACCTATAAATTGAGGTGTAAGATCTAATTGCTTGTCTTGAATATCATGTATAATGATCCTGTACACACAAATATATAGCTATATATATATATAAGAACATAAAACTGATACAATTAGAGCTTAGAACATTCCTCGCAGTTGGCACCAGCCAATGCACCCATTGGATCCCACAATGGTAATTCAATTGGCTTTGACTCCAAAAGGTGTGCATACTCCTTAATCTCATCCAAATCAACAACAATCTGGTAACACCATTCCTCAAAGTAACTCTGGGTCATGATGTAGTAACCATCAATTCCGGAGTCCTTACCCCAGGAGTTCTCAACACGATAACGATCTGGTTTGCCAGTTGTCTCGTCAATGTTGACACCGGTAATCAACATGGCATGGGTCATCAATGATTCACCATACTTCACACGAGAAGCCTTACTTTGGTTCTGTTTGAAACCAAATCCATCATAATGGAAGAATTCAACGTCCATGACACCTTTCTTTTTATGCATATACTTTGGTGTATGGGAACCAAAGAACACAGGTTTGTTGGCTTTGATCCTCTTCACGATCAAGTCAGTGAGGATCTCATTGGACATGTTCAAGTAAAGCACCTCACGTCCACCAGTCATGTTATTCAAGTCTGTAACCTTGATCATGGATTCGTAAGGGTTACGTGGATCATTGATAATGGAAACAGCTTTGTTGTAATCAAAGTTGACATACTCCTTGTAAAACTCCAATGGAGTAGTTGTAATCTTCTGGTACTTTTTGTCCTTGTCATAGAATTCCCAAGTAAACTCCTCATCCGGTTTTGGTGGCTTACCCAAGAAAATTGTCATGTACTTGTAAACCTCCTTCATCATTTCGGCCTTGATAGACTCCACATCTTCACCCTTAGATTTCTTCTCTCTAAGAATCTCAGCAAACTCTCTCAACTTAGACTTGAGCAACTCGTTCAACTTTCTGGAGTTTGTTGAAGTGAAAACATCTGGGAAGATATCAATTGGTACAACGGCAACCTTTTCAAGCAAGTTTTGAACCATGGTGAACTGACCACCATCAGAGATTGGGTCAGCAAGAAGAGATTGGATCAATCTAGAACTGACATCCTGCTCATATGTCTCAATGATCTTATCCAAGAAGTAGTTAGACTTCTCCAACTTGTCATAAAAGAAAAGATAACTCTGTGATAATTGGAACTCTTTCAAGTTCAACTTCTCTGCAACGGTACGACGCAACATGTTGGTTGTGGCAAATAACCAACATCTACCACTGGACTTCTGGTTGGTAATAGGGGCACCCTCTGGGTCAATGACATTAGAGAAAACATTTGGAATCTTAACAGTAGAATTGATCAACAATTCCTCTGAATTCTGTTGTTGCAAAACTGTAGAAGCCAGGTTATAAGTAGGATCTTGAGTGAAGTCAGACTCCCACTCCTTAAGGTTCTGAATCTTAATAGCAACCATTGTTTTTATATGAAACTTTCTAAAGATTAAATAAAATATCTCAATCCACACTCTAAGAGTAAATCGTAAGTGTAAAACGGACTAAATTGAAGATATTTATACCCGTAAATTTCAATGTACGGCACGTCGGTCGTTGCGCCCCCCCCTCGGCCTATCGTCGGGCCTATAATCCAATTGGGCGGGTGTCGTCGGACTTTTGGTGTCCAGGTGTTAGATCAATCTTCGCGAGCCTCCAGAAACGGGAAATCTGCCATTTTTCTAACGTGTCATTAATGCCGTTTCTTTTTTCCCGTGCAATCACATCGGAGCTCTTAATAAGCATATCGAAACTATCAATTTTTTGTGTTTCTCGTCCATAATAACACTCCATACAACAATAAGCTGGCTTACCTCCCCTCCCCTGCTAAGATCTTGAATACATAAAAATCAAGTCATGAGTGCCATACTCTCAGAAGCAGATCTAAACGACTTCATCAGTCCCGGTCTTGCCTGCATCAAGCCAGCAGGAGAAGTACGAGCTAGCGCCGTCAAAGATTCAGAGGGACACTATGAGATCCAAGTTGGCGATCAAGGCGAAGCATTTGAAGTCTCCATTGATGACGGAACAGTGAAGAACCTCCCCACTGCAGATATATCTTTACAAGACTGTTTGGCCTGTTCAGGTTGCATAACAAGTGCAGAAGAAGTCCTGTTAGCTAAACAGACACATAAGGTCCTTATCGCAGACTTAGAAAAGTACAAGGATACCAAAGTCTTCTCTTTAAGTTTGTCTCACCAGAGTCGAGTTTCAATAGCGGCCTTTTTGGATATACCGATCTACAAGGTGGACGAGTTGCTGATCAACTTATTCAGTGAACGTTATGGATTCCGTTTTGTAGTTGGAACAGAACTCTCTCGTGTAATAAGCATTGCTCAGATCAACCAAGAACTTATACAAAAGAAAATAACGGGTGAATCGAAGGTTCATTTATCAAGCATATGTCCAGGTTTCGTACTTTATGTGGAGAAGACCAAACCAGAAATCTTGCCATATCTTCTCAACGTGAAATCCCCACAACAAATCACCGGTATCTTATTGAAAAATCTCATCTCCAAACAACTCGACGTATCATATGATGATGTATATCATCTTTCTATTATGCCATGCTTTGATAAGAAGCTTGAAGCTGCAAGACCGGAGGATCATGTCGATGTCGACTGTGTCTTAACACCAAAGGAAATCGTTGAGCTTATAAGGGAAGAGGGAGTTAATGTCTCAGATTACATGACCAAAACCAATACACCACCTTTAGAGCTTTATAAGCAAGCTGCTCCGCAACACTGGCCATCCCCAATTGAATCGTGGTCTTCAAATATTGGATCCGCAAGTGGAGGATACGCACAAAACTATATCATTGCGCTGCAGAAATACTACAGACAGCAAAATATCAGTACGGAAATCAAAGAAATCAAAGGTAAAAACACCGATGTTATGGAGTTTCAACTCATTAATATCGAAACAGGGACCAAATTGGGTTCAAGTGCCATAGTTAATGGATTCAGAAACATTCAGAACCTTGTACGAAAGCTGAAACCAACAGGTAAAGTCAAGATAGGATCTGGACTTGCTGCTCGTCGGAAAGCTCGCCAGAAACAACCAGAAGTTGAAACAGAAGCAACTGCAGATCCATCCAGCTGCGATTTCGTTGAAGTTATGGCGTGTCCTGGTGGATGTATCAATGGTGGTGGTATTAATAATGGTGGAACCAATGTTAATAACAAGGAATTGGTGGCTGCTTTATTGAACAAGTACTACATGATACCAGTCATTGAGAGGCTAACAGATGAGAGCTTTATCATGCAGTACGTTCAAGAGTTTAAGAACCTCTTTAGCGTTACCCATGAACGTTTGTATAACTACAAGTTCAGTGCAATCGAAAAGGCCACTGATATCCTTAGTGTCGGTAGCAAATGGTAAATGTACACAAAGTGCTTGAAGAGAATTAATCAACTCGGTATTCTACAATATTTGTTGTTATCGTAAGCCACTAATATACATTAACTTGAAAACCTATAACAAAACCAAAACCCATAATTAAATTCGTAAACCGGAGACAAGCTTGTTTAAGCGGAAGTGGAGGAGGAGTACTTGGTGACAGCACGGGTACCTTCAGAAACAGCGTGCTTAGCCAACTCACCTGGCAAAATCAATCTGACAGCAGTCTGGATCTCTCTAGCAGAGATGGTGGACTTCTTGTTGTAAGCAGCCAACTTGGAAGCCTCGGAAGCAATTCTCTCAAAGATATCGTTAACGAAGGAGTTCATAATGGACATAGCCTTCTGAGAGATACCAGTGTCTGGATGTGTCTGCTTCAAGACCTTGTAGATGTAAGAGGCGTAAGTCTCCTTTCTAGCCTTGGTTCTCTTCTTTGGACCCTCGGTAGAAGAGGAAGTCTTCTTAGCAGCTGGCTTCTTCTCAGCTGGGGCCTTGGAGGCAGGTTTCTTCTCAGCTTTTGGTGCCATTGTGTGTGATGTAATATGTGATAAGTATTTAAACTTGGGGGACTTTATGAAGTGGATATTGTTTTGAGAGGTTGGGCGGGCGCGTCTGTTTATATAGCAGACAAGCGTGTTGTTGTGGCGCTGAGACGCGCCAGTAAACTCCCACCACCTGTGCTCTATATTACGCGTCTTAACTACCAGCTCTGTTCTGGTCCGCGTAGTTTTGAAAACTGCAGTTGGGAGTTACTCCCACCCAGCGTAATTTTCAAACCGTTGGGACTTTCCTTATTTGGAAGCGCGACCCTACAAACTCCCAGCCAAACTCCCACCATGTCCATATTTACGCGCGCTCTGTAAGTATATTTCAGCACATATGTTGGGAGCATTGGAACGTCAACAAATCAACCACGGGCAGACTCCCAATACAAACGCGCTCCACCCAAAATACGCGAGCGCGTATATAAGGACAGCTTCCCGCCCTTACCATCAACAGCAAAAAACAATTTTGTTCTAGATTCCCCATAGCAAACAATTCTTCAGTTGTTCGCATTTTCATTCACACACAAAAACACAAATAAATCATAATGTCTGGTGGTAAAGGTGGTAAGGCCGGTTCCTCTGAGAAGGCTTCTCAGACTAGATCTGCTAAGGCAGGTTTGACTTTCCCAGTTGGTAGAGTTCACCGTTTGTTGAGAAAGGGTAACTACGCTCAGAGAATTGGTTCTGGTGCTCCAGTCTACTTGACCGCTGTTCTTGAGTACTTGGCTGCCGAGATTCTCGAGTTGGCTGGTAACGCTGCTAGAGACAACAAGAAGACCAGAATTATTCCAAGACATTTGCAGTTGGCCATCAGAAACGATGAGGAGTTGAACAAGCTTCTTGGTCACGTCACCATTGCTCAGGGTGGTGTTCTTCCAAACATTCACCAGAACTTGTTGCCAAAGAAGTCTACCAAGGCCAAGGCTTCCCAGGAGTTGTAAGAAGTTTAATTTCTTTACTTATTTTCACTTGGTTTTGATGACGTCTTTGCTATAATGATTTTGGTTTCACGGTTCGGTTATGTCTTTACAATGTATATTAGTGGTTTAAAAAATTATAAATCATTGGGTTAAACTGACTTGTAGCTATCTTTTGAGGTTTCCACTTCATCATATGTGAAATCTTCCATTATCACTACGTTAAACTTATATTGATAAGACAGTAAGAATTCTGAAAGGTGTCCTTGTATATTCTTCTAGAGGCTGTCTTCTGCTTCATAGTTGTCTTCATAGTTGAACCTCTCAGCTCATAATTTGGGCCTCGCTTTAAAACCGTCCCACCTATACAATTGCTAGTAGTGCTGGTGGTCAACCGGTTTTTGCACAAAATTTCGACTGATTTCAAACTATACTTCCACCTACATATTTAACCCATTAACTAGAGTTTAATATATTGAAGGATTCTATTCGATAGCTACTCGAAAACACCGCAGCTGATGGATAGATCTGAATTGATTAAGTTGGAACTCGAATTTTTAGGTCAGTTTACACCCGAACATCCTCTTGCGCGCCTTATCGACTGAGATCTGGCAGTGTGCATAATAAATTGCGCCTTATCTATTTTAATGTATCATTGGAGAATTATGTAATTCATGTACAGCTTATTTATGTTATAGTCGAATTTATATTTAAAATTCATGATGGCCATAATTAATATATTAATTATAATATTATTAATATAATTATAATATAATATTATAAAATATTATGATTTATTTCAGAAAATGCATATCCATTTTTGAAATCATTCAGTTCATTTCTCTTCGTCTTATATGAGCAGAAATTTCAAAAAAAAGCGGTTTTTTAGAGTAAGGAGTGTTTGACTGCATAATATTTTGGCTTAATACTACTTTTGAGACGTTTCAATCCTTTTCATTGAGTATTCATTGAATTATTGTACTTTTAAAGTTATCAAAAAATTTGAGGTGTGCGGATGTTTTGAAGTGATGTCCAGATGTTTTATACTGAGTGATATATCTCATCCAAAAGAAGTTTGAAGTTGATGAAACTTGCTGGAAATATATCTCTGTTTGATGATGGATAATACCCAAGTGAAAGATGAGTCAGAACATAACCTTGAATACAGATTCAGAACTACAATTGGTGTCCGGATGGTGTGCGGGTGTCCAATAGGATTCTCACTTGCTAGTGTATTTCTACTTCTCTTCTTGCGCAAAAGGGAAACAAACATGCATTAATCATGACTTCATATTATATACAGCTCTAAAAGTTTGGGTAAACCCTTTGTAGATCTTGCGTTAGTTCAAAGGTACCAGTGGTCTTATCGAACCTCTTAAAGAAAATACCTGATCTGTAATCGTTCGTTAAAAGATCAACCAATTCTGGTGTGATATCCTCTTTTGAAACAGCTTTAACACGACAATCTCTAGCCTCAATTCCATTTAGTAAAGAGTAAAAAGTATCTTCTGGTGTTATTGTGTAACCAGAGATAACTGAATGATAACCGACCGTGTGTATGACAATTTGACCAACTTTTAAAATTGGTGGGTTTGTAAGCTTGACTCTATCAACCACAGCTTTTCTTCTCAACTCTTTGAAAGAAGACATTGCATCAAGTTTAAACCCAAGAGTTCTATGCTTTAACAATTCATCATCAACAAAACAGGCACAAAATGGGAATTTTTTGGCCAAATATGAGAATTCTGAGACATTAATGTTTGATCTTCGAAGACCACATAAACATAAGGCATAGTAATCTGCCATACTAGAAGGGATGTGATTCTTAGAACAGGGGTATGCCTCTCTGTACATATAACTTCCTTGTAATAGATCCCAACCATGTGCCAATGAGTGTATACGACGGAATTCGAGAAGAGACTCGAGATACTGAGTAATGGTAAGTGGACAAGTAAGTTCATGAAGTGAAGCAATTGGATCATTGGAATTAGTACGACGGACAAAAGTGTATATATCTGATATGGAGAAAACTTTTGGTCTAAAAAGGTCTTTCTTTAATGATACGTAACTTGAACCACTTTTAAAAGTAGGGTCTTTGACTATGAGGAATGTTGAACTTATTGCTGTTTCAATATTGAATGAAGCAGCAAGTTTTTGTATAACAGCATATTGCATAATTTGTGTTCCTTCTGTCTCTCCAGCATAAAATCTTAATAATGACAAATTTTCCAATGAATCATCAGTGTATCCTGATTCAACACGTTTATGAATTTCTGTTGCAAGAATTCTAATGATAAGGAGAACAATTGATGTTGATGAGATAGTTTGTTCATAATCTGGATGACTCTTGACACCTTTTATTGTAGAATTGAGTGTTGAAAGCCTATATGGTAATAATCGATCAAATTCTCTATCAAATAGACAAATGTCCGTACAAACCTCTTCAAATAATGGTTGTGTTGATGTGTTTGAAAGATATTTTTCTAGTTTCTTTAATACTTTCCTATGTCGTATCACTTCTAAGATTGATTCTGCATAGTAACGAGCTGTTAAATCATTCTTATCATTCTTCATCTCCACCAATACCGTTGTAATCTCTTCACTCATTTGAGTAATTCTCCATCCGTCTTTAAGTGTAAAAGTACTCGATTTGAGAGTCTTTTTCACTGTGATATCTTGAAAGTGTCGGGTTTTATAGTAGTCCATTAGATTCCCAATAGAAAGGAAATCATTTATACAAGTATCATCTGTACTGAACCACCGTTGTCGTACTAATCGTCCCCATAATTCGTTTGCTTCTATTGTATGTCGTACGGAAGAATGAACGCATCGAAGCGCGAGCAAGTCTTGAACATCAAGGGATTCGGCGATCTGATACCATATTTCGACTGGGAAATCGAGGTGGTGGACACCCATTATAATGTTCAATCCTTTTAACCCTCACTGAGAATCTATTGGTGTGGCAAATGACAAGGATTGATATCGCAACTCAAAATATTTAAAATTGATCTGATTTTTTATCAAGATTTTCGCATCTTTCTGTCTCTTTCTCCCCTTTTAAAGCTGCTCACCAATTTTTTTGGAGGGGGGGGGAGCCAAGAGGAAAGCAAAGTCCACAAAAAAAAAAAAAAAGAAAGTGGGGGGCCTCCCCAGTCTAAGATGCAAGTTTGAGCTTCTTTTTAGGCTTCCAGACTGTTATTCTACGCACAATGTGTTAAACTTGATGAGCTTTTTTTTTTTTTTTAATTTTTTTTTTCATTTTTCATGTGTATTTTTGTACCTTATGTCCTTCTTTATTGCCCTATCTGATTAGAGGCAAAAGAAAAAAAAAAGGGGGGGGGGCATTAGCCGAATATTAAAGTTAAAATATACTCTGTTTTTTTTTTATGCTTCAACGCGGTTCTCGGCAGTTCTTTGCTCTGGAATAGCGGTGACGTCGATATGTGGGAATTGAGTCTTCTGCAATGGTTGGAGAGATTCTGGCTCGTTGTGGTGCTCACCATATTTAATACCTTGCTCGTACTCCTGTGGTTGATGTTCCTCATGGTCCAAAACTTGGTATCTACTGGACTTGATGAAGTCACTGATGATCTTAGTGACTTGCAATGGTCTGTCGGCCCAAATCAAATGGTTGGAGTTCAAATCGGAAAGAGTGTAGTTAGGGAAGTGTTCACTGTAAGCTTGCAAACCTTTATCATCAATGAAAACAGATTGTGTTCCTCTAATAACTCTAACAGGTCCGTAATATTTCAAATCCTTAACCTCTTCTTCTGGCCAGTCGGCAATCTCATCAACAACCTTGTTATCAAAGTGACGCACTGGAATAGAGAAGTTAACAAGACCAGGAGTGTAGTCTGTAGTGTGTCTTGGCTTCTTAATGTCAATGTTTCTCAAAAGGTACTGCAAGATATCACCATCTGGGATATACTTGTGCATAATAGCACGAGCCTTAGCTCTCCATTCCTTATCATGTACTGTGATATCAGACTTCTTACCAACAAGAGCCTTAAGAGCTTTAATAAAGGCCTTAAGGTAAACCTTGATCTGTGGAGTCTTAAGTGGAGCGTTACCAATGATAACACCGGAGCTACAAAGCTCTGGGTACTTCAACAATGTAAGAAGGGCAACCTTGGCACCAAGTGAGTAACCAACAACGTTAACTTTAGTCAAATTGTGATCCTCACAGAAATCAACAACGTCCTGCGTTAGTGTGAGGTAGTTTACAAGTGGGAAGGCATGCTCGGATTCACCATGGTTTCTAAAGTCCAAAGAGTAGACTGGGGCATGGTTTTGGTTGGCAATGGTTTGACAGTAATCCTGGTAGTTCTTCTTAGAACCGAAAACACCATGAAGGAAAAGAACTGGATGGTTGGTGGCCACGTTAAGATTTGGGTTAACGGTCTTGTTTGGCATGTGCAAGTTGTAAGCGAGCTGGACCCTGTGTTTGGTCGGAAGCTCCATAAGGGCCTTGGCCTCATTCATTAAGATCAATGAAGAACGCATTGTATTGTGTATGGATGTTTTCTTTGTATTTTTGTTTTCTATGGAGTTAAGCGATAGTGCGTGGGGAGTAGGGACCTGTCACCTATATATACGCCCTTTTGGGACCCCACGCTCCTAAACTCCATGGCAGAGCGTCTCTGTTTGCCCCGTTAGGAAATAGCCACACGCAAAGCAGTCGAAGTCCGGGTGGATCTGGGCGCTTGGTTGGCATCTCCACCATCGGCTTTCATTTTTGTGTCAAATTTTTTCTTCTTTTTGCCGCAATTTTTTGAGCCGTACTTCGGTATCACTGTTCCGAGTGAAATACTCGCAGATATGAACAACAAAAGAGGGCTAAACAACGAGGGCAACTTCATGAAAAAAACCACAATTCCAAAGCAAAAAGATATTTTAGTTACCTATAATCGAATACATTAAGATCCAGAAGAAAACCCCCAAAGAATTAGGTGCAATATAGCAAAATCGGTAAATAAAGAGCTCTAAATCCCGTCCCATTGTTCTCGATCAGCGATGCCCTCCGGAGTTAAACACACTGGCGCTTCTCTCTATCCCAACACTGAAATCTTCTCCCAACAACCGGTAACTCGACAATGAAGACACCGTGTCGGTACGGCTAGCTATACAAAATGTAGCAATTGTATTAATCAGTGTGTTATTCTACTTTTCAGGGACTAAACGGGGGCCGATATCACATAAGCATGATAGATCGAGACAGGTGGTCTAAAATGCCACTAAAAATATCGTGGGAAACCAGCTTGGCTCCTTCGCACTTTAGAAACGAATCTGTTCAATTGCGACTTAGTTTCTAATGTCTGATCTAATCTTGGCCATATCCTCCAATAGAAAACGGGTTTATCGCTTTTCTAGTCCGACTCGCATAAGCTACCTTCAGCGCGCGTTCCTTTTTTCTGATTTACCCCTGAGTCCTGAACCACCACTCTACGACCGAGCATTAATCTTTCATTCCAGAATCGGACTCCACAGTTTTACACCCTTTCTACAGCTCCGGTTCGGCAGTAGGAACAAACCGTCGATTTCTTTTTTCTTAACTATTAGGGGGGTTAAAGTGAGGATCTGGCCCAGGCTTAACTCCTATCTACGACGATCTCTTGTTAAAATAAACACCGAACACGGACAGCTACAATCAATTTTTTATATTTGCAAAAGGGAATATCATGATCGTTCATTCAAAGAGTCATAGAAGTAGACTAGAAGTCAATGTTCTGTGTTGTTTGTTGTGGTTCTCCTTCATCTTCCACAGGGATACCCCATTCTTCGATCTCGAACTTCTTTCTTCCATTCTTGAAGGCAAATTCACTCTTCATAACCATCATATGACCTCTTTCACTTAAATGTGGGATTTTGTAGATATGCACAAGACCATGCTGGACTTTTGTAGGTTGGTTATGATAAGCCTTTTCCAAGAATTTCATCATCTCTTGATTGAAAGGCTCCAAATGGATAACAGAATCAAATAATAGCTCCATGTTTTTCACCAGCGATGATTCACGACTGTATAGATCTAAAGCCAGAGTGGCAGTAATGACTAACTGTTCATGCTTTCGTGTCAGTGCCCTCAATGTATGAACAAATGGAAGTACTTCTTGTGGGGAAGTAAGTGTTGGTGGATATAGAGCTGGATTCAAAAATGAAGGGATTACAAGCCTTATAACCTTGTTCTTTTGCTGTTGGATGACACGTTCAATCTGCTTAATAACCGGTTTAAAACTTAATGCTAGTGGAATGAATGTTATCTCGTTTGCACCTGGACTTGGATTGAGTCTAGTTGTGATATCAAACTGATGGTTGAAATCTTTGTACATCTCATTATCCAAATTGATATTTTGTTGTTTGTTCTTGTTTGGATCGTTGAGACCATATCTCCAAGCGATTCGAAGATCCTTGTCTTTTGTTACAGATGGTATAGGTGATGATCTTTTGATAGGTTTGGATTCACCATCAATCAAGTTTTGAACTGAGACTTTAGTTTCATTTTCAAAAACTTTAGCCTTTTTGATATCTTTACTGCTTCCCTTGTACACTCCTGGTAATTCCTTCCCCCATCCATTGTTAGATGTAATGACGATGACATGTGTGTTTGAAGATTTTGGATCCAATCTGTTATGAACAATACCTTGACTTGCAAATGCCTTAGCGATAACGCTTCCAAAATCTGTTGTTCCACTTTCTTCTACAAGCATAGAAGAGCCTAATGGCAAACCAGAGTGACCCAAGATTTTATCAAGATCAGCACATCCTGTTGATACTGTAATTTGGGAGTTTATCGATGAAGGTCTGGCACCAGGATGTTTGAATTCCTCTTCCACCGCAAGCGTTTTCATCTTATTAGACAAGGACTCAACAGATCTACCTCCCAAGGGAACATTGTTATTGCCCCTTATACCCATTGGAGATCTTCCAGGCACAACTGGGGTTCTACCAGGTACTGCGATAGGTGATCCCATACCATGACCCATGGATGGGGAACCTCCAGGGACACCACGACCAGGGACTGCGGATGGGATTCTTCCACCAGAGCTGATAACTTCTCCTCTCTTTCTGAAAGACATGAGAAAATATAACGTTAATGAAACACGATAAAGAGAGAGAGAGAGAAAAGGGAAAGCTCATCGCTCTTCTGTCATTCATGTTGGTGAAAAATCGATGCTCCCCCCCAAGAGAGCCACCACCCGGACACCAGGATTTTGATCACAGGGTGGCGTCACCCGCGACAACGGTCGATATGTTTACACTTTTTGAAAGCAATGCACATTCTCCAGCGGTTATCTTTAAGTAACAACCGAGCTGGTTTCTTTGTAAGACTCACGAAATGAGTGAGGACAGCGTCGAGGGGAAACTCACCGATGTCGTGGACAACGATGACACCAAGACGCTCTTTGAGGATCATGCACAGCAGTTGATGTACTTCCGTGATGAGGGTCTCTTGGAGGGAAGCACCGTTGTTGACAATGAACATGGTTTAAAAGTGCCCTTGAATGCATTTCATAGCAGAACTCTATCAAATGAGATGCGTTTGAAGAGTCAAGTATCACAGTTACACTATAATAACAACAGAGTTGCATTGGACAGATCCATCTCATCGGGTATTCAACTTTTGATTGATTTACAAACGGAGAACAAAGCGCGTCCTGTGTTTTATCCTTCAACGGAATTATCTGATAAACTATTGAATAGTAGAAAGGCACATTTGGCATTGATAAGAAAAAATTCCATCCAGAGTGTCAAGTCCATTCAAAAACAACCAGAAGATGATGATGCAGATGAGGAGGAGAATGATGAATTTGCTAATACAAATTTCAAAGTTTTGAAACTCAACATCAAAATGGGGAATAGCCAAGTGTCAGGTTTGGATAAGACAGCATTAGCTCAAATCTTTGATGACAAGATCACTCAAGTGGCTAAACATCTAAAGGCTTTGAAGGAGAGAATTGATGATACTTCATCAAAAGTACTTGTCACTGGTGACTTAAACTCTGGTAAATCGACTTTCTGTAACGCCCTTTTGAGAAGAAAAGTACTCCCTGAGGATCAACAACCATGTACAACAGTGTTTTGTGAAGTAATAGACTCGAGAGAAAACAATGGAGTTGAAGAGGTTCATGCCGTTCCTATTGGATCTGAATATGATATCAGAAATGAAACCACATATAAGATCTTCAAGGTTAAAGAACTTGAACACTTAGTTGGTGAGTGTGATAAGTATTCAATATTGAAAGTCTACGTTATCGATAAAAGATCTATTGACAACAGCTTGTTGAGAAATGGCATTATTGACATTGCCTTGATTGACGCCCCAGGCTTGAATTTGGACTCATATCAAACCACAGAAGTCTTTTCTAGACAAGAGGAAATCGATTTGGTTGTGTTTGTTGTTAGTGCAGAAAACCAATTTACTTTATCTGCCAAGGAGTTCATTGCTGCTGCGGCTAATGAAAAGAAACTTATCTTCATTGTTGTGAACAGATTTGACAACATAAAGGACAAGAACAAATGTATGCGCAGAATTTTAGAACAGGTTCAACAGCTTTCACCAGATACACACAAAGACGCTCGGGAATTTGTACACTTTGTATCATCAAGTGGAATTGTTGAGGGTCTTCCTGACTATAACGGTGATGATGACGATGGTGGTGATGATGGTAATCCAGGTGGCCCTGATGACTTTGATAACATTGGTGAAAACCCGGACTTTGATCATCTGGAAGCTAGCTTGCGTAATTTTGTTCTTCAGAAGAGAGCTTTATCCAAACTACAACCGGCAAAGACCTATTTATCGAATTTGTTTGCTGACATTGAAGAACTATCGTCTGCAAACCAGAAGATGTACCTCAATGATATGGATACCATGACCGGAAAATTGGATGAACTCTCACCACAATATGAGGACAGCATGGTGAAGAGTGTTAAAGTTAATGAGAAAATCGAGTCTACTATTGAAAACATCTCACACAACGTTTACAACTACACAAGAGACAAAATTGTTTCTACACTTGATACAGTTGGTGATCACCCGGTGGTTCAATATAACGGCCTCTTCAACTTGGCTCAATACGTTTTTGAGACACAACAAGCTATTACCACATCCATATTGGAAACAGTAAGTGAGTGTGAGTTGTACGCTCGTAAGGAGACCTCAGAAGGTGTCGTGAAGATCCATGAATTTGGTAAGGAAGCTCTTGGTGATGAGTTTAACAGTGAAAAAGTATTCAGAGATGATGTTATGTTTACAAGGAAGAAAGATTCGCTCATGAGACAAATTGATGACTCAGTTTCGATCTTTGACTTCATTGATCCTTCCCTTGAAGGGTTTTTGGCTGTGTTTGGGGTTAGCAGTAAGACTACAGATCAAGTACTTGTTTGGAAAAACTCTTTGTATTCTGTTGGTATTTATGCCATTTCTCGTGCAACTTCTACGGGGAGAATAGTGAAGAATGTTTTCCAGTATGGTTCATTCTTTTCAGTCAATACTCTACGACTGATTGCTGTTCCAGTGGCTATCGGTCTTGGTATTGTTGCTGTTACATATCTTGTAACTGATATTCCTAATGCACTTCCAAGAAAATTGGCACTGAAGATTAAGTTCCAAATGAAGGAGTTGGATTACCCACATCAAAACTCTGATAGAATTGCCAAAGAGTGTCGTAAGGTTCTCAAGTTCCCAGCCAGAGATGTACAGAGTGCATTCCAATCATCCTTGGACAAACATGCTGTTCAAAGAGAGAAAATTCTTGGTTCAATTAAAGATGCTAACGTTGCATCAGCGTTCTTCGGTAAGTTGCTGAAAAAGGCAATCGATCAGAGAAAGCTGGTGGCATCTCTTGATTTGGAAGCTGTTCAAGGTTAAACCTTTCTCGTAATGAGTTTACTTTTAAATACTTGTATATAAAATTTTTTAACGAAGTGCTTACGATTTTACTTGGAAATTAGTCTTGCGATTCAACCCGGCCACGGGAATGCAAAAAAAAAGGCCAGTTTTCTTGTAAAATATCGAACTCCGAGATTTCAAACCGAGTTTACTATTCTTGTGGGGTAACTATCTTTACTAAAGACCATTTAGTTGAGTTTTTCAAGTAAAAATACAGGGGATAATACCCATATAACGAAAGCTGCTGGCCCCAGGCTCTCTAGATAAGACTTTTAAATCCCGATAAAGCTGGTGGGGGTTTTTCCTTCCCACGGCGAAGAAACAATAAAGGCCGACGGCCGCGCCAGTTTTATTCAGGCTAAATGAAAAGCTTAGCTCGAGAATAACCGTAGAAGGATCTAACGGCAAACGAGAGATTCATCATGATATATTCACTGTAGTTTAACTTGGTGAGGATGGGAGTCTTACTTGCAAAGTGGATGCAAAGTGGATAAATGGGGTTTCTACTTTTCTGCAATGCAAGAACTTTGAGCCGATACCAGAATAATGTATAGTATTCTAGCACACAATGGGCATACTTACTTGGTATATATATACAAGGAGACCTAGGGGGTTATATAGTCTTTCTTTTCCCCCTAACTCTTCTCCGTGTTACTTCAGCTTTCTTTGCGTCAACGTTACCCAGAGAAGCTTTAAACGATTTCCCTTTCTGGAATAATTGGAATTCCACAATCTCATGTATGGCTCTATTGTCAGTCCTTTTAGAAAACCCACGGATATATCTTCTTTGAGATGATAATTTGGATTTAACAAGCGATTCACAAACCATCTCCGTATTGTGGAAGACAAACATACCAGGGTAGGACTCGTCATATTCAACATTAGGTAGATGTAAAACCTGCTTCATGACACGCGCATATGCGTGGAGAATTTTGACATGATGGAGCATTTCTTTGTTCGAATAATCAACAAAGAAAGGAAATCTCCTGCTTACGGCTCGTCTGATGAATTCCCAGTCCTCGTAGCAAATCTCACTGGAAACCTTAGAAGTATGGGTGAGACGTTTGTGATAGTGCTGAATGAAACACAACGAGAGTGCGGGATCCCACTCGGAAGTAACCATTGCCCTTGCATTGTTGTTCCAAACCCTTCCAGTTTTCTGCGTAAGATCACCGTTATAACTCTGCTGTGAGCTTCCCATCAACTGACGTAGAATCGCTCTTGCTACCTCTGGTGTTATTCCTCGTTCCTTGAAAAGGGGATGAGCCATAATGTAACCTGAATAATTGTTAGATCAAAATCTCAGTTAATGTTATGATTGAGGAGACAGTATGAATTAATCTACATTCCTCATGTGCCTCCCCCATATGGACATCGCACCAGCGCGGAATGTTATAATCAACAAAGAGATTGCGCAAGGCATTGGCCAGAAGAAAATCTCATGCTTTCACAAAGACTACATATGGTGAGGAGTACAAACAGATACATAGCATAAACAGTGATACTTGTAACAAGAGAAAGCCAGATGAATAGATAATTAGGCACATATGCACAAACAGTAGTACCGGTTCTTAAATAGGAGCGTGAATCATAGAAGACAATAGAGAAGGAGTGGTTCAGTGTTTAGGGTGTCCCTTGACTTCTCTGCACCAACCAGCAATGTCATCACCGCATCCACACAATGGTCTTTCTGTCACAACGTTTTCAAGACCAATTGCATCAGCAATCCATGGATGATTGATCATACCACCGGCATCTGCTCTCTTTTCTGGATTCGTAGACAACATTGGAGACAAAAACTCTGCAATTTCACAAGCATCTTGTTCAGAGTACTTATACTTGTCCATTAAAACTTCTCTCAATCCCCATGGCTTCAGTTTGGATATGTTTTTCAACTCTCCTCTGGAACTGAAGAACTCGCGAGTATATTTACCATCCTTCAATAATTGGGGAGGGAACTTACCTAAGAGCTCAATGATCTGTGCAATATGGTCATCGTCCTTTGTGTATGAATGCCCTTGCACAGGATCAAAAAGATAGTCACCTGTCAAAAGTTCAAAGATCATACATGCCAACGACCAAACATCAGCAGAACAACCCCATGACGCACCAATCAAAACTTCTGGAGAGCGGTACTGCCTTGTTTGAATATCATCAGTGAAATGTTCATCGTACCAACATGCATTACCCAAGTCTGCAATTTTAACACCAATCAGGTTTTCTTCCGATGCCTCAGTAGAGTCTGTATCTTCATGTGGTACTAAGATAGTACTATTGTCGGCGGAGATGGACATTGAGGAAAGTGAGTTAGCAACTGCATCAGATTTAGTGGGTGTCTCTGTGCTTGACTTCAATGGAGAGCCAATAGTGTTCTTCATGGATCCGAACATATGACCCGAGCTGATTGGAGATGGGAGAGGCTGTGAGCCAATGACAAGTGTTTGACGTCTTGAGCGTCTACCATTTCTGGATGGGGTAGAACTAGTACTGCTCATTGCGGTTACATTTGTAGCTGATGTTGATGCTGATGCTGCCAAGTGTACTGAGGATTTTCTAGATGCTCTTCTCTCTAACTTTCTTTGATCCTTTTGAGCTCTCTCTATGGATTCCACCATCGCGACAATCTGTTCAACATCACCAATTTCAATAAGGACATTTTCAGGTTTAAGATCAGTATGAATGACACCACATTCTCTGTGTAAGTAATCAAGTGCCAACAGCATCTGCTTGGCAATTTGTTTGACGTAAATGATAGGAATTCCTCTATGTTTGTATTTGCGGATCAAACTCAACAAGTTTTCACCGAGTACTTCAAATACCATAATGACATGAGACCCATTAGGACCCTCATGCATGAATGAATCCAAGAATGCAATGACGTGCTTCTTACCTCTGTGGTCCTTTCCACATTCACTCACTCTTTGAAGAAGTTTGATTTCGTCCAATGCTGTCTCAGTGTAGTGTCTAGCGGACCTAACAATCTTCATGGCAACGTGTCTATTTTTCTCGGTGTCCTTTGCTAACCAAACAGTACTAAAATGTCCCCATCCTAGTTTTCTCACAAGACAATATCTTTCATTCTTGTAAGTTTCACCTTTGTATGCTGGATGGTATCCACCTTTCTTATAATCCTCCTTGTCTTCTTCACCTTTTGGCTCTTCAAATGGTGCATCTTCCTCGTCGGTCTCGTCTTCGTCATCATCATCGTCATAATCGTCATGAGCTATATGCCCGTTGTGGTTGTTGTGGTAGCTATTGCTCTCGTAAGAGATATTCGTATTCAGACCATGTGGTATCCGTGTTGTTAATGAATCAATTTGTTGTTCAGATGCGTTCTTGAATGCAAGCGAGAGTTTTGACTGAGCAGTTCCTGCATCAGACTTGGAAGAGGCCTTTGCCGGGGAGAAGATATTGCGAGACTCCGGGTCAACAGAGCGAGCCATTGGAAATGTGTCAAATGCAGTGGTAGAAAAAAAAGAGATGGTTATATGAGCTTATATCTGTTATTTGAAAGAGAGGAATGAAGGGTAAGCTTTCTCTGACGTAATGTGGTATATAGTTAAGCTTGAAAAGAATCCAGTATGATTTGTTATGTCTTCTTCTTTTTTCTTCTCCACGTGTTCAAGATGGGAGTGCAAAATAATGATTGAATAATATTTCTATAGTTTTAAAGCAGTGGATGTTCTTAACAGCTCTTTTTTTTATATCTGCTCGTAGCTTCTTTTTTCCCTTTCAAGTCAAACTGCGGATCGGCTTCATCTCTCAGCCCTTTCGACAACTTCGCGAAAAAAAACCCCCACCCCTCGGAATATGGACTTCCGACCAAAATAACCACAGATCCGAGGACGCCATCTCTCTTCTCTCTTTCCACCTTTTGATTTGTATTTCTTTGGTCAATTCGGTTGTTGAGCTTCTCTGGATTAAAGATGGGTGATATGGATATTGATCAAGTTTTTTTTGGGCTTGACAGCTTTGTTGAGGCGTGTGAACAGGGCACATTGGACCCAGACTCCATCTACACCGAGACATACGTTACACTACTTGACAGACTGGCCATTATCCTTAGGGATGAAAAGGCAAGAGACCACCCATTGGTTACTCAAAACTTGGAGAAGATCACTATCGCTGCGGACTATGTACTTGTAAGGTGTTCAGAACCTGGATTGAGACCTTTGATGATGGAAATGCTTAGAGTCATTGGTAATGCTGTCGCTGACAAACCGTTAAATAGACAAGTTGTTGTGCAAAACACAGATTTGATAAAGAATCTCGGAAATCAATTGCAGGAGAATTTTGATGATGACGATTTGAATGAGCGTGTCTTTATCCTTCTTAAAAATTTGGTAATTGATTCACCAGAAGTTGCAGAATCAGTGGCAGAGCTCATCACTAACAATCTTCTTGTATACACAAGTTATGAAAACGCATTTCTATCCATTGACCTTCTCACAGATCTTATACCATACCACAAATATACCCCAAACATCAAAAATATCGAAAGATTCACGAAGAAGATCCTTTTATTTATTGCTCAACATGATGAATTTGATGAAGATGAGTTCTCTGAGTTGATAGTTAATACATCTGCAATTCTCGAGGAACTCACACTTGATCAACGACTTAGCTTCAAAGACTCATATCACGAAGTCTCAACACAAGAATCTTTATTCCAATGCCTTAAAAGCATCGAGGAACTTGAATTTCAAAACAAATTGGTCGCAAACCGTAAATTGTACGCTTCCATTGGAAATGTCTCTGCAAACCCATCTGCTTCCAACAGACCTTTGGTTTCAAATTGCATTACAAAAATTCATGAGAAAAGTGAAACAAACGGATATATCCTCTCAGCATCCATGGCTATTATTGGTAATTCCATTGCATCTGCATCAGATAGAAATTTGATTTTACAGGAGGCACCTACTATCATAAACGATACCCTTTCCAAATACGATAACTTGGTTGATCCAGTACAGTTCCAAGGAATCCTACATATTTGTAAGAACTTGGTGGGATTTGACACAATTTCTGATTTCTTTACAGAGACCAACGTTATTATACTGTCACAATTCATTGAAGCAACAGTTCGTAATAGCAGGTATTATACCAATTTTTCAGCTTTACTTACCGGATTTCTCAAGAAACTTATTGTCCTTTTGGGGAAATCCCAATTGATAAAGCTCTCAGAACACAGTATAATAGACTCTCTACTTTCATCAGAGTCAAACTATGAGTCTAACACAATTCTTCTGCTCCTCATCAACAAAATTGCCGTATACGGAACAGAGACTGATCTAACACCGTTGGTTAACCGTATCCTAGAGTTTAAAAACCCAAATGTACCAGCTTCATTCATATTTGAGCTCACAAAAACTGTTGGTGTTCTACTCAAAAATAAGCCAACTTATTTCTTGACAAACTATACTGACGGTGTGGTCACTCTTCTAAACACTGCGAAAACTATCGTGAATGGTCCAAATTCAACAGATAATGCTTCAAAAGCAATTCAGAATAATAGTAAATTCATTGCAGGAACTATACTATCTTTAGGAACAGATACCATTGTTGATGAAAATTTAAAGGAACTGTGCAAAGAGTTTTTAAAGGATTGAAGTTTAGTTAAATATGGAGAAAACAACAGTTCATATATACATTTTGTTACTAAATATAATCAGAGTTTCGCCTTAGATGCAATAGAGTCAACAATTTTAGTGACCTTCTTAGCAACACCGTACGATAACTCGTAACCCATTCCACCGGCACCATAAGCATGGACTATGGTATCCTTACCGATCTTCTCAGCTTCAACTCTGATTCCGCCTGTTCTAGCTGGTCTAAACCCAACGTTGATGTTTCTGATGTCTAACTTGCCATCGATGAAGATCTCAGGATAAAGAACCTTAGCTCTAGTAATCAATGCCTTGGTGTCATCCTCTTTTGGTGTACTTTGGTAATCATCCAACTGCTTTGTACCACCGAGGATCAATCCACCATAACAAGGTCTTGGAATAACAAAAGTCCAAAGACCATCTTTAGACTGATGTGTAATTGTTTTGTTCAAATATGGACAGTCTTGCGGAACTCTAACAAGTAAAGTTTGACCTCTAATCAGGAATGACTCAGGGTCCAATCCACCATTGTATTGTAAGCCAGTACCACTTGCGTTGACGACAATCGAATTTGGATAAGCCTTAGCTACCTGCTTCAATGATATCAACTCTGCTCTTACAAACTCAACACCGTATTTGAATGTAAGCTTTCTCTGGAGGTATTGAATGTAGAAAGGAGAGTTCAATACCCATGTATCATAACGAGCACCAAATGTGACACCATCTGGGAGCTCACTTTTAGGCAATTGTGCAAACCCACTTACGCCTTCAGTGTAACCCTTAGCTGACATGGAGTAGATTCCTTGATCTTCGAGATGATCAATACCTTCCATCCACTTAACTGAGGATTCTGGTTCCTCTTTAGCAAGAGTTTTGAAATAATTGTATGTATCTCTGGTTAGCATTGCATCCTCAAAGTCCTTAGCAGTGTGAGAAGGGAATGGTCTATAGTGTGCACCAGCCCATGGTGAAGTGTACTTCGAATTAAGAGGGTCAGTTGGGAAATGGGAAGCAATAACCTTAACTTTGTAACCCTTTTCACTTAAAGTAAGAGCTGAAGTGAGACCGATCACACCAGCGCCGACAACAATAACTTCCGACATCTTTGATCAATTTCTTAGTTTTATAATAATAAATTATCCACAGAAAGTAGATGGTACCAGGAAAGAAGGCAACTCTCCTTTTATGGGCCTTTTTTAAGTGTCTCGTACGATTGGAATTGTTACTGGTAGTGAGCTTATGAGTCCAAAGTCGATCGGAAATCTCCCCGCGAACTCCGAGATGCGATGGCCAGAGCAGGAGACTACAACTATAACGATTTTTAACGAAACATGAACTGTATTAAAGAGAAAAACTTCACCCCGAAATAAACATAAATACCCGAAGAAACAGATATAAAAAAGAAGGCGGAAGCCCTTCCGAGGACCACCGAAGAAGCGTGTGTGTATGTAAGACTCCACTCATGTATAAACCTTTATGTGTTGGAATCATATGACAAAAGTAGCAGATTTTTATTATTTTAGACGATTAAACCATTTAATCCAAGTCCAAGTCACCCTCGGCATCCTTCTTCTCTGGCTCTTCAGCCTTGGCCTCCTTGTCGGCCTGGAGCTTCTGAGTGAACTTCTTGTAGGCCTCGGCCTCCTTCTTAGCTCTCTCAGCCTCCTTCTTCTCATTCTCAGCAGACAAGTATCTACCTCTGATCAAGTTACCCTTAGAAGCCAACTCCTCGTACTTGGCAGTGTAGACACCAAGGGAAGAGTCCTCGTGGTCGTACAACCACTCCTCAGCGTTCATCAAGAGCTCAGACAAGTCAGACTTCTCCTTCTCGTTGACGAATGGAGCGTAAATGTCATCCAACTTTGATCTGAAGTCGTAAATGTACTCCTCAATCTCGTTTCTCTTGTTCTGGATCTTGAAGACCAACTCATCAGCAGAAGTGAGCTGGGCCTCCTTCTCAAAGTAAGCGTTCAACTTCTCAGTTGGCAAAGAGTCATCGTGAGCAACAACAGTCAAGTCGTCCTTCTTAACGAGCTTCTTAACAGTTTTGAACTTTGGCTCGTAGTCCTCTGGCTTCTCACCTTCACCCTCGAATGGAATCTCCTCCTCAACCTCAACCTCCTCAACAGTGTGAGCAGACTCAACAACGTAGAATCCAGACTCGTTACATCTAAGCTTGGCCTTGACGGTAACAGTAGCCTCGGTTGGCTTAACACCCTTGATCTCGAAAGAGGAGATCTGGGCTGGAGTACCGGCTGGCAACTCCTGAGCGTTAGTGTACTTAGCCTCGATCTTAAAGTCACCAGTTCTCTCAAGAGTGATGACCTTTGTGGATGGGAAAGCGGTACCGGCTGGGAAGACCTCGAGCTCAGTCTCGTCATCATCAACCTGCTTGTCCCAAGAGTAGGAAACGGAGTGTGGGTTGATGTCAGTGAACTTGAATGGACGAACTCTGAGAGTTGGGGAGTGGATGGCACAGATGAAAGTAGCACCTCTAGCAATAGCCTCATCCTGGTTCAAGTGGAAGGACAACTGCTTACCGAACAACTCGGTCAATCTCTCCTTAATAGCTGGGACACGGGAACCACCACCAATGACCTCGACGAACTCAATGTCCTCGAAGGAAAGACCGGCCTGCTTAACGGCAGCCTCGGCTGGGGTAGTAACTCTCTCGAGCAATGGCTGGATGAGCTCCTCAAGCTGCTCTCTGGTCATAGAAGAGGAGAAGTCAATGTCGTTAATGACGGACTCAACGTTGAATGGAGCCTGTGTGTTGGCAGACAAGATCTTCTTGATCTTCTCAGCGGAAGCAAGCATTCTGGAGAAAGACTTTGGGTTAGATCTGACATCGACCTTGTGCTTGGAGTCCAGCTCATCGGCAAAGTAGTTGGCAATAGCCAAGTCTAAGTCTCTACCACCGAAGAACTTGTCGTATGAAGAACCGAGAACCTTCAATTCACCCTTCTTCAAAGCGGCAACAGTAACCTCGTAAGAGGAGTGACCAATGTCAAGGAAGGCCATGTTGACCCACTTGTCCTCTGGGAGGTCAGTCTTGAAGACACCGTAACCGACAGCAGCGGCGGTCAACTCGTTAACGATTCTAACTGGGTTAAGACCAGCAATCTTGGCAGCGTCAGAGACGGCGTGTCTCTGCTGCTGAGTGTACCAAGTTGGGACAGAAACACAGACATCGGAAATGGTAGCCTTGGTCTCCTTGGAAACAGTCTGCTTAACCTTGTTGAAGTACATAGCAGCGAGCTGAGTAGAAGAGAAGGTCTCCTGCTGACCAGCAAATCTGACCTTAGCACCAACCTCACCCTCAACATCAACGAGCTGGGTGGTGAAGAATGGCTTCTCAACCTCAAGATCTGGGTGGTTGAATGGAAGACCAACAACACGCTTCAAGTTGTCGACAGTGTTCTTGATGTTGGAAGTCTGTTGGGACTTACCGGTCTCACCGATGGCTCTGTTCTGGACACCGAAACCGACAACGGTTGGGGTGGCTCTGTTGGAGACCTCGTTGACGACAACGTCAATTCCTCTGTTTCTGGCGACGGCAACCACGGAGTTGTGGTTACCAAAGTCCAAACCGAATGGAGCACTCATTTTCTCTTTATTTGGTGTGTATGGCTGAAATTAACCAGATCAGTCGCCGTCAGTGGTGGCGACCTTTTATAGAAAACTTTTCAAGGCGATGGGCCCCGGATCGCGAACTTTACCCGCCCGTTCTGGATCGCTCTAGAAGATTCGATGAGGTTGTTGGATACCTGTTTCGGAAATACCGCGTATAATTATGCAGTATATATAGAATGTTTTTGATTATGATATGAGAGCACTTAAAAGATAATTTACGAACTTCTCATTATTGTCAATAATGTCTGCCAACCAGGCTGCTGGGTAAGCAGATATGCATCATCAAGCTGGCGATTCACAGCAACTTTAGCAGCGAGTTTCTCTTCAGAAGGAGCCAAAATACCCATAGAGAACAAATATGTTAACAAATGGAAGTCTGAAAGTCTGTTGATAACTTCTTCTTCCTCTGTAGAGTCAATCTTCAAGTGCGAGCGCACTTGTAACAAGTCCTGTGAAACGCCAAGTGCTTGCCTATTTTCAATTGGGAATGAGTTTGATGCAAATGCTGGGTTCTCATGCTGTGGGAAACCATGAGATAGAGTGACAAGCAAATAGTCAACTGGGATAGCAGGCTTAGCATTTACTTTCACCTCACGCTTGTACTCATTGACCTTAGTATAGAATATGTCAGGGACGTAGCGATCTTCGTTGGTTTCGTTGATGTACGCAAAAGAAGGTTTTGTGGACCCGGTAATCATATCTGCAGATACAAGTGCTTCTGCATTTTCACTCACTTGATATGGCGAAATTTCAATCTCTCCTTTTAAATTACCAGATATAACACATGTGACAAATTTGGAGGAAAACTTTGAAGAATCAGAAAAGTGTGTCTCGTTTGGATATTTCTTTTGTAATTTAGCAGCAAAGATAACCTCCAGAGATGACAGGAAAAATGAATCTTTATGTCTTTTGCAAACAACAGAACCATTTCTTTGACCGGCATCAGTCAAATCTGTAAAGATGATACCAACTTTTTGTAGTCCACACATTTCAGCCACTTCGTCAATCTTCTTTTCATCTTCCCAAGGCAATACTAAGGTCAAACCGTCATTCTCGTCATGCTGTGGCGGTTCATAAATAGCTTCAACAACTGCCTTAACACCTAATGGAACTTCATCGTACTTTTGATAAGTACCGTACATGTATCCAATTCTTTGTGTACCAGATTGTCTCCAGCTATCAATGAATGTGTTAACCACATTCGAAGAGGAAAACTCCAAATGATCCACCATTCTAAATTCTTGCTGTTGTAAAGTGATAGCAGATGGCTGACACTTGGAGCAGATACCACGTGGATAAGGTTCATGTCCACCATTACACTGCTTGTTAATGGCGTAGTTAGATTGGGAAAGAGCAGCAATATATGAAGAGCCCTGCTGCTTGTTAGTTGAATGGTCCAACTCCTTCACATGTGCCATGAAGGAGGCATGTTTGATGGAATTCTCTTCTCTATAACCCTTATCCCATGGTGGTAATGGTGAGCAGTATTCACACATTCCTTTATCACCATGTCTACACATTGTCGATCTAGAACGAGATATCAACCCATTTTCTTTGGCCAACTCTTTATCCACCTTATGTTCGTTAATGAAATTAGAACCCTGTGCAACTTTTGGAATAGAAACATATGTTTTACCAGATGTAGTTGCCGCAATTGGCTGAGTTTCTTGTGTTGTTGTGGATTGCGTATTCTCGCTGTACTTCAAGAACAACAGTTCACCATTCTTGAAACCCAATGAAGACAAAGGACGACCAACAAAAGCTGAGATGTGTTCATATGGACCATTTGGAGACTGAGCAATACTAACGGAAGGTATGTCTACTTTTGGTAGTTGGGAGCTCAGTTGTTCAACTGCTTTAAGAAGGTCCGAGTCGGTGTCAGCATTGACACGGAGCATTCCATCTTTGGATCGGAAACGGATGATCTTGAAATTTGTTAGTATACTTTTACCCATTTAGCAGATAGTATGACAAAAACTCACAATTGAGGTCATTTATGAATTGAAACTGGTGTTTTACAAACAGTATAATGGTGTGTTAATGTTCGCCACTCTTCTGATCTAAGAATTCGGGTCGAGACACATCGATTACATAAGCCCAGACCCTATTCGCGGTTTTCTCGCCAAAGTGCATCGTTGGCACTTTTTTTAACTTTACAATATAAACTGTGAATGTCTTCGATTTATATTTATTGTCCTTAATTTTG
The DNA here is from genome assembly GCA_030569745.1 of Petasospora bimundalis. Lineage (NCBI taxonomy): Eukaryota > Fungi > Ascomycota > Saccharomycetes > Phaffomycetales > Wickerhamomycetaceae > Petasospora > Petasospora bimundalis. Next base: position 285,623 of record JAJMLR010000002.1, read on the forward strand.
AAAGATCGAGAACATGGACGAAGAAACCACAACAAAGACATTTAAACAAGTGTCGGTGTTTACACCAATAATCTATCTCGCTGTGTTGATCACAGCGATAGTCGTCTCGTCCAAGTACTTGAGACAGAGCGTAATCAATCAAAAGTATACACAAAAACCATTCTTCCCAAGGAACATTCCTCGTGACTTATACTTCAGCTTCTTAGAACAAGATCCAAAGCCGGAAGACAAAGTTATGAAGGCTGCTTTGATCAGACGTGGTGCTGAGTCCGTGAGAAGAACCATCAAGCTTAAAGAGGTGGCCCCATACATGAACATGCTTTACCAGAAAGGATCAATTGGTGATGAACTTTGGGAGAGATTCCAGACTGCACAAAAGCTGGAAGAATTGGAGATCCAGGACATTGTCCGTGAGACAGAACAATATAAGGCTGGCTGGGTTCAGCTCTTTGTTCCATTATTACAAGAGGTGTGCTTCAACGAAGCATTGAGAAGAAGATACGCTGCTATTGAGGATAGAAAATTGGAGTTGTTGGACATGTGGGGAATCCAGGTTGATTCTGATGGAAAGCTCTCTACGCCGAATAAGACAGCTAATCAATTTAACCCTGCTTTCAATGCCAACAGGGCAGCTGTGGCATCTGCTGCTGCAAAGTGAATATGCTAACAAACCAATAAATTTAGTTAGCTCATTTTGTGTACCAATATAACGTAAACTACGATTCAACAATTAATGGGGATATGCAAATAGGATTATTATTTTTGAATGCTAAGACTAATTTCTTCTCTTACCTTTCTTCTTGACGACCTGGAAGTCCCATCCATCATCGTCATCTGTGGCAGAGATATGCAAGGCATCGTTCCATGATAGACCATCATTTACCTGGGCTTCAACTGCTTTTCTTCTCTTCATAAACTCCTGTGTGTAACGTCTTCCATCCATGGTAGATGAGTTAGAGTAGATGGTGTCAGCAATGATCTCGGAGGACTCCTGACCAACTGGGAGCATGAGCATGATTTGGAGAACGTCGTTAACATTGACACCCTTATTCAGCTTCAATGTTGTACGACACCAGTTGAGGAACTCCTGACGAGGGGATGCACCTCTCTGAGAGGAATAAGTAGTTGGGGCACTTGGAGCTGTAGTAGCAGAAACGGAACGCAACATGTCTGGTGTGGTTTGTTTCAATGTAGAGTGGATTACCGGTGCCTGTTGTTGAGGCTTTGGTTGTGGCTTCTTGGAAGAGACGACAGTCCAAGCAGGAGTTGACGAGTTAGCAATCGAAGCAAACGAGGACTTGGAAGCAGTAGATGGCTGTTGATGGAGGCCATGGGACTGAGAAACAGTCTGAGCAGCCTGCTTGGCAGCACGAGCAGCAGCCTCGGCCTCTTCACGTTGGATGTCAGCCAAAGTCAATATTTTGGTTGGAGCATTTACTTGACCAGCGGTGGCCCAGGATGAAGTAGATGGAAGAGCCGGTTGCTTAGCTGCAGAGTGCAACTCTTGTTCCCTGATTGATTTCTCTGTGTTTGCAAGGATCTGAGCAGCTCTCTCAGCACGTAACTTCTCTTGACGAAGCTTTTCTTGTCCCTCAAGTTGTTGGATCTGTTCCAAAGTCATCTGTGGAGTTGTGTAGGTTGAGGCTTGGGAAGCCCATGGTGCTGGAGGGGCAGACTTTGGTTCTGATTGGGCAGCCTTGGAAACTTCTGCAGTTGTTGTGACCTTCACAGGTTTAGACTTCTTTTCAACCTTTGGAGTTGGGGCAGATGGTTCTGGAGCAGCATTCTTAGCTTGCGGAGGTTTCACCTGGGCAGGAGCGGCAGCTAGCTCAGCTACCGATGTCTGTTTCTCTACAATTGTTTCTGGAGCTGGGACAGTTTCCTGTTCCACCTGGGAGACTCCCTTAGTCTCAGTGCTCAATCCCATCATCTGGTTCTGAATTTGATTGAACAGTTCATCTTCAACTGGCTGTTGAGTAAAGTCATTAGTTGATTGATTGCCGTTGTCGAAAACACCAGGGATGAAGTTGCTCTGCATGTAATCAGCACCAAGACCTCCATGAATAGGTTGAGTCGGTTGGGCCCAAGGAGAAGAACGACCGGAGTTACCAATGTTCCAGGCATTTTGTGCTGATTGAAACTGTGGCAACTGTGCTTGTGGTTGTTGCATGAATCCGGATTGATCAAAAAGTCCAGGAATCTGTTGCTCGAATGGACTGAACTGGGACGTTGATGAGGGTTTTAAAGATGGCAATGGAATAAGGAATGGCTGAACTGTGTCACCAATGAGAGTGGCAAAGTCACGCAGAACAGTGAAACTAAATTCGCCTTCACGTCTGATTTGGAGATCTGGACCAAGATAACTGTTATAATACCAACTTTGCATTTTGACACCGTCGAATGGTCCCTGTTCAATACCATTTGGATCGATGTAGTACCAGTTGATCTGATCAGGTTGAAGAAGTTGTTGAGTTTGAGAAAAGGAGTGCAAGCTCTGAGGGGTGGCCAAAGGTGAGTTTAAATTCGAGAAGGAAGAGTGATCTTGAAGATGAACAGATCTGTTGGCAATAAATGGACTCTGAGACTGCGTTTGAATCTGCTGTTGTTGTTGCTGTTGCTGTTGCTGCTTGGAGTTAGCAACGTTGTTCAGTATACTGGCAAAGTCCAACCCGTTACCCTCTTTCTTGGCCCACACATTGATCTCATTGAGTTTCTCAGTGAGTTGTTCAACATCATTGGAAGCTCTCTGGTTACCTTGGGATCTTCTTCCATTGGTTGAGTTGGAGTTGGTGCTAGCTTGTTGAGCTTGGTAAGTGCGATCACGTTCAACCTGATTCACTAAATCACGGATCGGTTGAAGAGAGCGATACTTTTCTTCGAAACCTTGTGCTTGGAGTTTCTCTTGGAGAGCACCCCAGACTTGCAATAGTTCGTCAGTGGTATAACTGGTTTTCGAAGATGATGCCTTCGATGGGATCGAGTAGGATCCATTTGTATCTTCAATAGAAGAATTACCCCACGCTGACTGGGCTGACTGGTGTGCTCTGGTAAACACTTCTTCGGAGGATCTTGAGGGCTTCGGGCGCATCCTGCGAAAATGATTTGTTAGTACTTGTTGTTATTGTAGATTCGTGGATCTCCTCGTGTGACTGCCCATCCCATCCCCGGGTATAACACGTCAAAAGTATCGGGGATGATCGATCGGGGGGGAGAAGATCCAAACTCCGTGGGATCACTCACCATTCAGGGCCAAAAGAAAGGGCGCTGGCATGTGACATTGGGATCTGGTCGTTCATCTGCATTGAGTATTGTTGGGAGAGTAAAGATACGTTGGGTTGAATTTGAACTGTTTTAAGGAGACTTTTCAGTATTGGTAAAGTGAACAAAATTTTCCTCTTCGACGTTGCTGACACGCGAGAGAATGACAGACAAGGTTAGGAATCCCTGATCCACCGGAATCTCAATTAAACACTGTTTTCTTTCTTTTATTTATATTTTAATATGAATACTACAACATTGGTAAAAAGTAATATATATATATATTTCAAGAAAAAACCTCAATCAGAATTAAAATCAAATGCCAACCCTTCTCTCCATTTCTGTGTGCATATTCACACCACTACCAACTTGCTCAAATCCTGTGTAGATCTCATCCCAATCAATCGACGTATCCTTGTTAAGCAAGATATCTCTGTGAACATTTGAAGGGCCTCCAAGTACTGATGGAACGAAATCTGTGTTTTCAACTATCTTAAGCTCCATTTCTCTCTTGATAGGCTCAGCAGCACCAAACAAACGACGGTATTGCTCCATCTTCAACTCACGTTGTGTAGCCTCCCATTGTTCTAAACGCTGTTCAAGAGGATGGCGGCCATTGACCTTGGAGGCAATCGAAAGTGGTCCTTCTCCCGTTCTGAGGATGTCTTGAAGTGCTGGTGCTGATGGGGCGGCCTCACCAAACTTGGTGCTGTCCACCGTTGATGGTTGTGCGTTTTGTGGTGTGACTCTCAATGACTACCATACAAAGTTAGTAATGCAATTCAAGCACGTAGAATCGATTGGATATATCCATTTATTCACATACCATATTCGTGTGTGTTATTCGTTATTCGTTAATCGTTACTCTCAAAGAATGAGTTTAAGTGGCGAAATTGATTGTTTTTCCTAAGTTAGTCGCACTACGCGAAAAAGATGTGTTCACATAATGTGAGCTCTATCTCTTTCTCTATTATTTTAAAGCATTACACTCTTCCACTCCTTTTTATAAGCTGTCAATAGGAATTTACAGATTACCTTTTTGAAGTGGTCATAAATAAGACACATCAACAACTGCAATGATAAAGGAATTTGTCACGCTGCGATACTCTCAAAACACAGCACACGCTTTAGCGACAACTTCAGCCAAACTCTCACCAAACGGAAAATACATCGCCACATGCTCTGCTGATTGCTCCATCAAGATCTTCCTACTAAGCAATGGTCAATTTATCAGATCTCTCGGTGGTCATACAAAGGGAGTTAATGACCTCTCGTGGTCTCCGGATTCAAGATACTTAGCCTCCGTATCAGATGACACTACCTTAAGGATCTGGGATGTTGACCATGGTGAATGTGTACGATTATTGGAAGGTCATACATACCACGTCACATGCGTGTCATACAATTATAAGGGAAATATCATTGTCACAGGATCTTCAGATGAAGCAATCCGTATCTGGGATCCTCTTCAGGGGAAATGTCTTAAGACACTTAGTGCTCATTCTGATCCCATTGCATCGGTTGACTTGTGTTGGGATTCCACCATCATTGCTAGTGCAAGTTATGATGGTATGATCAGACTGTTTGATACAGAATCTGGCCAGTGTTTGAAGACACTCATATATGATAAAGGTGGTAGTTCTTTCCCAGTTTCATACATCCGCTTCAGTCCTAATGGAAAGTACTTATTATCATCTACGTTGGACAACACAATACGACTGTGGGATTTTATGGATAATAGAGTGGTAAAAACATATCAGGGTGCACAAATCGAAAAGTATTCCTGTTCGAGTAGATTTATAATTGGTGCAGATGAAGCATTTATGTAAGTACCAAACTTCCCCCTCCCCCATTTTTTTTCCCCCAAGGTCCCCAAAAGGAGAATTATACTAACACAGCAACAGAGCATCGGGTTCAGAATCTGGATTTATTGTTCTATGGTCTCTTCAATCCAAAAAAATTGTATCTACTATTGAGATTTCTCAAGGCTCCCCAGTGGTCCAGATTGATGTCCTTGATTCTGTTCTCTCGGCCGTGTCTTTTGACGGAACGCTGAAGATATTTGAATTAACAGATTGGCCAAACACCAAAGAGCCAATACAATAAAACCACTAATCATTTAAACATTTTATCAACTCATAATTCCATGAAATAGAATGTGAATTACACTTTTCGTAGAATGTTGCGCGTACCGGTTTTCCCCGAGCACCGAAGAGATCGACTCACCTTTCAAACGATGCGACTCCCCCATCACATTGAAGAAGCTGAGGTTTCTCACACCAGAGGTATGCTTCATTCGACTAGGATACTACGCCAGCTGAGGTCTCATGGGTCTAAGCGCTGTTGTGCGTTTTCAACAACTGCAAGATCCCTGGTTCAGCTCCCACCAAGGGAAACAACAGTCCAGAAGTGTAAGTAAATGTAAATCATCAAGCACTTGTCCTTGTTCCATGTATACTAACCATTTTGTTATTTAGTTGCCTTTCCAAAACATACACATACAATCAATGATATTGACAGATCACTAGATTCACTATGGGGGAAACAAGTCACTGTCTCCGGTTGGATTGAGCGTAAGCCAAAGAAGCTTGGAAAATCTATTGCATTTGCTACACTTAGAGACTTTGATGGAAATCATACACAACTGTTAGCCCGTGACGGCTTTGTTGAAGAATTAAGAGCAGCACAAGTAGAGGATTGTGTTGCTATCACTGGAACTATAGTTAAACGTCATTCGAAAGACGAGACAGAGGTCAAAGCTAGATGGGATTTGGTTGTGGAACAATATACAACTTTGAACGGATCAACCGTTGTTCCTGCCCAGCTCGAATCGTTGAAGAAAACTCCATCAGAATGGCCACAGCAGTATCGTTTCTTACAACTTCGTTTACCTTTCTTTCAAAATGCATTGAAAAAACGTGCATTAGCTGCTCAAGTAATTCGTGAGTCTTTAATCTCTCAATCATTTACAGAAATCGAAACACCGTTATTATTCAAGTCTACCCCTGAAGGTGCCCGTGAGTTCCTTGTACCAACCCGTCGAGACGGAATGTTCTATGCCCTTCCACAGAGTCCTCAACAGTACAAACAGCTGCTTATGGCTAGTGGTGTCAAGAATTATTTCCAATTGGCAAGATGCTTTAGGGATGAAGATTTGAGAGCGGATAGACAACCTGAATTCACACAAATCGATTTGGAGATGTCTTTTGCGGATATGAAGGACGTTCAGAATGCAGTTGAGAGGACAGTTCAGAATGTGTGGGAAAAAGTCGCTGAGCAGAATGTGTACACTGTCAAAGGTGATGACGGCGTTACAGATGGCCCTCTAGTCCACCTGACTTACGATGAGGCATTGTCCAAGTACGGTATTGACAAGCCAGATTTGAGGTCGACAATCGTGCTTAATGATTTGAGTGAATTTGCAACCGCTAAAGAGGACGAAGGTTTCACAGTCTTTGAAGTTTGTGTCCTTCGTGGCGCTATGCTAGAATCTGATGGTTCTAAGAAGAAACTTCCTGGTAAACTATTTGATGATGCGGAGTACCGTAACAGAAAACCAGTCATCGTTCCTGTAAAGACCACTGAGGATCTCGAAAACTGGACAACCAAGTTCGAGTCGATTGCTGATATACACGATCCAGTTGCAATCAAATCACTTCTAAACGTCCAAGTCGGTGATGTTATTGCTGGGTCCACTAGGGCTAAGATCACTTATGAGAACCCTACACCATTGGGTCGCTTTAGACAACTGGCCATTACTGAGTTCCCTAATCAATGGAAACGTGATGCTCAATTTGTTGGTGCTTGGGTCGAAGATTTCCCATTGTTCTCTCCTGAGGAGCTCTCAACAGAGTCCAAGACTGCATACCCAAAGTACAACACCAAATCATTGCAATCAACTCATCACCCATTCACGATGGCCAAGCCAGAACACTATGAAATGCTTGCTACAGATCCTTTATCAGTGAAGGGAGAACATTATGACCTCGTTGTAAACGGAGTTGAGCTTGGTGGTGGATCCAGAAGAGTTCATGATTCACAGCTACAGAGATTCATTTTCACAGAGATCCTCCAAGTTTCTGATCCTGACAGATTGTTTGGTCATTTGTTGGAAGCCCTTTCGATGGGCTGTCCACCACACGCTGGGTTGGCTCTAGGATTTGATAGGATGTGTGCCATGCTCATTGGAAGCTCAAGTATCAGAGACGTTGTCGCGTTCCCAAAGACGCAGAACGGAACCGACTTGGTGGTGCAAAGTCCAAGTGCAGTGAGTGATGAGGTGTTGAAAGAGTATCACATTAAGAAACTGACAGTTTGATGTACATAGACGTATCTTGTAAATATCACCACCTGAAAAGGTAACATCTAATCAGTATAGTAACCCCACTAAAATACGCCTAACATATACGGGTAATCAGCCTCACGTTCGGAGGTAAGGGCTCAACAAGATGCTTTTTAGCCGGAAAGAAACTGGAGACTTCCAAGGAAAAGTCTGTTGCAGCATACTATTACAGATCCTCCCATTGGGATAGACACAAAGATCAAATATCTTTTAGTTCATAGGACGCGTATCTCTTTGTTTTGTTTACGCGTTGTCTTTCCATATGCACAGTGGACTCTCGGTAACCATGACAACCGCGTGCTGCTTTACTGTATATTTTGGACCCCTGAGTTTGGTGTTTACTACCCCCGAGAAAAAAAAAATAAACATTTACTGTTCCTCGAATTCCACTTTTTTCACTATCAGCTGACACCTCGTCATAAAGCTAATATACTGACCAAACCCAACGACACGACCAGTTATGAAGGTTTCCGTTCTCTTATCTCTCGCTTCCTTCTTGGTCGCCTCACAGGCGCTCATCGCCATTGAGACAAAAGGTAAGCGTTTCATCAAGCCAAACACAGACGCGTCCGTTGACGGTACTGTTTACTTCGTTGAAGGAATCGACTACCTCATTGGAGGATCTTCAGGCTACTCTTCCGACTCCGGTGAAGACTCATTGACTGATGTTCAGCAGTGCTACAGAGACGTTTATGTCTTCCAACAGCTTGGTGTCAACACAGTGAGAATTTACTCACTGAACCCAGACCTTAACCACGACGAGTGTGTGACTATTTACAACAACGCTGGTATCTATTTGTTGCTTGATGTTAATAACAGTGAGTACGGGTCTAACTTGAACAGAGCAGATCCTGAGGGCACTTATAACTCGGTTTACCTTTCTCACGTTTTCAAGTTCATCGATGCATTCAAGAACTATCCAAACGTGCTAGGTTTCCTTTCCGGTAATGAAGTTATCAATGACCAGTCTGACTATGCAGAGACTACTCCAAAGTATATTAGAGCTGTTCAAAGAGATATGAAACAGTACATCGCAAAAAACTCAAACAGAACGATCCCAGTTGGATACTCAGCTGCTGATGGTACAACACTTAGTAGAGCCACTTTGGAATACATGCAGTGCCACATTGATGGCGATGACGACGACGATTCTCGCTCTGACTTCTTTGGATTGAACTCCTATGCTTGGTGCTCTGGTCAATCAGACTGGGATACATCTGGTTATGATGTCTTGAACTCTACTCTCTATAACACCACCATTCCGCTGATCTTCTCCGAGTTCGGCTGTAACACTGTGAGTCCAAGAACCTTTGACGAAATCCCAGATGGTATCTTTGGTGGACTTATCAACACTTTCTCTGGTGGTTTAGTTTATGAATACTCAGAAGAGGCATCAAACTACGGTGTTGTTGAAATTGACGACAGTGGTTCCGTCACTTACTTGGATGACTTCACTAATCTTCGTGAGCAATACCAGAACACCACTATTCCAACAATCTTGGAGAGTAGCGTGGATGACACAGATGCACCAGACTGTGATGCTGATTATATCACCTCCATCTACTCAGATTTCGGAGCTGATTTTGACCTCCCAGACCAACCAGATGCTATTGCATCTTTGATTAAGTACGGTATGAACTCCACCAATATTGGTGAATTGCTTGACGACGTTAAGGCCAAACAGTCTAACTACACCATCTATGACGTTGAAAGCTCCGAAGTTGAATCACACACCGTGTCCTTTGCAAGTGAGAATGAGATCAATAGCCAGTCCGGTACAACTGCCTCTACAAAGGCTGCCCCATCATCCTCATCTACATCCTCTGCTTCTTCATCTGCTACTGAGTCCTCATCATCTTCCAAAGCTGACGCTGGCGTGTTGGCCCCTGTTGCTGGTGCTGGAATGGGTGCTATTATTGCCCTCTTGGCTTTGATATGATTGACTCTCATGCAAAGTGAATAATTTATTATTAAGGTTAACATGATAACCTATGGTGTTTTTTTTTGGGCTTATCTTCTTCTACATTCTCGTGACGCCTTTATGCGTTTTTATTCTTCTTTCGGTATCTTATTACCAACTCTCTGTGTACTATTTAGATTAAATATGTTGTTTTTTGTTATTTACTGTTGTATAAACAGAGTAGTATGGAAATCTTAGAATATATAATATATTACACAGTCTAATAAAAGTGCTGAGTGATGACGTTCTAAAACGAGATCATAAATAACGATGATACGAACATCATAACTCCAATGTCTTCTTGGCTTCTAGTTCTCTTTTCTTCTTTAGTTTCTTCTCTTTCAACCTCTTCTCATTCTCCGCAAATGCTTTGAACGCTACCGGAACGTTATCCCAACCATCATCTTCTTGAGCAGTAGAAACGTCTTCTTTGAGATTTTGCGCTCCTGGATTGCCCTTTGCTGGAAAGTAAGAGGCACTACTGATTCTCTTGGTTCCCTTTGCCATCTTTCTCTTTGTGGCTCTTAATTCCTTGGGCACATTCTTGAAATCCAACGCATTCAATGGTGGATGGAAGTCAGCTGGCCATAAGTCATCAGTCTTGTTCAACGCTAGCGCAGCTTCATTACGCTTATGTCTCCAATCACGAATGTCATCATTATACTGTTCCCAGACACAGTTCACACAGCCAGACATGCAACAGTTGTCAGGCTCCTTTGGTCGATCAGGAACTTGTATACCTGCGATCATCCGCGGTTCTCCGGCATCCCTTCTTGAGGACGCTAGACGTTCACCTCCTTCTAGCCTTCCACCAAAGACGTGCTTCATACGGTCTTCAGCTGTACCGGCAATTTCAGTATTCCCATAGAATCGTAGTGGCTCTGATTTGAAAGCTTGAGGCGTAGATTGTTGGACTGGGTTCTGTGCATCTTTGGATAACGTTGTGGATGAGAGCGCACGACTTGCTTCGAAGGCAGAGGATAAAGCCCTTGATCTTGAAAATACCTTTACTGTAATCATGTAGTCTTAAAATTATCTGTGGTCTTTAAACTAGTAAGCTGATGTGGGCTTGAAACAGTAGTTTCCTACACCTTTGGCTTTTGGTTTGGTCGCTCCCCTGGAGCTTCTCTTGTCGTGACCGAGTCCGGAGAAGGCTATAACCATGGTGTCTGGATGTAACATATTGATAGGAACCACATCTTAGCGATCTTTCGGTTAAAGCTACAAATTCACAAAGTTTCATGATATAATATTACGGGAATCTATCGAGTATGTGCCAAATATTCTATTAGAATGTCAGTCCTCAGGCCAGCTCAGCTTTGTAGACAGCGTCGGAGATCTTCATACCCCATTCCCAGAACTCATCATCTTTAATGTAAGTCTCACCGTTCTTATCAAAGTATCTGTAAGAGTCGATCTTAGAGTTATCCCAATCAACAGGTTTGAAGTTATAGAACTGAGTGAATGGAACTAGGAAGTTCTGGATCTTAGGCTCTTCCTCCGGCAAGAATCCATCAAGTTTGGCATAGAACCACAAGTGATTCTCAGAACTATGTGGAACACCATCTTCTGGCTTGACATATTTATCAAGGCACTTTGGTCTGTAATCGATTCTGTATCTGTAGATACTGGACAAAGGGAAACCACCATCTACTAATCTTTTGACAAATCCACGGAGTGATACACAAACCTGAAGGTCGGATACAATATCTCCATAGACTTTCCAGATCTCTTTCTTAAACAGCTCAGGATCAGAAGTCTCTAATGATGGGTCAATGTTTGGATACGCTTCCAAAATGGCATCAACAACTTTGGCTGGATAGTAGTTGTTTAATTGTAACTTCAATCCTTCAAGAGTAGTTGGGGTGTTCAAGTTGGCATATAAGACCGGCTCGTTTCCAACTTCTCCAATGACCAATCTGATACCTTTCTTGGCACATAAGGAACCATAATGTCCAGACTCAATGTCTTTTAGAATAGTAGAAGAGATGAAGTTATTTTCAGTGAAGGCTCTAAAAGTATGCATATCCAATTTGGCAACGATTGCTTCAAGATCTTTATGTGGGATAGCTCTTAGCTTAGTCAACTTCTCTTCACCCGACAAAGTAGTATCAACTCCGAGTTTTACACACACTTCATCAAATTGTTGTTGAAGTTCTGAAATTCCCTTTGGTTGGACACTGAGGGCATTGGAGACCATTGAAGCCTGCTTAATGATCTGTCTTTCCTCTGGGTGATACAACTCGTATGAAAGCTGGAAGAATGTGGAGTAGGAACCAGCTGAACGACCACCAACCGAAATTAGTTCTGGGTTACCTCCAAAGTACTTGATGTGATCATAAGTCCACTCGATGGCGGCTCTTTGATCCCAGAAACCAAAGTTAGATGACATTGGATCTTCATCGAGAAGCTCCTGGGATGCCAAGAAACCAAAGAGGGAGACTCTGTGGCCTGGAGCAACAATAATATAGTTCAAATCGAAGTTCTCATCATTTTGTAGATCTCTTGGATCAAAGTTGATGGCATGGTTGGCCTTACCGTATTGCAACCAACCACCATGGAACCATACGAGAACTGGCCAACCTTCTTCAGGTTTGTTTTTATCGGATGCTGGGACCCAGATGTTCAGATAAGTAATATCTTCTGTTGTTGGAACACCTGCACCTGCTCTGACATTGACAAGCTCCTTTATTGGCAATGGTGGTTGAGCACCTTGTGGAAGAAAGTCAAAGTAATCACCAGTGTAGTCGTAGTCTTCTGGAATAGGACGGGGGCGTTTCCAACGGTACTCCCCTGTTGGTGCTAGAGCATATCTGACACCACAGAAACGCTTAGTCAACGGTTTGTTGGTGCCTTCTTCCTTGATGGTGAGGCCTGTGAGGGTACCATGGTTTGGAATGGCAACGGTGGTCTTCTCAGAGATCTTTTCAACGGATGGAACCTGACCCATAGTTAATGTTTGGTGTTAATTTCAATTGCATTGAGAGAGTTGGAAGAAACAAAAGAGGCGGGGAGCCTCCTTAGTTTATTAATGGATGATAGCCGGAAATCATTGCAGATACTGCGAGAGATCGATGCGATGCGCTGAGTCCGGGAAAGAGCGGTTCTGATTCGAGAGGGACTAGGAACCCGGGGACGGGGGACTCGAGACTGATAAGGCATGGATATTTAAAAGGAAGGGAATCTATTGTTAATGACACTTTAATCAGGCTCTCGTAGATTCAGGGATCTGCTATATTTAGCAGTTATATGATTGAAACAAAAATAATTAAATATTCAAAGTTATACTGGTTACAGCCGTTGAGGAACTAAGGCTGCGATCTATTATTTCCCTGCACCGAATACTTCTCGAGGATCGTGATCCTCAAAACTCACCGAACCCTAACCACAACATCCGCTACAAAGCCAGTATAAGCTTGCGCACAATGGTCTCTAGAACAAGTAAACGACGTTTATTGGTTCTTGATGGGTCATAGAGGCACCAACAACGTCTACCCGACAGGGAGGCGTCGACACAATGCGCAGGTGCCCAAACGGAGAGGCATGGGCGTAATCCCGAGGCCAGTAGCGGCTGAGATCAACGATAAGCGCGTCCTGGCCCCCCCGCCATTGCGCTAACAGTGAGCCCACGCGATGGGGGTGGGAATGGGTATAAAACTCGAGAATTTCCTTCTTTATTCTCATCCTCATCTTCTTTTCTGTTTCTTTTAATCATCAATAGGTCATACATAACCAACTATTTAACATAATGTCTACTACTACAGGTGTCTCCCAGTTCAAGAAGTACCCTCTTACTTTCGGCCCATCTCCAATCTCTGAGCTCAAGGGTCTCTCCAAGGCTCTCGGAGGTAAAGTCAACCTTTTCGCTAAGCGTGAGGATTGTAACTCTGGTTTGGCCTTTGGTGGTAACAAGTTGAGAAAGCTTGAGTACATCGTCCCTGACATTTTGGAAGGTGACTACACCCACTTGGTCTCCATCGGTGGTCGTCAGTCCAACCAGACTAGAATGGTTGCAGCCCTTGCTGCTCACTTGGGTAAGAAGTGTGTCTTGATTCAGGAGGACTGGGTTCCTATCCCAGAAGCCGAGAAGGATGTTTACAACGTTGTCGGTAACATCGAGTTGTCCCGTATCATGGGTGCTGATGTCCGTGTCATCGAGGATAAGTTTGACATTGGTATTAGAGAATCCTTCAAGAACGCCCTTCAGGAGTTGGAGGACAAGGGTGAGAGACCATTTGCTATTCCAGCTGGTTGTTCCGAGCACCCAAAGGGTGGTCTTGGTTTCGTTGGTTTTGCCGATGAAGTCGTTGAGTACGAAAAGGCTAACGACATCAAGTTTGACAAGATTGTTGTCTGTTGTGTTACCGGTTCAACTACTGCTGGTTTGATTGCCGGTTTCGCTCAGTACGGTCGTGAGGCTGACGTCATTGCCATTGACGCCTCATTCACCCCAGAGAAGACAAAATCTCAGACTCTTAGAATCGCCAACAACACCGCCAAGTTAATCGGTTTGGACAAGACCTTCGAGGACTACACTTTGGACACCAGATTTGCTCACCCATGCTATGGTGTTCCAAACGAAGGCACAATTGAGGCCATCAGACTCTGTGCCGAGACCGAGGGTGTCTTGACCGACCCAGTCTACGAGGGTAAGTCCATGCAAGGTATGATTCAGTTGGTTAAGGAGGGTGCCTTCAAGGAGGGTGCCAACGTCCTTTACGTCCATTTGGGTGGTGCTCCAGCTCTTTCCGCATACTCTTCTTTCTTCCCAACCAAGAAGTTCGAGTAAACAAAAAAAAAAAAGCAAAAGCATATCCCTATTCACTCAGTCTGCATTTATTCCCTTCAGTTCGTCCTTTTTAATAGATTTAAATTTTTAGTTTGACACATTCTCACCTGTAGTCTTAACCGTATCTGGCCTTACCGGTCGCTCAGGGGTAATACGGATATATCCGATACTTACAGTGCGAATCTCTTAAATCCGTGAAAGCTGTATCATTTCGCAGCAATGCAGCTACAAGTACATTGATCAAAATGACAAATGGTGTTATTATGACAATAATTATGGTATAAATATATGCTGGTAAATCAGGTCAATGTAACGTTCAACTCGGAAGGAACAAGTAATCCATCCATAGAGTTGTAGTCTGCATGTCCTTGTAATGTTAAACTCTTTGGAATTGTACCAATGTTGTCTTTTGCACTAACAAATGCAGCAGACATACCGGCACTGACGTGTGTTTGAATATGGCAATGAATCATCCAAACACCTGGGTTGTCGGCAACCAATCTAATCACATTGTAACCACCAGTCAGAACAGCAACCCCGTCAACGTATGCTGCGGTTTCGAAATCGAACATGTCCTCGGCACCGTCATTAATGGCTTCTTCAACAGAGGAGTATGGGAAAGTGGAGACAGAATCGTTGTGTGCCAAAGACCAGAATGTATGACCGTGCAAGTGCATTGGGTGGTCAGCAATGGCAGAATTCTGCAAGATGATATCAACAACATCGCCGTATTGGATACCGACATCAATCAAAGTCTCAGAGAACTCTTCAGTCAAGTTCAAATATGGTTGCTCTTTCTGAACAAACAAGTATGGTTCATCTAACTCCATACCAGCACTCATAGTGACGTTGTTGATGATGGAGAAGGTGGTGGAGCCAAGACGGTTAAGATACAAGTAGATAGTGTGATCAGCTGCACCGGTAGGTGGTGTCAAAGAAGTATCATATGGAGAGGATGAACCTGGGTTTATAAGAGTATAATCATCGGAAAGCAAGTCCGCACCTCTGTTTTGATACTGGACACCATTAGCCTCTGGATAGGTAATATTTTGGATTGCAGTAACGTTTGTTGAATTCAAAGAGCCATATTTCAAGTAAGCGATACCTTCAATAATTTGAGGCATATCGTTACAAGCAGTTCTAATTGCGAATGGCTTGGAGACGTCATCGTGTGCAGAAGTATCAGTTTCAACAATAGCCGTAACTCTTTGACCAATTGGCAAGTATAACTGTTGACCAGTTATTGGCTGGATGAAGTTACCGTCTACGGCAATAGCTGTGATGTTGTGGTCATCAATTGACAGCATCTTGGAGAACTCACCACCAGCATTCAACAAGTTCAACATGACGTATTTCTTGTTGTTTGTATAGATAATCTCGTAGTCTGTAGTAGCATTTACACATTCAGTGTTATAACCTGGGAAGAACAAGAGACCCATATCATAATCAATTGATGTGAAACCGTTTAGTACACCAAGATTGAGACAACCGTAGTTATCAATGCTCGTTGAGTTTGTACTTGTCATTCCCTGAAGTTTTGTAGTCTTAGTGGTAGACTCGTTTTCCTTAGTCACCTCATCCATACAAATGTGACGACCTTTACCATTTGTCAACATGGTTCTGATACAAGTTGGATCCATACCGAAGGAGAACATTTTAGCTGCAATTGAATCATATGTTTCTTTGAACCAGTCTGAGAACATCAAAGTCTGTGGGTTCTTTTCCAATTCTTCAAGCAATTCGATGTCATCAGGATCAGATACAACGTCAGAATAAGGTCTCTCAACGTCATCATCTGGGATAATGTAGATAGGACCAATGATACCATCGTTGTTGTAACCTCTGAAATGGGAGTGGTACCAGTACATACCGTATTGGTCCAATTCAATAACGTATTGATAAGAGTCACCAGATAAGATTGGCCATTGAGTGATACCAGCAGCACCATCTGAAAATGGAGTTTTCTTGTTATGAATACCGTGGAAATGAATAGTTGTTGGGACAGTCAAGTAGTTATTAACGTCAATGACAACCCAATCACCTTGCTTACCTGTGATTAACGGACCAGGCATTTGGCCGTTAATGAGGAAAGTCTCTCTGTAGTTACCATCAATGTTACGACTCTCCACTGTTAAGTTCCACTCGTAAGTGATGACGGTAGCATTGCTAGGAATGACATCTGTTGGTTGCCAAAGTTCCTCGATGTGTTTCTTCTCCATCATAGGAGCTGGAGCAGCAAAAGCCAAACCAGCTAGGGCAAAGATATTTGGAAGGAGCATTGTGGCTTTCAGAGGGAAATTGACATAGATTTCAGATCAATTGTAGAGAAGTGGGGGGGGGCATACTCTCTTTATACCCGTTTTTTTTTTTTTCATTTCTAATTTACTGATTGTCTATGGTGCCTAATCAAGTGTTTATACAGAGGCAAGAGTTGCAGAGGTATATAGACCAACTTTTCTGTGCATTTAAATGTGCGTCAAGTGAACGGAACAAGGGAGGATTTGCGTTAGTGTCGGGTCGACTTTCGAGCCATCAGCCGGCCGGGAAGGAAAGATGGCAGGGACAACTTTAGTGGTGGGTGGGGGCAGAAGAACTCTAGTGGTGATTGATGTTCGAATGATAAGCTGATGTCAAAGTAGAATATTAGATTATGAAGAAAATTGTCTTTATTGATTGACAGTTATACCTCTTTGAAGATTCAAGAATTGAGAGAGTCTGCGGATTCCTGCGGGGTATACCTGTGGGCCATATAGTCCTAAAAGGGATGGTTTACTCAATTGGGCCGAAGTGATCGACCCCCTTTTGGGAAAGAGTGTTCATATCTCTATTCAGCAAGGAATTCTAGCTTGGTTCGTAATGCTAAGGCGTTAACGGGAAAAGGGAGAAATATAGAGATAGAGACGAACGCCGACAAAGCACGTTCGAGGATCTGCTGCAGATCAGCTTCACCACCTGGACTAGGAAAAAAAAAGAAGATTAAGATTCAATGAAGTCTAATACGATAATTGTATAGGACTGACTGATTAAGCCGTCGGTCCAACAGATATAAACTTCACTGGAAAGTAAATTAGAGTATTTCAAAAAAAAAAAAAGAAGCAGCTGGTGTTAAAATCCACCAGGGGAATCCATTTAACCGTCTTTTAACAGCTTTCTATGCTTTTCTTCTTTCGCTCGCCTGGATAATTTTTCAATGTCTCAGACCCCTTGGACACAGGCACAAATATTGTAAACAGCTTATATGGACTGAACAGGCTAAACAATTAGGATATGAGCAGGTACACTTTTTCTATATATTCTTCTTATCCAAGAAAGAGAGAAAAGAAAGTTCCCAATTACCTTATCTTCAGCTTTAGTTATTTAGCCGAGAACAAGGGTTCCTCGGGTCCGGGCTTGAGTTGAGGCGCGAAGCAGTCAGCTCATGGATTCCCCCCCCCCTCGTGGAGGAAGGTAATTCGTTTATCTCTTCCCCCACTCTTTATTTTGAACAGATTACACCATTCTAGTTCTTCTTAAGGTATAATCAGAAGTCTTGAATGTTAACTAAAGACGGAACTAAGCGGATCTCTGAAGTATTTGCTCGTATAGAGTAATGCTCGTTTTATGCCATTGTTCAGGGGCCGATGTTATTGCCCCGGTTCCTTGCGTTAGATCAAGAAAGAAAAATTTAATTGCTCACATTTAACCAGAGAAGGAACCTCAAAATATTCAAGCATTATTTGACTAAGTAAATATAATCCAGGAATAACCGAAACATAATCTACTCCTAATCTACTTCCTCTCAACTCCCTCACAAAATCGAACCAGGGGATGCCGCGTAATGGGAAGTACAAAGCAGCCACGCCTGCATAAATGGGAGGACAATATATATATATATAACTGGAGATCTACAACCATAATTCGGTATGCATTAAAGAGATCTGTATAGACAAATATACATTGACCGAGGAAATATAGACTTTTCCCTTTATTAATGTTATGCATATACTGCTTTCTTTCTTCTCTTCCTTCTCCTTCTTTCTCCTTCTTCTTGCATCTTCTATATGAATAAATGTCTATCAATCACCTACTGGGATCTGCAAACGTCGAAAGGATATGCAAAACTAAGTCAATCAGGCCATAACAATAACAGATCTTAGATTGTCAGTTGAGTCAACGGTTATAACTACAGGACCCCGATGGAAGTTAAGGTGAGACACTATATGTCTCCATTAGCGATCCATGCGTTGTCTTTCTGGCGATTCTGCATTAATACAGCTTATTCCGTTTGTTTACCTTCCAAATATGGAGCGCTCTCTTGCATGTACAGCACATACACATCACATCCAAGATTTATAGCACATGCTGTCTAGCATCGATGTTTGACTAATGCATGAAGGGTTAAATTTTCGGCAAAAAGTTTTCCTCTTTATATGACCTCAAAGCCTAGTTACTATAGTAATAGTTCTACAAATGAGCTTCTGAATTAAATATATGTATATGACTAAAAAATGAAAGGGTATAAACTATTGTTGTGTGATAGTATTTACTTCACGACAATGTAACGTTAAGTTCGGAAGGACAAAGCATACCATCCAAAGAATTGTAATCAGCATGTCCTATTAATTTCAGACTCTTTGGAATTTGACCAATTTTGTCCTTGGCACTGACAAATGCAGCTGACATACCGGAACTGACGTGCGTTTGAATATGACAGTGAATCATCCAAAGACCTGGATTATTGGCAACGAATCTAAGAATGGTGTAACCACCAGTGGCCACCGGAGCACCATCAACATAAGATGGTGTCTCGAAATCAAAGAGATCATCAGCACCATCTTCAAGGGCTTCTTCAACTGTATAATATGGGAAAGTAGTTTCATCATCACTGTGTGCCAAAGTCCAGAACCAATGACCATGAACATGTACTGGATGATCAGCTAGAGACTCACTTTGCATAATTATATCAACGACATCACCATATTGAATACCAACATCAATCAATGTCTTTGAGAATTCTTCGGTCATGTTCAAATATGGTTGTTCCTCCTGAGTATGTAAGTATGGTTTGTCCAACTCCATTGCACCATCCATGGTCACATTGCTAACAATGGAGAATTGAGTGATACTGAGACGCTGAAGGAGCAAATGAATGGTATGATCAGCTGGACCAGTTGGTGGTGTCAAAGTGGCATTGTATGGACAGGAAGAAGCTGGGTTCAACAAAGTGTAATCATCAGAAAGCAATTCAGCACCGATGTTTTGGTATTGAACACCGTTTGGCTCTGGATAAGTAACATTCTGAATAGCAGAAACATCAGTCGTGTTGGCAGAACCGTACACCAAGTAGGAGAGACCTTCAATGATCTGTGGCATATCATTACAGGCAGCTCTAATAGCAAATGGCTTAGAGACATCGTCATGTGCAGATGCATCAGTCTCAACAATGGCAGTGACTCTTTGACCAATTGGCAAGTATAACTGTTGACCAGTCATTGGTTTGATAAAGTTACCATCGATGGCAATAGCTGTGATGTTGTGATCGTCAATTGAAATCATCTTGGAGAAGATACCACCAGCATTCAAAAAGTTCAACATGACATACTTCTTGTTATCAGTGTAGAATATCTCGTAATCAGTCGTGGAGTTAACACATTCAGTGTTGTAACCAGGGAAGAACAAGAGTGCTCTGTCGTATTCAACAGATGTGAAACCGTTGAGGGTACCGACATCAAGACAACCGTAATTATCAATAGTAGAAGAGTTTGTATCGGTAAACTCTTCCAATTTTGCAGTCTTGAGGGAGGCTTCGTTCTGCTTTCTCTGCTCATTCATACAGATATGACGACCTTTACCGTTTGTCAACATTGTTCTCATACATGTGGCATCCATACCGAAGGAGAACAACTTAGAGGCAACGGAGTCATAAGTCTCTTTAAACCAGTCTGAGAACATCAAAGTTTGTGGACACTTTTCCAATTCTTCAAGTAAAGCAATATCATCATCATCGGAGACAACTTCTGCATAAGGTCTTTCAACTTCCTCATTTGGGACAATGTACATAGGACCAAGGATACCATCATTGTTGTAACCTCTGAAATGGGAGTGGTACCAGTACATACCGTATTGGTCCAACTCCATAACGTATTGGTAAGAGTCACCGGATAAGATTGGCCATTGAGTGATACCAGCAACACCATCTGAGAATGGAGTTTTCTTGTTATGAATACCGTGGAAATGAATAGATGTTGGGACGGTCAAGTAGTTACGAACGTTGATGACAACCCAATCACCTTGGTTACCGGTGATTAACGGACCAGGCATTTGACCGTTAATGAGGAAAGTCTCTCTGTAGTTACCATCAATGTTACGACTCTCAACTGTCAAGTTCCAATCATATGTGATAACCGTAGCATTAGGAGGGATGACATCTGTTGGTTGCCAGAGTTCATCAATCTGTTTCTTCTCCATAACAGGAGCTGGAGCAGCAAAGGCCAAACCAGCTAGGGCAAGGATATTTGAGAAGAGCATTGTTAGTGTGATGAAGAAAGAGAGAACAAAATAATATTTGGAACTGATGAGAAATGGGAGAAGTATTGGCTTTATATAGTTTTTCACGTGGGGATGAAAACCCAGAACTACCATTGTGTGCATGATCGCTACTCCATAGTATTATGATAATGCGAGTGAAACAGACTTACAGTCTAACGTTTCTGTGCATATCATGTCCGTCAAAAGAATGGAACAAGGAATGGTTTATAATTTTGTGCATGAGTTGACCAGTCGGACGATCTTGAAGTGCAGAGGGCAAAAACAAGACGGATGTATCACGGGCATTTGAGGTGAGAGGTAATCTTTCCACCCGTATCGACCTTGGACACCACAATTTGCAAAAAAAAGGTTAGTATATGATAAATTCCAACTGATACATACAGAGGCAATAGAAATGAAGTTAATGGGAGCCAAGTTATGCGACCAAATTCGTTGTGAAGTAGTTTACAAGTTTTCCCGTTGTTTGAGATCTCGAAAATATGCGGGTTGCTGCGTATATATGCAAACCATATAGCGAATGAATTGTTCTAAGCGATTTGCGGCTCACAAGCCTTGACACTTCGGGACAAGGAGATTTCAATGAGTGAACTTGAACGGAAGTTAAGCTGAAATTTTGCAACTTGCAATTTATGCCAGATGGGCTTGGCACGTATTCGTAATACCAAGGCTGTGGTGGTGGTTGAAGACAAAAAGAATGGTAACATGAGTGTTTGTTATATTGTGTATATTAGATTAGGATCAGTTTTTCTTTAACTAGTGTGTCTAGATCTTTGAAGATCTACTTCTTGTAGGAGACACACAGGAAGGCACGGTCTTTATCGTTTTGATTAGCCTTGGCTTAAGGCGATTGAGAGGGTTTTTTTTTTTTTTTGTTTATGCGTTGGTCTCAGATCTAAAACCAAAACGCCCGTTGGATATTATGAGGCGCCTCTTAATAAGCAGCTGGTGTTAAAGAAGCCGCCCAGCACCACATATTTTAACCAGTAATATAACGATCGTCTGGTGGTCACGTAAGTATTGTGTTTATATTGCAATTATATGATACGATAAAATTTTGTTGAAATTAACCATTGCTAGGGTATAAGAATGAAAAACTTGTTCAAATCTCTTTCCCAAGGCACCCCGCCTTTGTCCCTTGCTGATTCTAGAACGGATGAAGTTATACATATTGTTTCGAATTGAATTCTGGCAATTACTGTTTTTAATTTAAAATAAAAATAACTACAGTCAGACTCACGTAAGAAAAGCAAAAACAAATTAAAACATCATTCTATTTCGGTGTTAAAGTTGAATTTGTATGATTATACTGGTGTTCCCGGGGATAACCGGATCTAACCGGTTATTTCAATCTTGTATACAGTGGTCACTACTATATAGAAGGCGAAGAATAATTACTTTAGTATAAAGTTCCTATTGTTCTATTTCCAGTCGTTATATATCAAATACGAAATACATCTCTTAGTTAGATGCAGTTGATAATTGTTGAAAAACTCTTTAAATCAACAACAAATACTAACATTGTTATGTTTACTTGTTTACTTTAGGAAGGAGAAGGGGAGGGGACGGGCTTTGAGGGTGGCGGTACGCGGGGGGCGTTCACCTCATTCATTTAAACAGAGAGAATGGTTACGCAGAAGAAGGAGAGATGCAGGGAGCGCCCCCAGAACCGAGCTCGGACCGCGCCTCAGCGTAATTCCATACAGCCTGTCATGCATACCGATTTGAGCATTAGACATTTATAGTATGAGATTATGAATAACTCGTGGTGTTCTTTAACATAATCATGGAACTTACTATTGTTTATATTAACATCTTTCTTCTCCCATAATATAATAAATGTGTGTCTTATACTTTTATATGTTGTTTTATATGTACGATGTGTCTCTGCATGTCGTCTCTGTTTTCATGCATCCTCTGCTGCCTCACCTAAAAAAAGCAAAATGATATCTCCAATTCTCAACTGTAAGATCGTCGGCTAAAACCACAACAACAAAAGGTGCACACACATATAAAAAGCTGTGTTATTGAATTGCTCGATTTGATATACAATAATTTCTATATTTACCCATCTGTTACAGATGAGATAACGAGGCGGAGGCCCAGACCTCATACTTTTGCAATACCCCTTTCTTGACAATCTTAATGATATTGTAGACAATTCATAATATGTATGCTTATGTCTCCCGCGGTGCATGGTTATAGTTATGAATCTTCTTGATATATATATGCCAAATCCATATGTTAACTATCGTTCTTTCCATTATATACGTGCAACTTTCAATACGTGCAACTTTCAATACGTGCAACTTTCAATATACGTGCAACTTGCACTTGAAATCAAATATAAACCATTGTTTTATATAAGCAATATTCCTTTGTATTAACTCTTTCGATTATCAATACAAATTGGTACACTTCAATTACGTAATTACTTATGTGTGCGTGCGTCCCCGTACCATCACCCGGACATCCCTCAGTCTACCCTTGTTCCCTCCCCCCCCAATTACTTGCGGCACCTCTTAATGACATCAACAAAAATTGCACTTCTATTTTTAATTTCTCTGTGGTGTTTTTTGTTATCCAATTGTGTCACAATGGGGGATGCTACCGATCATATTGTCTCTGTGGGTCGGTCCCGATCAATATCTTATGCTCATGGAAGAGGTAGACGTAACAATCATAGAAATGTAAAGTCGAATGATGATACAAATGATTCTTCTCATAGTTCTAATAGTGATGTTGCAATTCATGCACCATTACATTCCACAGTATCGGTGGATAGCATAGCTACACGGACTTCGGTATCAAGTACTCATCATAAAGGTGATTTATTTCATCAGACCATTCTTGGTGCTGATGTCATACCTGGAAATATTCACATGTCATCAAATCAATCAATTGAACATTTAATAAGGAGATATGGTGCAGTGACACTTATAAGACAACTTTCTACTGATTTAGCACAACGTGAAGCTGAACTTTCATTGATACAAAAAAGATATTCCAAAAAGGAAAATGCATTAATAAAATTATTACAAGAAATGGGATTTACAACTAGTCAAGTTGATTCATTATTAAAGGAAAAATTATTGGAAAATAATAATATGTCAATAAAATCAGATGAATCTTTCTTAAAAGATTTAATATCAGATGCTATGGAAGATGGTATATTAAATTCAAATCAATCAATTAAAAAATCATCATCATCAATATCATCATCAACAAACCCGCATAAAAGCTCATCTTCATCAAGTCTTGAAGAAGGTAATATAACATTAACACCAAAAAGACAATTAAGACCTCACTCATCTTCATCACCGGCAATTCCAACATTGTCATATTCTTCACCTAATAATGAAAACTTCCTTCAGTCTAATTTTATACTCACTGCAGTATCAAATAAATTCCTTAATCATGTCCCACAACCTGTTCATGATGTAATAACCAATAATTCATCAACTACACAAAAACTTGTCCCTGTGGAGATGGAAAATTTCAATTCTTCATCGTTTATGGAACCACCGGGGCCAGGATCTGGAAATAATGGTTACGTTGATCAATATGGATTCCTATATGATAACAAACAGAAAAGACAATCTCGTGGTTCTACATCAACTTCCAATGTTAATGCAGGAAGTTCTATAACGACAAAATTACTAGAAATAGCAAACGATTATGATAAATCTCAACAACAGACAAATAAAGAATGGGATGAATTTATCAAAAAAGTTGCCCTAATGGATAATGAAAATGAAAATTCTGGTGATTGGTTTATGATCAATGGTAAGAACATAACTAATTATAAACCATTAAATAAAACTTTTAGAAAACTTGTTCAAAATGGTGTTCCAATGAAATACAGACCAAAAGTTTGGTCTGAATTATCAGGTTCAAAACATTTAATGACACCTTCAGAGTATCATACCTTGTTAAGCTCTACTGAACCAAATGTCGAAGCCGAAGCACAAATCGAATTGGATCTTTATAGAACCATGCCATTCAATGTCTTCTTCAAGGATAATGGTCCCGGATTAGGTAAACTACAAAATGTATTGATTGCCTTTTCAAGAAAATACAGAAGAATTGGATATTGTCAAGGTATGAACTTCATAGTTGCCAATTTATTATTGGTATTTCATACAGAGGAAGACGCATTTTGGGGATTTATTGCAATGATTGAAAATATTTTACCAAATGGATTCTTCAATTTATCTAATATTAAACATGATTTGAGTACTTTGAAAAGAAATTTCCAAGAACAATTACCAAAATTGTACACTCATCTCATGGATTGTGATGTTGAATTGGAACCCATTTGTTTCAATTGGTTTATGAGTTTGTTTACAGATAGTCTTTCAGCACATATAGTTTTCAGGATATGGGATAATCTTATGCTAAATGGATATGTCGAAATGCAAAAGATATCAATAGCCATGTTTAAGATCTTTGAGGATAGATTAATGGCGATGGATGATAATGTTGAGATTTACGAGTTTATGAAAAATTTAAATAAGGCAAACTTCAATTTGAAAGGATCTGAACTGGTGAGAATCAGTTCGGGTATTAAGATTGAAAGCCCATGATACCTTTATATATAGCATATTATGCCCTCATGCATTCATAATATAATGAGAATTAAACGTTACGCGTGATCGATGAAACGTCTAGGGACCTTTAACTGATTAAGTTCTACTTTATAATGATTTGAAAAACTTCTGAAAACTGATTGTGTATGAATATATAGGCGTGCATATATCAATGTGTCATGACTTGCTCTCTGGTAATTTGATTAAATTATCCACAACATAATATTGGAAGCAGTTTAGCATTATTGGGAATACCAACATAACTAATACAATTTGTAGATTTGGGAACCCATCCGACCAACTTAAAACCCAATCTGCATAAATTGCAAATATTGGAATGTAAAGAAGTAAATAAATGACACATTTCATCATTGTCAATGCAATAAAGAATATAAATAACTGTTTAAGATATGGAATGAAATGTGGTGGTTTACCATAGTTACCACTTTCAATTCCCTTTAATTGGAAGAATTCACAAATGGTATAAACCAAAATTAAGCAGAGATAAAGGATAGGAACTCCTATTGTTGTATCCATTAATAAATTCAGAAAATACCAATCACATTCCCCAATGTCTTCATCACCATTCCCCGGAGTTGGCACATTACCATTATTTGCAAACATGTGCAGTACGTCAGCCTTAGATTTTATAAGCGATACAAACAAGTTCAAAAGGTGTATTCCCAGAGACCCTAAAAGTTGTTTTGATACATCGTAGAACCATACCTGCCAAGGTCTCTTTGGATGTTCATACAATCGTTTCACCAACAAAGATGACATAGCGATGAGTCCCAAGCAAGACTGTATGACAATAGATACGGGTCCAAGAAGCTCGCATTTCGGTTCCGGTAGAAGCTTCGGCTTGGTATTTACATCCACAAGGACTGGCATTGTGACCCAATAGGCGGTTTGTTGGTTGGTTCAATGAAATATCAATTGAAAGGTAAACACTGGGGCCCGCCTCTTACCGTATCGGCAACAAAGCAATTTGTCTTGCCTCGGGGAGCTGGGAGGACCAGCAATTTTGGAATCCAGCTTTGAGTGCTCATAACCTCAGAAGACCTCTCGGCCATGTTACGTAATCAGCTTCCCTCCCTTTTTTTGTTACGCCCACGCACTCGCCCAGTTCAAGTTCAGGTTCGTTTGTTTCAAGGGTTTTTTTTGTGTCAAACTTGAGGAATCGGATATTCGAAAGGCACCATGTCGAGAGATTGTGTGTCAACGGAGTAGGAGTGCTATTGTTCCGAACGGAAGTATTGCCACTCGCCCCCTCGCTCTCTCGTTACTCCGTCGTATCACCGTCGGAGAAACTTTGGCTGCTCCCTGGCCCCTACTTGTGAGCGTGGTGTCCGGGTTACACATTGTCTCTGTTATCTTATCGCTGACGTAACGCAGTGCGATTGTGCCACTGCTGCGCGTACCGTGGTACAAGCCATGTGTATCCCCGTCGGAGAAAGCCTTATCGCCCACGGGGGTAGCAGTTTCTTATAGCTGTTCCTACTTTGCCAATAGACTTATTGGTGAGAGGGGGCGGCTAACGGAAAGATTATAAATAGAGGCACATTTCCCACCTTTCATTTGATTTCCTATTCCACTCTTTCTAAGTATTATCACAGTTTACAACACACTTTTATAACAGTTTGTTTTACACTTCATACCCCCTCCCGTCTCCTCATTTATCAAGTCAAGGTTGAATAACACATTTTATTGTTATCAACATTGAGCTGTTCCTATAAACCCGATCAAAGAGAAAAAAAAACAAAACATACGCAATGGCCCCAAGCGCCCTGTTGAGCACCGCAACATCTGCTCTTCCACACGTTCACCAGAAGAGTTGTAACCACCCAGAGTTGAAACTCAAGAACGAGACTGTTGTTGACATGGGTGAGGTTGTACTTACAACATACACCGATGATGAGAACGTCGAGGCTATTCCAATGAACTGGGGTCACTCTGACCCAGCTACTAGAGGTCCAATCATCCCATCCAGATACAAAGATGGTCTCTACAAACACAATGCCATTGGTGCCAATGCCGGTTCTTATTGTGTTTACCACGCTTTGGCTGTCGCTTCCAAACAGTTGGACCCAACTTACACTGCTGATTACACCAATGCTGAGCCAGCTTTTGAAATTCCAGAACAGCCACAGTGGGGTGACAAGAAGAAGATTGTCTCCATGGATCCATTTGGTCACTTGGTTCCTTGGTTGTTTGCTGATGTTGGTAAGTCTGAGAACGTTGAGATCAAACCAACTATTTCTGTTACAAAGGCTCACATGCAGTTGGCTGAGATGAAGGAAGCTGTTGAGCTTGGAAGATTGCAAGTTGATGGTAAGGTTGTCATTAACAGTAGTGGTGATTTGAACGTTTCTAAAGTTGCTGTCGAGCCAGTCTGGTACTTGCCTGGAGTTGCTGAGAGATTCGGTATTACTGAAGCTGAGCTTCGTAAGGCCTTGTTTGAGGACACCAATGGTATGTACCCAGAGTTGATTACCAGACCAGATATTAAAGTTTTCATGCCTCCAATCGGTGGTTTAACCGTTTACATCTTTGGTAACCCAGCTGACGTCTCTAACCCAGAGAAGAAATTGGCTCTCAGAATTCACGATGAATGTAACGGTTCTGATGTCTTCGGTTCTGATATTTGCACATGTCGTCCATATTTGATCTTTGGTATTGAAGAAGCTGTCAAGGAGGCCCAAAACGGTGGCGCTGGTGTTGTCGTTTACTTCAGAAAGGAGGGTCGTTCCTTGGGTGAAGTCACCAAGTACTTGGTTTACAACGCCAGAAAGAGAGGTGGTGATACCGCTGCCGAATACTTCCACAGAACTGAATGTATTGCAGGTGTCAGAGACATGAGATTCCAGCAATTGATGCCAGATGTCTTGCACTGGTTGGGTATTACAAAGATTGACCGTATGCTTTCTATGTCCAACATGAAGCACGACGCCATTGTGGAACAAGGTATTCCAATTGTGGAACGTATCCCAATTCCAGATGCCCTGATCCCACCAGATTCTCGTGTTGAGATTGATGCCAAGATCACAGCTGGTTACTTCACAACAGGTAAGGTTATGACACAAGAAGAGTTGCAGAACGTGAAGGGAAGAACTTGGGCTTAAATTTTTATCAACCCCCAGAAAAAAAAACACTGTACATTATTATATATTTAATAGAGCTTTTTTATTTGAAAATAAATTTTGTAGTTTTGACAGTTATATATGTATGTTTGATCCGTAATTGATTTTACGAGATGAATGAATGTTTACATCTGCAGAGGTGTGCACACCCTAAAAAAGATGTACATCTTATTCAATATCATGTACTACAAGCAATATTACCGTAAAAAATTCTTTCTAATATACATTAAAAGTAGTCATTAAAAATTAAATCATACCAAGCCACCCTTCTCCTCGTAGATCAACTCCTCATCTGGAACCTCTTCAATGGTAACCTTTCTCTTTGGCTTTACCTCCTTCTCATCTGTCTTTGGAACTCTAATGGTTAACAAACCATTCTGGTATTTAGCCTTGATCTGTTCATCAACAATCTTTGGTAATGTTGGGAACTTGATTCTTCTTTCAACAGAGCCAGTTCTAACTTCATTAATCTTCATTCCCTGCTCAATTGGGAATGGCTCTGGAATAGTTCCCTTAACAACAATCTCATTTGTAGATGGGTGGAAGTCAATGTCTAACTGGGACAATGTGGCACCTGCAATGGCCAAGACTGCAATGTACTCCTTTTCGGTCTCATAGACATTAGTTTGTGGAGAGTATGGAAGTGATGGGTTCTTTGCATTACGCTGGGAAATCTCAATCTTTGGTTTTGGTTCCTTGAAGTTGGCAGTTGAATGACAGTGTAAGGAGTGTGGTGGTCTCACTTGTGGCTTTGGCTGTGGAGCTGGAATCTCCTTCTTAGCTTCCTTTGGAGCCTGGGCATTGGAAGCACTTGGTTGAACAACGGGAGATGGCGTGGTCTTCTCTGAAGCTGATGCAGTCGAAGCACTCTTCTGAATAGGAGGAGCACTTGTAGTTGCAGTTGACTCAGGTTCTTGGTATTGGCCCGCTATATAGTTCAACAAGTCACCCAAGTCAAACTGTTGCTGTTGCTGTTGCTGTAGTGGCTGAACTGGTGGCTGAGGACGTCTGTATGAACGATAACCCTGTGGGGAGAAGTAAGGGTAGTAGTCTGGGTATCTCAAAGAGTAATAACCACCATCACTGGACTCATCATCATCATCTTCCTGTGGAGCAGTGTATGCAGGTTGCTGACGCGCAAATGCCTGTCTCTGTGGGAATCTGGAGAAGCGTGGTGCAGTGTTATCCTCAGCAAGGGCATTGAGGATATCAGCGAGGGAGGCATTGTAGTAAGACATTGTTTCTGTAATTGATTGTTGTTGTTTTCTGTTGTTGATGGAATCTGAATGAAAAAATTTACAAGGATTCAATGGGGAATCGGTGCCCCTTTATAGGTGGTTGCGCCATATGGGCCGGCCGGTCCACCCATCAGATCACCTTGACGCAGAAGGTTCTAGAGAACGCCCCCCGGAAGACATGAACACATCTCCGCCTAACTCCGCCCCGGTTGCTGTGCTCCAGAAGCTTCTGGCATATCGCGAGCAAATGCTAGAAAGTTCTGGAGTAAATTCGCGCACTTGATAGCTTGTCACGTGCTGGATCACGTGCATCATGGTGTTCCGAATTCGCGTCTCAATTTTTTCATGGCCATCGACATCAGTTGGAAATGAGTTCTTTAAAGATCCAATACAGTAGAGGAACGCATCTCTAGTGCTTTAAGATTCCCAATTGATCAGCTAAAATGTCCGGTCAGGGATACAACCAGGATGATCTTTCCAAGGACTTCTCACAGCAGTCCTTGAATGACAAGCGTCAATACAACCCAAACCAAGCACAGTCCTTCCAGCCTAATGCTCAGCCATTTATTCCAGGACAGTACAACAACTACAACCAAGGTGGATACCAGCAGGGGGGTTACAACAACTACCAGCAGGGTGCATACAACGGTCAGGGATACAACAACAACCGTGGTTACAACCAGGGCGGTAACCAGGGCTACAACTCCTACAACCAAGGTTACCAACAGAACTACAACCAAGGATACCAACAGAACTACAACCAGGGTTACAACTCATACAACAACTACCAGCAACAGCCACAGTCTACACAGCCACGTGGTATGTCTCTTGATGATTATCAGAAGCAGGCTAGTGCTACTGACTTGAACAAGCCAAAGCCAAAGAGAACACTCAAGCTCGCCAGTTCCTCAACCGTTAAGATTGCCACAACAAAGAAAGAGGAACCAAAGAAGGAGGAGACACCAAAGGCTGAGGAGAAGTCAGAGACTGCAACTCCATCCGTTGTTGCTTCACCAGCTGCTACTCCAAAGGAGACCACTCCAGCTCCAACTCCAAAAGAAACAACACCAGCTCCAACACCAGCTCCAGCTAAGAAGGAGACTACACCTGCTCCTGTTGCAAAGAAGGAGCCTGCTCCAGCCCCAGTTGAAGAGAAGATTGATGAGGCCGTTGTCAACGATATGTACGGTGGTAAGGATCACGTTTCTATTATCTTTATGGGTCACGTTGATGCCGGTAAGTCTACCATGGGTGGTAACTTACTTTACTTGACTGGTACCGTTGACAAGCGTACAGTTGAGAAGTACGAGAAAGAGGCTAAGGATGCTGGTAGACAAGGTTGGTATCTGTCTTGGATTATGGACACCAACAAGGAGGAGAGAAACGATGGTAAGACCATTGAGGTTGGTAAGTCCTTCTTTGAAACTGAGAAGAGACGTTACACTATCTTGGATGCTCCAGGTCACAAAATGTACGTTTCTGAGATGATTGGTGGTGCCTCCCAGGCTGATGTTGGTATTCTTGTTATTTCTGCCAGAAAGGGTGAATATGAGACTGGTTTCGAGAAGGGTGGTCAGACTCGTGAGCATGCTCTGTTGGCTAAGACTCAAGGTGTTAACAAGATGATTGTTGTTGTTAACAAGATGGATGACCCAACCGTGGAATGGTCTAAAGAGAGATACGATGAGTGTATTACTAAGGTTGGTATGTACTTGAAGGGTATCGGTTACAACGTTAAGGAGGATGTTGTCTTCATGCCAGTTTCAGGTTACACCGGTGATGGTTTGAAAGACCGTGTCCCTAAGGAGAAAGCTCCATGGAACAACAGTCCATCTCTCCTTGAGTACTTGGATAACATGTCCCATTTGCAAAGACACATCAACGATCCATTCATGTTGCCAATTGCCGGTAAGATGAAGGATCTTGGTACCATTGTTGAAGGTAAGATTGAGTCTGGTTATGTTAAGAAGGGTAACCAGTTGGTCGTCATGCCAAACAAGACATCAGTTGAAGTGTTATCTATCTACAACGAGACTGAGCAGGAAGTTGATGCTGCATACTGTGGTGAGCAAGTTAAGATCAAGCTTAGAGGTATTGAAGAAGAAGATATCTCAGCCGGTTTCGTGCTTTCCTCTCCAAAAGCTCCAGTTAAGACCGTCACCAGATTCGAGGCTCAGATTGCTATTGTTGAGTTGAAGTCTATTTTGTCTTCTGGTTTCACATGTGTTATGCACGTTCATACAGCTATTGAAGAAGTTGAATTTAAGGCCCTCTTGCACAAGTTGGAAAAGGGTACCAACAGAAAATCCAAGAAGCCACCTGCCTTTGCTAAGAAGGGTATGAAGATCATCGCTGTCTTGGAGACTGCTTCTCCAGTGTGTGTGGAGACCTTCCAGGATTACCAGCCTTTGGGTAGATTCACTTTAAGAGATCAAGGTCAGACCATTGCCATTGGTAAAATCACCAAGCTTTTGGAATAAAAGATTTCGGAGAAAGGAAAGTGAAATTGTACAGTAATACATCTATTTTGTATAATAAATACAGTAGTTTAGTTAGTTTTCGGCGGGTCTATTTAAATCTGAAGCCCGAGATATGCATGTCGGCTTGGTTCGACCGTCGGAGGTAACACACGGGACTATCGAGACTGATCTCGAGAGTACAAAGACCGGTTCATATCCGTCCCACAATGCAGTGCTACAGGAATAAAGCGAGGCTTTACTAGTTAACGTGTTGAGGATGGCCACCTGTGAGGAGAAGATCACATGGGAGTACGCTCTCGATGTTATGAGTAAGTAGCAGAAGTTTCCTCCCCCCGTCCACGCTTACCAGCTGTCATCGACGTGGCCAACGGTCTCGTGCGCATCAAAAATCGAGCTTGAAGGAATAATAACTAACCACCCACTATAGAGACAAATGACCTTGGCCGACTTTATAGAGATCAGGCAACTACAGATGCTTATCGTTCGTTTAAGGCTAAGTGTATCTCTGAGGGACTCTCCGTCGTGCAACACATTGTGAAGAATAGACTTGTCTGGGTCGATGAAGAGGGTAATATTGAGACAACACCAAACAGAACCGATGAACTCTTTATGAATGCCGATGATGTGAAGATTATTTGTAATGATTTCCCTTATAACTTCAGCTCTGGTATTACACATGTTGTTGCATGGACAAAGTTAAAAATTGCCTCGGATCCTAATTCTGAGATTGGAGATGTTTCTACTCGTACAAGAGCCATTATCGAGGCATATGTAACCAAGACCTTTGTACATGAGCTTGGTATTGATAGAGAAATGATCGTATGGTTTAGAAACTTCCCAGCGTTACAAAGTGTTGCAGAGTTGTCTCATGTTCATATCCTCATAAAGGACATCTCTGCGGAAAAGTTAAGTCAGGTATTGAACACTTCTGGTAATGTACTGACCGAAGATGACATTTCAAAGATTGAATTGTGAATATCTAGAGTTTAAAACTGATAGACCATACTGCAGTTGATACTGGAAATGACTGCACTAGTATAGAATTATAGATTTAATGGATGTATTATTACTTTGTCATATTCTATTTGATCTAATTGTGTTTAAAACTCCGAATAATATATTACAGCTCCAAGTATGGTTATATATAATACAAACTAATAAGTGCCTCCTCACCTATGTGGAATGGCTTAAGAAAGAATTGAAAAGAAGAACGTGCCTAGCTTCATTGGTAGTTGGTTAAGTTGGGGTTGGAACGATTGGGACATCACATTAGAAAAATGGAGAGTTAAGCCTTCGCTTTCATCCACTCAGAGGCAATTATCCACGCCTCCTGAGTTCCTTCAATGAAGAAGG
This sequence comes from Petasospora bimundalis, assembly GCA_030569745.1. NCBI lineage: Eukaryota > Fungi > Ascomycota > Saccharomycetes > Phaffomycetales > Wickerhamomycetaceae > Petasospora > Petasospora bimundalis. Next base: position 319,297 of record JAJMLR010000002.1, read on the forward strand.
AATAAAGGCCCTTTGCAGCTTTAGCAGTAACGTTCACAAATTGCTTTGAAACCAATACGGAATAAGTGGTGACAAGATTAGTATAAAATGAGGCATATGCGGACACCAATTTGTCCAACTTATAAGTTTCGATCAGTTCACTAACCTGGTACAAGTTCACTATACCATTCTTGTAGTCGTTACAAAAAATGACTTGATAGTGAAGGTTGAACCAATCTTCAAATGCAAGAGCGGTGTAAGCAATATTACCAAGCACAAGTGCGGTCAAAAGACGCGTTTCCACTCCAGTTCGTGAAGGAGATCTCACATACATGAGTAAGTAGACACATAGAATTGATAATGTTATCAAAGAAGTACCGAATGGTGTTGAAACGAGAGATGGTTGGAGAATAGGAATTGTGTTACAGAAAGAAGACACTGGAGCATTATTGACACCAAAGAGCTTTGTGAGAGAGCTGTCATGTACAGCAGCATGTGGTTTTGATCCCACAAGAGAAGAAAAGAGTGACATGTTATTTTTCAGATAATGGAGTGATATATATGTGTTTGTTTCTGTTTATAGAAGCGTTAGTCCATTGTTTATACCTGTCAGGCCCTCACAGACCCTAGTCTTTTGTGGTGTACGGATGTTAGTGTTCTGAGACTCCGGAGACTGGCCCTGAACCTAATCTGGCAGTTCGGCCGGGGAGCTAAGGTTGGACGGTCCATCATATTTCTCTGAGCCTCTACGCTCTTTCACCAGTAGGGAAAAAAACACAAGAAAAAGGAAAACTTAGACGATTTCTATACAGGAAACTGGTAAAGGAGAGGTACTGTGCTGAGGTTTTTGTACTTATAGACAGTTGGGCTCCCCCGTTATCTGAATCCTTTTGGTTTAGTTTAAATTGTTTGTCCCAGCTCATCACCTTATCATTTTGACTCACTGTTCCCACCAACAACAACAGAAGAAGGCAAAATATCACGTCAAAAATGACAGACGCCATCACATTGGGTGCTGCTATCTTTGTGGCAGTGAAACCAATCCTCAAAATCTATCTCATCCTCGGAGTGGGATTTGGTCTCGTGAAGGCCAATATGCTCACGACGGAAACGAGTCGAGGAATATCCAACATGGTTGTCAACGCCCTGGGACCTTGCTTGTTCTTTAACAAGGTAGTGACGAACTTGTCAGGTAGTGAGATTAAGGAAATTGCTATATTTGTGCTGTCAGGTGTCATCATCTTTGGAACAGGATTTGCATTAGCGGTTATCGCTAGTTTTGTTACACCAGTACCCCAGAAGTGGAAATATGGTCTCTTATTTGCTGGAATATTCTCCAATATTTCTGATTTGCCCATTGCATACGTTCAGAGTATGGATACAGGGTTGGTATTCACATCTACAGAAGGTGACAAAGCTGTGGCTTTGACCTGTGTGCTAGGTTCTGTTCAACAGTTTATGATGATGAACTTGGGTATGTTCCAAATCATTGGTCTTGATTTCAAAGAAGATAAGAAGGATGCTGAAAAGGGAGTAGAAGATGAAAAAAAGAGTGTTGGATCTTCAACATCAAATAATGAAGAAGAAGAAGAAGAAAGTGAGAGACCTACAATTGATAATACAAATGATGTTCTTGAATCACAGAGTGATAATGAAGATGAATACGATGTTGTCCCATTGGTCACTAATGGAACTGACACTGAGGGTGATGACATAACTGACACTCGCAGTTTGAATGTACCAAGCAGAAGATCATCTCATAATGATTTACATCGCAGAAGGGCAAGTACCGTATCACATTCGAGAAGGAGACTAAGTTCGGTATCATCTTCATTTGGAAGAACCTATTCAAATGACTCTGGGTACTCTACCCGTTCACATAGATCAAGAAATCAAAACATTCAAACAATTATCGAAGAATACAGTGAGGCTGATAGAATCAAGACTATTGGTACCATGGACCTCTTAGCCAAGACCCTCTCTGTCACACAAGAAGTTGGACTGAACTACGATAGCGATACTGAGCTTTCAGATTCCAAACATCCAAAATGGGATGCTTTTAAGAAGAAGTACCATCTTTTCTGGTTGGAATTCCTCATGTTGAACATGATTCGTGTCCCTTCAGTCGCTCTTATTCTTGCTTTCTTTGTCGCCATGATCCCTTGGATCCGTGCATTATTTGTTCATAATAGTATCAATATGCCTGATGCACCGGATACATTGCCACCATTGAACTTTATTATGGATTTCACAACTTATGTTGGAAATGCAGCTGTGCCAATGGGATTATTCCTTCTAGGTGGAACTCTTGCCCGTTTAGAGATTTCTTCTATACCGAAAGGGTTTTGGAAGACAGTATTATTCATGCTTATATCGAGACTTGTTATCATGCCTATTCTTGGAGTTTTGTGGTCTAACAGACTCTATGATGCCCATTGGATCGATGATAACATTTCTAGATTCTTGCTGATAGTCAGTTGGAGTGTCCCATCTGCTACTTCCCAAGTCTACTTTACAGCTTTTTATACACCATTGGATGGATCTCATGAACAGATGGACTGTTATGCTATAATGCTCTTGGCTCAGTACCCACTGTTGGTCATCACATTACCCTTTGTTGTTACTTATGCCTTAAAGGTAGATTTAGGCATTTAGTTTATTAATGATACTTTGTTACGTTTTTGCATATTTCATCATATTACAAGCTACAACGTTTTTTACGGAGTTTGCAAACTAAAACAAAACGTAAACCAATAAATTAAACACCTATAACTAATGCAGCGTATACTCTGAATGGGAAAGAATTAACGGGAAAAGCGTAAAAAGAGGAGGGACATGAGATGGGGATTGTGATTAGAACAACCAAGAAACAAACTTCTCATAGAACCATTCACCATCCTTCTTGTTGCTAACTCTAAGTCTCTCTCTTCTTTCAGCATCCTTGATCTTACCTTCCTCTTCTTCAACATCAATGAGGTGCTTCAATGTGACCAAGTCAACCTCGTATGGGTTTCTCATCTTAGTCTTGTGAACAACCTTGTAACCGACATAACAGACAATGTAGACTGGAATACCAATGTAACCAGTGATAAATGTCTTGTAAGCAAACCCGTTAATAAAGACGGTAAAGTTCTTGATAATGGCAACGAGAATACACAACACCAAAGCAACCCATGGACCATATGGCTGCAATGGAGCGTAGTAAGCCAAGGACTTCTGGTCAACACCTTGAGCTCTCAAGGCACGAGTGAAGCAAATATGTGTGATCAAGATGGAAATCCAAGTCAAAAGACCGAAGATAGACACAACGTTGACAAAGTATGTGAAGACTGTGGAGGAGGAAGAAGAAACGGACATGAATGCCAAACAACAGAAGGCAGCACAGACTGCAAGGGCATAGTATGGAATACCGTACTTAGAAGTCTTAGCAAAGATCTTTGGGGCATTTCCGTTACAAGCCAAACCGTACAATGTTCTGGATCCAATGTATAAATCAGAGTTAGCAGCAGAGAAGATGAAGATCAAGATACAAGCATTGATAACGTGGTCAAGACCTTTAATCTGGGCGTTCTTGATAGCAACAACGAATGGAGAAGCAGAAGCAGATGTAGAAGCCTTTGTGGCACTGATCAACAAGGAGTCATTGTAAGGAACACACATACCCAAAAGGAAGACAGAGAAGACGTAGAAGATCAAAATTCTGTAGAAAGTAAGTCTGATAGCTTTTGGAACGTTACGACGAGGGTTTTCAGCTTCTGCAATTGTGATACCGACTAATTCAGTACCTGAATAAGCAAAGACAGCAGTGACAAGGACATTGACAAAGGAGACAAACTTACCCTTAGACTTGTTGGCAATACCAGTGTATGGCTTAAAGGCACCTGGGTCTTGCCAGTATCTGAAACCCAATCTGTCATGAGTTGGACCACCACCGAGCATGATGATGAACAAAAGGAAGATCAATGCAACAACAATGATAACCTTAATACAAGAAAGCCAGAATTCAAACTCACCAAAGATTTTAACACCAAAGATATTAATAATGACAATGAGAATAAGGAATATAGTGATCCAAACACCTGGATTAACAGTATCTCTAGAGACCCAATATTGCATAACCAATGCACCAGCTGTAAGCTGATTTGGAGTAACAATGAGGTACTTGAACAAATAACAATAACCAACGGCAAAACCAATAGCAGGGTCAGCATATCTGTTTGCATAACCGGCAAAACCATCAGCAAGAGGGATAAAAGTTGCCAATTCACCAAGACAACACATAACAACATAGACAAGGAAACCAATAAAGGAGTAACCAATGAATAAAGAAGCAGGGCCAGCAGATGAGAGAGCTGAACCCGAACCAATGAGAAGACCGGTACCAAGGGCACCACCGATGGCAATCATCGATATGTGACGAGCTTTCAAATTTTTCTTTAAACGATAACCATCTTGAACGGCAAGGATATCCTTTTCAGCTTCAGGAATGGCATCGACTGTGAATTGTTCAACGTCATCAAACTGGTCGGACTTTGAGCCAGTGGACGTGAGTGTGTAGTCCGTCTTTTCCATTGTTTATTTTCAATGAATTGTAAACTACGTAAACTAAGAGACTATAAAAACAAGGCAGATACCGTTACATTTATACAGGGGAGGGACTTAAAGATTGGCAAAAAAAAAAAAAACGAAGAGGCAGTCCGGAACTGTGAGCTGCTGTTTCGATCGAACGGCGCAATCGATAAGGCACAACATGAGAAAACTCGCGGGGAGGTAAAGCCAAGGGAGGGGTTCAGAGCGTTTGTCCCCGTCGCTTATAAGGCGGCGACTACATAATCTTGTGCATATAAAAAGAAGTTTAGTCTCATATGCATCTGAAATACAAGATCGCCGTATGATTCAGTATGTTTATTGTATAGAGAGGGTCTGGGGTGAGGGGTTAGGGGGGTGGACTCGAGAGACAAGTGCAGGGTCCTCACTAATCAGAAACGGCGGCCCCGCGACTATAGAAAAGAGGGCGGGAAAACGACATGAAAAAGAAAAAAGGTTCGAATGGCATATAGGCGGGTTGACCTAGGCTTCTGTCAGTCTTGGCATGGGATTAAAGTGTAACATTAAAAAAAAATATACGTTGAATTACAACGCTTATCTCTAGTCCCTTTGGTTATCAGTGGCGCAAATTTCGTTGGACTTGGAATGCTTCATCCCTACCTATCATGTGGAAGCTTTTTAAATAATTATTTTAGTTGGACCCTGAAAGACTGCGAGACCCTGAAAATTAAAACATTAAAGATGACCTTGTCCTATGGCTGAGCTTCTTTTAGATCTGAACTGACCACACAGGATCCTGCGGGTCATATCAAAATGGGGTTCGGTCTCCTATAAAAAAGATAAGCAATGCCCAATAGCCTAACAATAAATTGCCGCTCAAGCAAAAATCTCTCCATAAGTTTTAAAATCACAAACTTTCTTCGTTGACACGTCAAAAACGCCGTACGCCAAGACAATTGGCATTATAATTGAAGGGCACTGTTGCTGCTGCGCCTACCGTACACCTGGACACCCCATATGGCACCAGTTGGTTTTCTTCTCGGACCGCGGGGCTAGTTTCCCCGTAAAAGAGAGGTCGTATCGCAGCCGTTGGGGGACAGCGTATGGCTACGAAGATTAAGATAAAAAAAAAAATAATACTTTCTCTATGCGGTGTTTGTATATAGTCCCCACACACATCATATGGTTTAGAATAAGTCCAGCAGATCCTTGGAGATACCACTCTGACTCTGACTTTGACTCTGACCTCCGTTTTGTCCATATGAAGCCTGGGTGTTTGGAAGTTCACCAGTAGGCTGAATAATAGATGAACTAAACAGATCATTGAGCTCATCTAAAACGTTTATCGATTCTTGTTGGGTTGCACCACCTTCTGCATTATCGTCATCAAAGTCCAACAAATTCTCCTCGTTCATCACAGAAAGTCTAACATCTTTAATCTTGGTAATCTGTGTACTCTTAGCTCCCTTTGAAACACTTGTGGTAAACAAGACAGAATTCAACGTGGAAATCTCCTTAAGTAATGCATCACGTAATTGTGGTTGGAATTTTGGAATTGTAGTCGTTATGTTGTTCAATCTATTCAAAATTAACTTTTTAAGAGCTGGAGCATTGTCTAATGACAAGATTCTCCAATACAAATAAATTTGATCCCTCACTTCAACATTTTCCACAGATTCAACATTATTGAAGATCTTGGCTAATAGTTCTTTTAATTGTCCTGTTTTAACGTTGATCTTAACAAGAGAATATATCAATGTCAATTGCACTGGAACATCCAATTCTTGGAAGTTGTCAACATATTCGGCTAATTTATTTTCGTATTCTGCTCCTTCATATTCACCTAAAACCCAAATCAAAGAAGAAATTGCCTCTGCATCAACTAATTTATCTTGACTTTGAATGATAGTGGTAACAATCATATCGGATCTCTCCGGATAAGCTCTCAAGATATCTCTTAAGGCAACAACAACCTCGTTGTACAATTCTCTTTCATTGATCAAGCCAATCAAGATATCGATTGCCTTATTAGAATATTTACCAATCTTGATACCAACCTGTCCAATAGCCTTCACCGCTCTCTTCACAAACTCAACATCAAATTCATAACCATATTCTTTGAGTTCATTCAAGATAAGACCAGCATTTTGATCTGTGGCCAATCTAACAATAATCTCAATTTTTTCCAATTTCAAGTACAATGGATCATTATAACGGACAAAGAATACTTTGAAGTAATTGGTCATAATATCTGGATATTTTTCAATAATGATTCTCATATTTCTCAACGTCACGTATTGGACTTCTGCTGGTGTAGAGACCAAAGAAGCAAGTGGTGCACCCAACTTCTTCAACACAGAGTCGTACTCCTCTCTTGGTTGGATCTTTTCAACATTGTTTAGAATAACTTTGATAGCCGCCAATACAACAGATGGATTGGAATGTTGCAATTGAGGAATAACTCTTTCGATAATGTGACTTGGTTCCTCTGGATCGGATGATTCATAATCAGAAATAGCAGTCAAAATAGTAATACGACCCCATTCTGTACATTCATTTAACGCCATTAACAACTTTTTCAGTAATGTTGCATCCACAGTCAAAACATTCAAACTTGGATCGGTCTCGTGAATCTCTGCAAGGGCACTGATAGCATTGGCGACCACCATTGGATTAGAGTCTTCAACCAATTTTTGTAACTTCTCCAAGAATCCATTCTCTACACATACTTCACGATCCAAATCAAACAACTTAGCGACACAAATTGCAGCTGTTTTTCTAACATATGGGTTTTCATCTGCAAGGGTTCTGTTCAACGGAATCTCCATATAGTCCACAATTTTATCCACACGAATGCATCCCATAGTTCTAATAGCCAAAGCTCTCACCAATGGGTTTGGATCCTCGGTGTCCTGAACAAAAGTGTTTACAGCTAAAATACAAAGTTCTGGATGTGTCTTGGCATAGTTCATCAAGTACAAATAGACCAGCTTTTTCTGTTTCAAATCATGAGTGGCAATGTTCTTTAACACATCTGGGAAGAGTGATGAAACGTCCTTTCCAACAGTCATCGCAGCAATAACTTGCTTGATGGTATCCTTACGTTCGTTAGCATATTGTGAAACAAGACCCGCACGTAATTCATATGTCTCACCCTTACGGGGCTGTGCAAACATTTTCTTGATCCTCTTCTCAATTGACATATTTGCGTTTGTGTGTGTGTGTGTGTGCCTTGTTATGTGATAGGTGTCAAAAGCAACGACGCGTAAAAGTGTAAACGGTCCTAAAGGTATTTAATGTAACAAAAATGATCTGATGTTTACTCAAATTGTTGCAACTTTCTATTGAACACCTCCTATCGACCCTTTGCGACTATGAATTGACGTGTTTGAACCTGTGTTTGTCGTCTTTGCCATTGTCTCCAAAGCTCTCCAAAACCAACGCCAACAAAAACATCACAACTTCGCGCATTCTTCCCGCGAACACATTTGATGCACCACACTCCCCCATGCAATGAAGCGATCTTACGTAAAGAGAGTGCTCGGTGTATTAACCGATGGATCTTACTGATTTGCCATTGGCCAATACAGTGTTATTGTTGCTTTTCGAAGATTGTGGAGTAAACTCTGAGTAAAGTTGCAGAGGATGGGAAATGTCCACATTCATCATCTGCAAGAGGACTAAGAGTACTCTGCTGACATAAGCAGAAGTCGTTTGTACTCGTTTTGGATCTTTCTTTCTGGTCGTGTGTGTGTGGTCGTTCTCATATGTGCTACTGAAAGAGTACAAAGCTACGAAAATGCCCATTGATCTTGGCCTGGCAAGGATTTCACTTCTGCTTTCCCGTCTGGGGAACCCGCAGAAGTCGGCTAACTTCATTCACGTTGCCGGTACGAATGGTAAAGGCTCAGTGTGTGCCTATCTTTCGTCAATTCTTCTCCATGCAACAACTTTCAAAGTTGGTAAGTTCACCTCTCCGCATTTGGTGTATCGACATGACTCAGTTACACTTGATAATCAACCTGTTGATAAAAAAGTGTTTGAAGATACAGAAAAAGAAGTCATTGAAGTGAATGAGCAGTATGGAATTGGTGCTACAGAATTTGAGATACTGACTGCCACTGCACTTCAGATCTTCCAGAAGCAAAAAGTGGATATCGCTGTGATGGAAGTTGGCCTAGGTGGAAGGTTAGATGCCACTAATATTCTCGAAGGGATCGTTGTGGATCATAATGGTAACTGCGTTGAGAAGGGTGTCATCGTCACGGGAATTACCAAAATTGGACTGGATCATGAAAACATTTTAGGCTCTAGTCTCTCAGAAATCGCAAAAGAAAAGGCAGGCATAATAAAACAGGGGATCCCCAACGTTGTGGATGGTACAAATGATCCTGAAGTTTTGAAAGAGGTCTCCCACCAGTGCGAAAATACGACTTCCTCTTGTTATGTGGTACGATCTAGTTCCGATGAGATCCAAACTTCAGTAGGATCAGTGAACAGATCACTATCACCACTTCAAGGAGACTATCAACTCCAGAACTTATCCCTTTCACTTAAAATAATTGATATAATATTCCCATTCCTGCAGAAGAACTATCCATCTAAGTTGAATTTCACTCTTCAGACCTTGAAAAGTGGTATCCAAGGCACTCAGTGGCCCGGGAGACTTCAATCGCTACAACTGAAATATTCGCCTTCAAAACCATCAATTCCTGTGCTTCTTGATGGTGCACACAATGGACAAGCTGCAAAAGAACTCAGTTCATATTTACGAAAGAAGTACACAACTCCAATCACATTTATCTTGGCAGTTACAAAGGGCAAAGATTTAGAACCACTATTGGGGCAACTGGTTAATCATCAGGATAAAGTCATAGTAACCAGATTTGGAAAAGTGGATGGTATGCCCTGGATCAGTGCAAATGATCCTTTAGATTTGCAAAAAGAAGTTAAGAAGTATACAACAAATGTGGAAGTTGTGCAAGATATCCAGAAGGTGTTCGATGGTATCCAAGAGAATGAAAACGTTGTTATCTGTGGGAGTCTGTACCTCGTCGGAGAGGTTCTAAAACTGCACCATAGAAACTCATAAGCTACATATCCAAAAATCATTGTCTCGTATCATAAAAAGGGTCATAACATAATCTTATATCGTAGAATTCTTCTTGAGTGACTTGAAGCCTCATAACTGAGGGTGAGATCTCATCTTCATCATTAGGGATAACATCTTTGTTTCAATTTCGTGCACTTCTGCGTTGGTCAAAGAAGCTATGTTCTCGTCAGTTATTCCCTCGAGGAATCCACGTATTCCTTCAAAAGCAGACGGGGAGTCGATTTCCCCCGGTTGTGTTAGTGGTTGAAGGGAGGGCACATTGAGAAACTCCCTTTGAACTGTCCCAGATTCAGCTTCAGAACTGGGTGTAAAACTTTGTATTGGAGGAGTAGTATGCGGCCTCTTCTGTGGTGCTTGATGTAACGGATATCCCTTCCTCTTTTGACTAAATGTTCTCTCGAATTCTTCGTCATCAACTTCAATGATCTCACAATCAGAAGATGAGTCGTAACTGGATGAACTTGAGTTGTCATCTTCGATCTCTGTTGTGATCAGTTTTTCTGACAAAGCTCCACTTTGCTGAGCCATTGTCTTACTCTGTACTCTTCTTTTAGAAAGTAACGCGCCAATATCTGTGTATACATCACGGCCATCAAAATCACCTTTTGAGTGTTCCTCTTTTAACTCAATTGAAGCACTTTTTATCAATACAGTTCGACCATTTTCCAGCTTTTCAACTGTCTGCACATGCTCAATACTGCTTGTACGTGGACTTTGAATTAACAGTCCCTCTTGGATTACCTGTGTGGGACTAGTTCCATAGCTTTCTTCACTTGCATCGGTAGAATTTCTTGAACTAAGGACCTGTATTTCTTCTTGTGGCCCAGAGTTCTCTCTTTGAGAATAATCACACATATTTCCGACCTGAAGAGTGGAATACATAGTGTTGTCGACAGTTTCAATCTCGAGGGTGTCCCTCATACTTGGGGAAGGGCTGGACGTTACTTCTTCTGATAAGAACGAATTTTCATAAATCAGCAATGCTTCTGTTAAAGCGGCAATCTCTGCTTCCTCTTCATTTTCCTCTTCACTTTCATTATTCATGAAATTTTGGTCAATATCGAGATCTTTTAATGGGCTATCTGGTGGTTTAACCCATGATAAAGCCTGTAAGCACTCGTCTGGAAGCTCAGATATCAACTTGGACTTCTTGGACTCAATCTTAGACAGAGATTCATTGGTACCAGGATATTCTTTACGAATATCTGAGTGAACTCCTTTTATATGTTCAAGCAGACAGTTCAACACTCTGGATGCTCGCATAAGGACCGGTACCCCCGACTCCTTTGATTCCAAAAGCCTTAAACACAGTGCAACACAATGCATGTAAATGGAGTCGGAGCTTGCAAATGGTAGAAATTCAGATCTCTTAATATATCTTTCAAACAGTTCCAAGAAGTCGCTGTGGTCCTCGTCTGTGTAAAGGTTGGCATAATCAATCGCATGGAAGAGAACGTGCTCTTTAAAACTAGGAATAGTTTCAGTTAAGCGAGTCGACACAATGTGCCCGAGCATTCCCTTTGCATATAAGACATCCGGACTCTGAAGTTTTGATGACATAGCCATCGTCACAACTGTTCCTAAGCTTGGGAAATTGTCGAGCACATACTCCCACAATAGTATTATGTCATTGCATTGCCAAGATTTCAGATCCAACTCACCGATATAAGTGGTAGGGCTTGTGGTCTTCGAAATTGCAACGATATAACTCTTGAAAAGCATAGTCGTCTTTGGAACTTGGCGAACCGTGTGTGACAGTGCCAAAGCGTCACCTTCGGTAAAATCTTGAAAGATCATCGACTCTAAGTTGTTCGTGATGTACTGGTTGATATCTGCATCGTTGAGGGATGTCGACAGATCCTCAAAGAAGTTCAACCTGTACGATTTGATGTGTGTGATGAGATATTTCAAGATCTCTGTCACTTTGACGTTATACTTGAGTGATTCTCTTATAATGGAGATATAGATGTTCCCATTGACGTAAGAAACTTCTTTTCCGTTCACTCTTGCAACACATAAACAACCGAATGTTGACTTAAGCATGATAATGTACTTGTTCACATGTTCCACTTTAGCTTCAGCGCTGTCAATAGTATTCAAATGTTCAGCATATTTTCCAAAGAACAATCTGTAGTTATCATCAATGATGCTCACTATCTGTGCAATCCCGTTCGGTCCAATCTGCATGTTAAGCACAGTTTTCAACCGTGTCATTAAAGATAAGAGAATTGATGCCTTCAATCGAAAATTAATATCCTTTCGGTCCCAGATCTGCTTGGTCATAAATTCAAACAGGAGAGTATGACACCTGAATACATTCAGTGGAGTTAGTGGTCTGATATCTCTCACATCAAACGAATCTGATGACATAATTTTGACGAGATATGTTGAGTAATCCTTATTTGCAAGCGGTGGTGAGAGTATTTGGGAAAGAATCTTTGCTGAAAATGTAACAAGTTCAGGCATATTAGTGTTTATAAACTTCTTGAGAACTGGTATTAAACAATTAACAATGGTAAGATGCATATCACGGAGCTTTGGATTGTTCAATAGGCCGTAGGTGATTCGTGTAAAGATATCCATTATTGAAGCAGCAAACTCTGTAATCGGGGCAGTACCGGTGTTGCCGTAAAAGACGCACATCAAGAGCTTCATCAGGCTGTTGAAATAATCTCGTGACAAGCCTTCCATTGCCTTGCATACTGTGTAAATCAGCACTCTCCATGTATGAAGTGCAATTGCCTTGATGTTCTTGTCATCACTGCAACTACACTTGAACAAGACTTGATACCACGGCGACTTTGGAGAGAGATTAAGCTTCAAGTATTCCGGGTCACTCAACAAGAACACTGAAAATCCTAACCAAATATCTAGTGCCAATTTTACATTATCCTGATCAATTAGATCATACAGTCTGCAAGTAATGAACGACAATGTAGTTTGTGATAAATCTAATGGTGAGGCTTTGAATGATAACTGACTGTCAGGCCTTAAGTTTAAAGTCTGCATGATGGAGTTCATCATTGACGATCTCACCTCAAAACAGACTGCCTTGGAATCAATGAATATCTTTGCTCCTTCCAAAAGAACAGTGGATGCGATACTAACCTTTTTTAAGTATAAGGGGCATGGAGCAAAATCACAAAGACAGTTGAACAGGAACGGAAGCCAAGCCTGGACATTCTTCTCCATCATTGCAGTACAGTTGATCATAAGCGATTTGATAGTGTTGAGCTTCTCCGTTAAGAGTGCACTTGATTGAATGTATTTCATGGTCAATACTGAGGAGAGAACGTGTTCTTGGGTGGCTTGTGACACAAGCGAGTAAGATCTCTGGTCTTTCAAAAGTTGCAGGTTTGCAGAGAGTAAGCTTTTTGATGTGTCGGACCTTGTAATAACAGCACAACTGTGTGAAACTGACCACTCCACAAAAGTTCTCATAGAGATTCCTAGTCTGTGTATGTGACTTTGTATCTTATTGTTAGAAAAAATCGCTGTACACATTTTGATTATTTGGACGTCTGCTCTAGTGAGAAATGGATCCGGTGTTTGGTCATCAAATATTGTGGATTCGATTTTCAAGATATCTTGCTGGATAATTGGCAACAGCTCATGCAAATGAGATGCAACAATGCCGGCCCTTTTGTCTGTCAAATCCTTAAGAAGGATGTTGAAAGTAGCGTAAATCTCAAATTGTCTATTGCAATCATGTTGCTGAAGGACAGATAACCCTCCCGTAAATAATGTCTTAAAGCCCTGGGATTCACCGGCCAGGTCTGGTTGATCCAAACGTGGAATATTTCCTGGAGTCCAGTACTGTATCATGAATGGAGTGATCTGCTTGTGTGGTGACTTCCCGTGACTTGTGAGCTCTTGCATTTGCGGTGGAGAACCTCTATTACTAGTTTTGAGGATTGGTCTCCTTGGTGTGAGAACGTGAGCTTGTGAGGAATTTTGAATGAGTCCTTCTGCAAACATCACTCGTTTTCTGATGTGTCCTTGTGGACCTTTCATTGGAGATGACTTAGGTAGCATACGGTCAGGGGAGGGCGATGGCAGAGGGCCCTTCTTAATGGGTGATGAGGCAGAAGTGGCCCGGATGTTGGTATTGGTATTGGTAAGGACCCTATGAGCCAATGGAGACTCCGGTTCTTGTTCAAAATCACGAATCACTTGCCTTTCGACACTCGACGGAGTCTGTGATCCCAAAGTCCAAGCATCTGCCTTCCTTGTAGACCCTATGGATTTGTCAATACTCTGGCCTCGTTGAAAAGCTGGGTGCGAAGGCGATTTAGCCTTGGCCATTGCCTTTGGTTGTATTGCTCAAAGAAAAGAAAGAAATGATCCCACGCTTTCAGTGGTATATTTGGGGGGTGGTTGTTCTGTGATGTGATTGTGTGTCTGTAAGACCGGTGAACTTAACTGCACCCTCCGGTATTGCAGACCCAAAAGAGAGAGAGAGAGACGCGACTTAAATGAGACGCGTCGCTACAATTTTACCACTGGTCACGTGACATACCAACGCGTAAAATAATAATATATATTAAATGTCCCAATTTGGGAAATGCATTTTTACACTGACTTATAGAAAAGTCTCGATTCTAGGATTGATACGTTATTTAAAGGTCTTTCGCTTCATACACGATTATACATAGATTACTTTTCTACATCTCTGCTCTTGTAGATGACTTGTGGAGCTCTCTTTAGGGTTCGCGCTGCTATAACTGCAGAAGAACCCTTAACTAGCAATAATTTGTAAATATACATCTTGATTAGAGGACACCAACTAAACTATATAGAACTCTATAATGACCAAGTTCTCTTGATATTATTTAGGTGCAGATGTCTTTTATTGTTAAAGATTACTTAATATTTCGAATTCGCGAGTATAACGGTTACTCATGACATTGCTTTAAATAGATTTTGATTAAAGTCATAAAACAGCTTTGTAAATTTGATCGATAATTTATTGATTACATTGCTGTAATGGCCAAATTATTACAATCCATTTGAATTGAAGTAAATAGTCCGTTAAAAAAATAAAAGAAATAAGAAAAAGATACGCATTCTTTGAGCTGTTGGCTTGTGTAATTTCTCACTTGGGCGTATCGGAAAAAAAAGAAACGAGCCCTCCTTATCAGGTTTGTCGTCCAGTTACTCCGATAACCGATCGGGTCGGTGTTATTTCTCTTTCTCTTTCTCTATCCTTACAAAAAGCAGGTGCTTTCCTTTTCTGTTTTAACCTCACATTAATATAATCATAGAGAGAATGTGTATGGGTAAACCAGCACATGTCCACACGCCAACAGGATCTATATCATTAGAGGAGATACTGCCTCTCAAAGACAATGTCGTACCCCACGATGTGTTCATTGACAGCTTGAAGATTGAATTTATTCCACATGTGGAGTTTGAACCATCTGAACTTCAAGAATATCAAACAGTAAACCATGCAAACATTACGCCTCCTCCATCTTATTTCACCACTGTTGATTCTGAGAAGGATACTTTGTTGTGTTCAGAAAAGGGATTACCACTCCCTGTGTCCACAAGAGAAAAACAAAAAACATCAAAGCTCACAAAACTATCAAAACTACTTATATGTCTCACTTTACTGTCTTCCTACTATTTTGGTTGGCAATTTGGAATTTGGTATTGTCACTTCTGATATGAGAGTTCATTAAGAGATGCTGACATCATGACGATGGATTATTTCCAAGAGAATCTTGAACGAGAAGTACACTCAATAATTTCATCTTATGATACACATAGCATTCGGCTCTCTTAGACTATCCCGACTGGATATCCCAACATAAATTGCATTTTTTAAAGAGAACACTGCAAGGGCAGAATATGTCATCTGCTTATACAGGACAATAAACGGATTTCAAATACATACAGCATTATAATGATTTACTATATAAGATGATTCAATGAATATATACAACTGGATTCTCCCCTGGATGGTACCTTTCTTTGTACTACTCTCCCCATCCTCAAAACTTGGAAGTCCCGAAGGCTATTACATAAGCAGATTGAGTGGTGATGACATAATCGTTTACTAAGCGTTCTAGCCCCGGTGCCAAAATTTCGCGGACTTCTTCAACGGAAAAAAAGCTGTTACCGAGCGCGTTTTTACATAGATCGAAGACAGAAAGCTCTTTTCCCATTCATATTTATAAAGGGAGTTCAGACTTTACATTCTTTATCAGGTTCTATTTAACACTTCAACAATATCGACTATTGTCACAGAGCTATACAACCTTCCTTCTTATTACATTCACCCTCACCTAAATTCTGCATCCCCCTTTCAAGGCCTCTCAACTTCCCACGCGCGCCCTCCTTCGACGTGCCCGATTTAGCTTCACATTCCCCAGCTCGTGCCACTGCCACACTCACAAAGTAAGGACAAGGCTGGGCTCTATAAATCAAGATTATAAGTTCTTGCAAGCTAGTTTGACTTTTGCCACACAAAAACTGACCAGTGTCTCCTCCAGTTTTCGGAACACTCCACAAATACCCCCCACCTTTGAAAAGACCTCTCGAACCTTTCGTTTTGGCACCTTCTACCATCATACTATTATTTACCCTACAACTGACAACAAAAAATGTTCCCACAGCTAATACTGACCACGCTTATGGCGGCTTCGATGGTTCAAGCCACAACCTCTTTGGGCTGTTACTCTACCATCCCTTCTTCATACACCAGTAAAGGTGAATACGAGTACCAATCCTCATCTCATTGTTCTACTGAGTGCGATGGTTACTCCTTCTTTGCATTAACACAAGGTTCTACATGTTATTGTGGTGATGAAGCTCCGACGGGTGATACTGCTAGTGATTGCACAACAACTTGTTTTGGTTATTCCCCTGAGACGTGTGGTGGAAGTGACTCCTATAATGTCTACGCTGCAGCAAATAACTACGTTCTCAGCTCCAGCTCCAGCTCTTCAACTACCTCTAAAACTACCTCATCCACCACTTCCTCTTCTACCACCACCTCCTCTTCCAATACTGTGATTTCTGCGTCTACGTCTACGACTGCAGAGACTACTTCTTCTAAAAAAACTTCATCGACGGGAACTTCCACAGAAGGCACAACAACAAACGCTGACTCCACGGCTTCCGCAGTCTCCACACAAAGTGTCAGTGGTACTACCGTGGTGATATACTCCACAGTCGCTGTTGATCCAACTTCAACTTCTACAACTACGTCTGCGTCTTCTTCTTCTTCAGCTACAAGCACATCATCATCTGAATCCTCGAGTAGTACAAAATCATCAACTGGAAAGGGCACCATCATTGGTGCTGCTGTTGGTGGTGCTGCTGGTGGTGTTATTCTGATTGTACTCGGTGTCTTTGTATTTATTTGGTTACGTCGTCGTCGTGAAAAGGAGGAACGTGATGCCGAACTTGCCGACTCTGCTTATTTCGGCGCAATGAAGCGTGATAAATCACAATTGTCCAGACCTCTATCTAATCCATTCTTGAGTGCAAAGGAAGAAGATATGGTTGATCAAAGGTTGAATCCAGTTATGTTAGGTAGAAGAAGAATCAGTGAAGGATCACTAGCAGATGAGGCTGATTACTCTCGAAAGATTTTGAGGGTAGCTAATCCGGATGATGAAAACTGATTTCCTCGTGCACCTTTTTTCCTTTATATGTATCTATGGCTTTATCAATGACGATTTTATGAGTCCCTTTTTCCATGTAGAACAATCGAATAACGAGCTACCGATTAGGTAAGGTTGTGCAGCACTGCTCGCAGCTGCCTGCTGAATTTCGCGGTGGTCTGAGAGAGTACGGCGATACACAACTTGCCACCTCCGCCCAGCCCATTCTCCCAATTCAGCCAACTCCTTTGACACTCCCTTAACACGAAATCCATCCGTTTATAGTCTGTCCCCCATCACATAACAAAAGGATGCCACATACAAACGACATTCCTGAGCCCGAAAAACACATCTTCGACGACCTCTCGGACATTCGCACGCGCTTGTCCAAGCTCAAGAAAGACCGCACGCAGTACCTCAACTCCAAAGACGTGCTCCAAGTTTACCAGAACGTTTTGACTCTCGTAAAGGCCTTGGATAAGATCCGTGGTGGTACAATTGAACACCCTAACAGAGTTGATCAAGTCCTGGATGATGTTTTCCAATTACTGTCACTTTTCTTCATCACCGTGGGGCTCACAAAGACTGCTCCTGCAACATATGCCTCCCTCACCACCGTGCAAAGACTCTTGGAGCATCTCAGCGAGAGTAAGGTTTATACACATCATGACTTATTGCCTATCAAGGAAAGACTTGCTGAGATTGAGCAAATTGTCAATGAAGATAAAACCGTGGAAGAGGATGAGGATTCCCTGCTGAAGCACAAACTGAAAGAATGCTTGGAGGAGTACAAAGAAGTAGAAAACAAAGTCGAAGACGTGGATCCAACACTTCAAACATTACTTGAAAAGCTTATCTCATTGAGAAGAAGACTTTTGAGTGTGGCATCAAGACCAAATTATGATAAGAAGGAGTTGGATTCCATTGAGATGCAATTGCACGAATTGGAGACACACAGAGACTCTACTGGTAAATTCCAATCTTTGGAGTCTGGTAAAGTGGAAGATAATGGTCAGAGTGTATTGAATGGTTTATTGGATGACTGTAGCACTTTGATTCATGATCTTCATGCCCACAAATTTAAGTTGGATGAGAGTTTATTACCGATTTACAACCGTCTGCTCAAACTCAAGACCACTTTGGAAGATCTACTAGTGACCAGAAGATGGACGTTGAGAGAAACTGATCTATACACTTATCAAAAAGATTTACAAGAATTGGATGACTTGAGAGTCAACGGTAAGTTTCCATCCAATGATAGTGCTGCTTCCAATAAAGGTCAGTCAGTATTGCTGTACCTCTTGAGAAGATGTTATGCTATTGTCTACAAACTTCTAGAATCTAGTGAACCGGTCAGTGAAGCTCTTCAACCTATCCATAACCAGTTATCGACTGTACGCAGATGCTTGTTGGAGGTTAAGAGAATGGGGGGAATCAACTCTCCAAGAGAACTTTATCCATATCAGATGAAGCTGGCTTCTTTAGATAACTTGAGAGAGGATGGTAAGTTTATTGTGGATGGACAGATTCCAGAAGGTCAAGGTACTTTGAACGCATTACTCGCAGAATGTTACGACATTTGTCAAGAGATGAAAATCGAGGCCGAAGAAAACGGTACAATGCGTTATGATGAAGATGATGATGACGATGACGATGCTTCCAACCAGTACGACAATGGTAATGACGATGAAGAAGAAGAGGAAGATCAAGATGAGGACGAAGCAGATGACACAGGCTTTGAGGATGAGGCTGATTATCCACCAAGTTATGCCCCAAGTATTTCTGAGTTTGACGCCAACTAAATGGGATTGGGAATATAGTTTTATTATTTGTTTATATGTTTTGTTTGAAATGTTTTGTTATTATTAAGAAAAGAATAAAAAAAAATTATGAGATGTGTTCATGCTGAAACCTTTAGAGAATAAACGTTGGACCCTGCGACACCAAAGAACAAAGGATGCCCGATTTCGGCATTTACAGCGAGCGCTGATTCTTATCACTTACGGAAAGCGGAGCCGCCGATGAGTCAGTCGTGTTCTAACCAAATCTCCGGGGAGAATCCGAATTTTTCACCAAACAAATTCGATGAGTCGTCCACCAACAACTACAAAGGTAACAAACAACTATACACTACAACCTATAAAAAAATGTGTGGTATCTTCGCTGCTTATAAGCAGGATCACATTGATGCCTTCAAGGCTAAGGCTCTCCAATATTCTAAGAGAATCAGACACCGTGGTCCAGATTGGTCTGGTAACCTCGTCAAGAACTCCACCATCCTTTGTCACGAGCGTCTCTCCATCGTTGGTTTGGACTCCGGTGCTCAGCCTATCACCTCTGAGGACGAGTCCTTGTCTCTTGCCGTCAACGGTGAGATTTACAACCAGATTCACTTGAGAAAGGAGTGTTCTGACTATCCATTCAAGACATTATCTGACTGTGAGCCTATCATTCCATTGTACCAGAAGTATGACATCGATGCTCCAAAGTACCTCGATGGTATGTTCGGTTTCGTTCTTTACGACGCTCCAAGAGACCGTATTGTCGCTGCTAGAGACCCAATCGGTGTCGTCACATTGTACATGGGTAGATCTTCCAAGTCCCCAAAGACAGTCTACTTTGCATCTGAGCTTAAATGTCTTGTCGATGAGTGTGACTCTATTATCGCCTTCCCACCTGGCCACGTTTATGACTCTGAGACTGATAAGCTCACCAGATACTTCCAGCCAACATGGTGGGATGAGAACAAGATTCCAACCACCCCAGTTGACTACAAGAAGGTCAGATCCAGTTTGGAACTTGCCGTTAGAAAGAGATTGATGGCTGAGGTTCCATACGGTGTCCTCTTATCTGGTGGTTTGGACTCTTCTTTGATCGCTTCTATTGCTGCCAGAGAGACTGCCAAGGCCGCTTCTCACGATGATGATGACAAACTTGCCGGTATCGACGACTCCGGTGAGTTGCACGCTCACGGTTGGAACAAATTGCACTCCTTCGCCGTTGGTTTGCCAGGTGCCCCAGATTTGATTGCCGCCAGAAAGGTTGCCAAGTTCATTGGTACCATTCACCACGAGCACACATTCACCTTGCAGGAGGGTCTTGACTCTCTTTCCGATGTCATTTACCACTTGGAGACATACGACGTTACCACAATCAGAGCTTCTACACCAATGTTCCTCTTATCCAGAAAGATCAAGGCACAGGGTGTTAAGATGGTTTTGTCTGGTGAGGGTTCTGATGAGATCTTTGGTGGTTACCTTTACTTTGGTTCTGCTCCAAACGCTCAGGAGTTCCACACTGAGTGTGTTAAGAGAGTTAAGAACTTACACTTGGCCGACTGTCTCAGAGCCAACAAGTCTACTATGGCTTGGGGTCTTGAGGCTCGTGTTCCATTCTTGGACAAGGCCTTCTTGGAGCTTTGTATGAACATCGACCCAGAAGACAAGCTCATCAAGCCAACTGAGGGTAAGATCGAGAAGTACATCCTCAGAAAGGCCTTTGACACTTCTGATGAGCCAGATGCTGTTCCATACTTACCAGAGGAGATCTTGTGGAGACAGAAGGAGCAGTTCTCTGACGGTGTTGGTTACTCTTGGATTGACTGTCTTAAGGACACTGCTGAGAAGACTATTTCCGATGAGCAGTTCAAGCAGCCAAAGGCTGAGTGGGGTGATGACATTCCAACCACAAAGGAGGCTTACTGGTACAGATGTATGTTCGATGAGTTGTTCCCATCCAAGGCTGCTGCTGAAACCGTGATGAGATGGATTCCAAAGGCTGACTGGGGTTGTGCTGAGGACCCATCTGGTCGTTACGCTAAGATGCACGAGCAGCATATTGACGGTGAAGAGAACTAAACGTGCTGTGCATAAATTGTGTCTATAGAAGTGTACTCTTTTTAATTCAATCATAAATGAAATAAAAGAAAAGGTTTGATGGTTATTTTATCTGAAAATGTAGTGGTGTGCAGGTGTGGTGTCCTGTTCGTTTCGCAGCGAGATGTACGCGTTGATCTGGGGGTATACGACGGTCAGCCACGTCCTACATACACCTCTCGGGACGAAGGACCAACATTTAAGCAATGGTCACGCCCACAGCAATTCTAACAGACAATGGACTTGAAGTCCGCCCTGCTTTTTACCAGCACCAGAACTCTTCATTGCTCAGCGTTTTATCGTATATGTCTGGTGTCGGCGATAAGAGCACACCACGTCATATACAGAGCTACATCCCTTACTACGATATATTGAGCGCTGAGCACATAAAAGATGACGAGCTACAAGATGGTATACTAGTAAGAATCAACTATCTACGAAAGCATCGACATGATCTAGTTCCTGATTCAATTGATCTCCAGATCTCAAAAGCATCTGTTTCACTCACAAGCTCTTCAGATATTATAAAGAAACTTTATTCACATGCTTACCCCAATTCCAAGGCTGGGAGAAGATTCTTAATTCTCATTAATCCCAAAGGTGGAAATGGGAATGCTCAGAAATCTGTAAGTGAGAAAGTTGTCCCAATATTGGAAGCTGCCGGGTGCTCCGTTGAGGTTAAGATGACCGAATATCCGCGTCATGCCAGAGATATCGCAAAGGAATTGGACCTCAACAGATACGATATCTTAGTATGTGCATCTGGAGATGGTGTTCCCTATGAAGTTTTCAATGGTCTTTATGAAAGGGAAGATAGAGCAAAGGCGCTGGATGGAATAGTGGTAACACAACTACCTTGTGGTAGTGGTAATGCCATGTCTGAGTCATGCCATGGCACGAAAAGCATTACTGAAGCTACCGTTTGTCTTATTAAGTCTTCAATTGTCAATATCGATCTCATGGCGGTCACACAGAATTCTAAAACAAGAATATCGTTCTTAACTCAGACCTTGGGAATCATTGCCGATGCTGACCCCTCCACGGAATTCCTAAGATTCTTGGGTCCACATAGGTTTGATCTTGGTGTTGTGTATGGTGTCTTAGCATCACATAAGTTCCCATGCGAGATTGCAATCAAGTATGCTGCTAAAACAAAAGATGAGATTAGGGTGCACTATAATAATTATTTATCCAATGCGGATAAGTCAAGAGAGACCACCATTACCGAAGAAAATCTCAAACTGAAATATGATGCCTGTTCTCCTGTGCCTGAAGACTGGCAGTTCCTTCCAGAGGACTATACCAATAATATCAGTTTCTTCTACTCGGGTAAAATGCCAATGATTACCCACAATGTTACTTTCTTCCCCGCGGCATTACCCAACGATGGATGTATGGATTTGATTATGATGGACTCGAGAACGGCTTTGAGTCACCAAGTTCCTATTTTGTTGTCATTAGATTCGGGTAAGCATGTCCAGGCACCAGAGGTTCATCACTCCAAGTCAGTGGCCTATCGACTGATACCAAAGCCTGGTATTGAAGGACTTTATGCCATCGATGGTGAAAGATATGTCTCATCTGAAGTACAAGTAGAAGTATTACCTTCTGCTGCTAAGACACTGTTGAAAGACGGTAAGTACGTTGATACGGGATTTTAGATTGTATTTTAACCACCTTATTACGATCTTTTTAGTTTGTGAAGTGTTTTCCCCCTTCATCTATGGCAGGCTGGCCCTGGACGAGTGCAAGGGGTAAGCAAACTTCTGCGAGCAAACTTCTATAGAATGTGAGACGATAATCTCGA
This sequence comes from Petasospora bimundalis, assembly GCA_030569745.1. Lineage (NCBI taxonomy): Eukaryota > Fungi > Ascomycota > Saccharomycetes > Phaffomycetales > Wickerhamomycetaceae > Petasospora > Petasospora bimundalis. The sequence continues at coordinate 342,232 of JAJMLR010000002.1, forward strand.
TTTTTAATAGTATGACATAAAGAAATAACTTTAAGGTCCTTGATGGTCTGCAAGAACAAATTGTAAACGGTAATGTTTCTATGGAGTATTTCTACTTTCGCTCAATTTATTTCTGGTCCCTCGCGTGCAGGCACCTGTCAGTCAAAAGTCGTGCGTGACAGACAGCTCCGGGGGAGTGAAAACCCCCCAAATACACAACAATGGCATTTGCGAATCGCCACGGCAATCTTAGAGAATTGTTACACTGTAAAGTCATCTCAACTGATCTCCAAAATAGTTTTTTGCTGTGATTTCATTTCATTAGGTGCTTTTTGCTTGTAATAACTGCAATTTGTGCCAGCGTACTTGGGGTACTGCTGGTGCGAAATCTTTACTTGGGGTACTGTGCTCGTGTGAAATCTACGTGTGATTTTTTGGACATTTCTTTGGCTTATATCAATGTTTACAGACTGTAAAGGTATACTTTATTTTAGATTATATCAAAGCCTTTGGTATTATTTGTCTAACACATTTGTTTATATTGTGATATCAGTTTCTTACTCTCTTATCAGAAGAGAAAGAGATTTCCCAAATGGAGTATTTTTGAGAAAACTGGGTTTTTTTTTTTCAAAAAGCCCTAATGGAAGTTTTCTTGTATTTTACCGTTCACGTCATTTCAATTTTTGTAGTTTAAAATATACCTGAAATGGCCTACAAATACGGATCCCCATTGAGATAATTTTATAGTCTTACAGATAAATAATATTGACGTGTTACTGCCCTTCTTCCCCTGCCTCTTTCTTTTCAAGTGTTGTTAAGAGAGAGAGAGGGCTTCGCTGAGCGAGCGGCGCGCATCCCTCCCCCAAGGTTTAGGGCGCGTAGTGGTGACTCTACATTGACGTCTCCAAAACAATTTCAAGTTTTCGAAGCAAACAACAACTTCATTTTGGCTTCCCTTAACTTCACGGAAAGATGAACGACGAGACGTTCCAACACCTCGGTGAAACTTTACCAGAGCCTTTGAAGCACTCTTCATCGCAGTTCTTCGTATCAGAGTCCACAACACCGACAAATGGCCACTCGACGCCGGAGCCAACTACAAGACCAACCAACCCGCTGATCAGCAGAATCAACAAGCTTCAGAATGAGTCCTCCGTGTCTATGGAACGTACAGACTCTCCAATCCCAATTCCTGGCCCGTTAGCTGCTCCAGATGTGAACTTCCCAGCTTTGAATAAGCAGAACGCCGCAACAGGTGTCATTTGGTGTACCGATAGAGCCGCTGAACGTGGTTACCCACACGGTGACTGGGTTAACTTGGGTCAAGGTATGCCTGAGACTGGTGATATCCCTGGTTGTTTTAAGAGACCTGAAACCATGGCCGTCTCTTTTGAAAGTCGTGAATATGCTCCTACATCAGGTATTAAAGAGATCAGACAAGCTATCGCTGATTTGTATAATTCCCACTATAGACAAGGAAAGGCATCCAAATACACTTGGGAGAACGTCAACATTGCACCAGGTGGTCGTGCTGCATTGACAAGAATTGCTGCTGTTCTAGGTGACGCTTACCTATCCTTCTTTTTGCCTGACTATACTGCATATGCTGAGATGTTATCGCTTTTCAAGAACTTTGCACCAATTCCAGTACCATTGTATGAAACTGACGGTTACAGAATTCACATGAATATCATCAAGGGTGAGCTGAATAGAGGTGTTTCTGCCATCTTGACTTCAAACCCTAGAAATCCAACTGGTCAGGCTATGACACCTCGTGAGTTGAAAGAACTACATGACTTGTGTAGAAGTAAATGTCTTTTGATCATGGATGAGTTCTACTCTCGTTATTATTATGACGGTGAGCTCGGTGAATCTATCTCATCTGCATCTGAAGTTGAAGATGTGAATAAAGACCCAGTTCTTATCATTGATGGTCTCACAAAGTCTTTCAGACTTCCGGGATGGAGAGTATCGTGGATTATTGGTCCAAAAGAGTATATTAGTGCTCTCAGTTCTGCCGGATCCTACCTTGATGGTGGAACAAACTATCCGTTCCAGGAGGCTGCTATTCCGTTCCTTCAACCAGATCTTGTTAAGCAAGAGACTATTGCATTACAAAGACACTTTAAATCCAAGCGTGATTATTGTCTTGAAAGATTGATAAAGATGGGTTTCAACTTCAAAGTTAAGCCAAACTCAACTTTCTACATCTGGGTTGATCTCTCCCATCTACCTGGTAAGTTATCCAATTGTCTTGGATTCTTCCATGAGGCACTGCATGAAGATGTGATTGTCGTTCCTGGTATCTTCTTTGACTTGAACCCACTCAGTTTCAGAGAATTGAGCGACTCAGAAATGTACTCATACATCAGAATCTCTTATGGCCCAGAAATGAGTGCTATGGTGAAGGGTATGGATAGAATTGAGAAGATCCTTCGTAGATTCAATGCCTTGCCAGAAGGTTATGATCAAACTAATTAGTACATTTTATATATTGAAACGAATTTTAGAAGTTTTTTTTGATATCATTGTAAAATACAGAGAGATGCTGCCCTGCTTTGTTTGAAAGACATCCGAACACCACTGCATCCGAAACGCGGTGACCCGGGCGCGAGGGATCCCCTCCCCCCGAAATTTTTTTTTCATCCTCACACTTCTTCCAACTTTCCACCACTGCTAAACTTATTTTGCTCTTCAAATCAAGAACCACGACGATGCCTTCTAGCCAGCTCCTCATTCGGGTTCGTCCTGGATGTGTGCCTCTGGTTGGGTAGAACACTTTCGTTTGTTGGGAGAGCAAATCTTAGAACTACTCCACCCTGAGTGGACTTCGATCGATGGCTTCGGCTATCCGATTGTTGTTAACGTTTCATCTGCAGGACTTAATCACTGTTCTATATTCCAAAACCAACTAGTTTATCTGTGTATATATAAAATGAAATTTAACTACAGCTCCCGCTCACGAATTAAAACGTAGATATTAGTGTTGGTTAATGGTTTCAACATATAAGGGGGATAAAATAAACAGTATTACAACATAAAAGGGGTAGAGATAAGTGGGGAATAACATAAAATCAAATTGGAGGGGGGTGGGAGAAAGTAAAATTGGTGGATGCTCTAGAACATGGCAGTACAACCAAGATTTGTGCTTGTGGTTTCTGTGTGAAAATATCAAATGTTTTTGTTTTGCTTTTTCTCTCATTGAACTTACTTGGTGAAATGAGTAACCAATGGGACAACAATGACAACGATAATAATAATGATGATAATTGCAAGAAGGATGTAACACCAACATTTTTTTCTTCTGGCCTTTCTGGCAGACTCAACAGCTTTATCAGTGTGTCCAAGACCCAATTCAACATCCTTTTGGGCACCGGCAACAGACTGATCAATGTTTTGAACTTGAACGTTTTGTTCAACAACCATCTCCTCCATATCATGGAACAACTGAGCCAATTCGGCCATGGTCTTCTCCAACTTCTGCAATTCCTTGTGTCTAGCCTGGACTTCTGCCAATGCAGTTCTGGCCTCTCCTCTTCTTGTAGAGTTCAAAATAGCTTGGGAAAAGATCTGTTGACCACCAACGTCATCAATGGCCTCTCTAACCTCATCTTCGGTAGCATCTGGGCGAACAATCTGGTATTGTCTAGCAGCCTGGTTTCTGTTAGCCTCCTTGTAGTCAGCCTCGGATAATCTGTAGTCTTGGATCAACTTAAGGAAGGCCTGTCTGGAGTTCTCAGCCTGGGCCTTCTTAGCACTGTCACTACCAGCCTTGAGCTGAGCGTCTTTAATCTTGGACTTCAAAGTTTGTTGCATAGTGGAAGCTTGGGCCATCAAGTTATCAAGTTGCTTTCTTGTGGCATTCTCTTGCTCCTCATTGACCTCATTCAAGAGCTTCTTTTGATTGAATTCAATCAATTCAACAAGCTGCTTATAATTTTCAAGATCATTGTTGATACCGGTGATGTTGTTCATGTAGGAAACGAAATCATCACCACCATCGTTGTAAGAGTTCATCTCATAACCATCTCCATATGGATTGGAGTTGTCATACCCATAAGGTTGCTTTATAAAAACTTGTTAGTAAGATTATTTTCGAAAAAAAGAAAAAAAAATATGAACATTATGGTGTCAAGAATGTGGCTGAAACGTAGGTGATTAAAGGAGGGAAGAAAGAAAGAAAGAAAACAAGGTCAAAAGATGATGAAAAGACGCGCCGATTCAAGTGAATATCGATGAGAATCAAATCAATGTATCCATTTGACCCGAACAAATCAGTTACTTAACAAAAGAGAGTATTGAATATCTTCTCTTTTTTCTCGGACCCGTATGTTTATTATTCCTTCAAATCACAAACCACATTTTTTCTCCACTTTGTAATGACACTGGAAAGAACAAAAGAAAAGCATCTGAAGTTCTCTCTATGTTTCAATGTTACTCACGTTGTTGTAACTCATCTTGTCCCTATAGCAGTTTGTGGCGGGTGTGGATTCTTTCCTTTCAAATGGTGTAGACGGGTGGGTGGTCGGCCCGCTTTAACACAAAAACGTCCTTGGAAAGTGGCAGGGCTGCTCGCAAATTATCCTATTTTGGAAAGTGGATTTTGCCAAAGGCGGCTGTGTTGCGTAGAGAAATACCACGAATGGCGCAAAATGTGACTCTTTTAGGAGAAATGGCGAAAAAAGAACCCAAACATATACCGACAAGAAACGCGCATCACACAAACAGCTGTCTCTCTCTTTACCTTTTAATTGCAATGGAAACAAAATAATTTTTGATGGAAGGCTATAAAGAAGCCCAACACCAGGCTGCTGGTCACAACGAGGCATTGGTAGACGATAGTGGTGCATTGTTCATTAAGCCAACCACTCAACAAGAATTGGATTTCTATACCAAGGCACAAGACTTAAAGAATGATGAAGATGTACGAGAAGAGTCTCACTTAACGGATTGGATTCCCGTATTCTTTGGAACACTTGAACCGGGGATTTCAGATAGTGTGGAGGCTTCTCAACAAGTCACTGAGGAAATGAGAAGATTGACTATAAAACAATCGAAGAAAATAGTCGATCCCCAAAAGAAATATCTAGTATTACAAAACTTATTACATGGTTTCCAAAAGCCTTCTATAATTGACATTAAGCTTGGATCCAAATTACATGATGATTTGACATCGGAAGAGAAGAAATTAAGATTGGAGGATGTAAGTCGATCAACAACTTCAGGTTCACTCAATTATAGAGTTTGTGGAATGAAACTTTATGGATCTAAAATACCACCATTAGAATCATTCACTAACGTTGATGAACACGTTACCATTGATAAAGAAGGTTATATTATCTTTGATAAATGGTATGGAAGATCCTTAACAAAGGAAAACGTTTTCAAAAATTTCCAAATTTTTTTCACATATAACAATTTAAGTCCAAAGAGACAACAAATTGTCATTCGTAATATGTTCACAAGGTTACAATTGTTATATAATACATTGTTATCTACAGAAATTAGAATCATCTCTGGAAGTGTATTCTTTGCCTTTGAGAATGATTCGGAGAGATGGGATGAAATGCAAGATCAAGACCCCATTTTCAAAGATGATTTAACATATGATGATGATGATGATGAAGATGAAGATGATGATGATGAAGTTAATGAATTGGCACCGTTAAGTTTGTTATCTATGATTGATTTTGCACATGCAAAATTCACCCCTGGTGAAGGATATGATGAAAACATTATAATTGGTATTGAAAACCTTTTAAAAGTAATGGAAAAACTTATAGAAGAGTGAGGTCATTATACCAACTCCCCTCAAAACAAATAATAAAAAAAAACAAGAAAATAATAACGTAAAGCCAATGTATTTTCTTACATCAAAGATCCTTATTTTCTTCAATAAAATATCCCCCCCCTCCATCCAAAAGGATCCATTGAAATTGCCTAAAAAGGTGAGACATCTTACCGTTTACGGATTGCTGTACCGAAAGAAAATTAAAGAAGAAATTGCGGGGATCCCCTCCCCCCCTGGCACTGCTGCCCTGACGAAATCTCGCACTACTTCGTCTTTATTTCTTCCTATTTGATTGTATTAGAAGGCAATTTTTATTGGGTTTCATTTCAATTGGTGAAAAGAATTCTATCATTTACGATAACAATGCACATTTCCATACCCATTGAACCAATAATAATTTCCCAGTACGGTTATATATGTGCGTGACGCGGATCGTTTTGGCGGGGAACAAATTATCGAGACAGCATCTCTTAAACCCCCCGCCTCAATGGGAAACATTTAAAAAAAATTAAAAAAAGTTAAAGATGAAAGTATAAAAGTCTGTAGATTTCTCCTTAAAATCCTACTGTTGTTAATCGTGTGTGTTTGGTGATATTCTATTAAAAAATGTTGTTTTATCTCATTCTTTTAACGAACATCATAGGAGCATTTGCGTCCAAATGGGTTAATGTCTCCATCTCCGAGGCACAGTATGACCAATTGGTACATACCGTTCATTTTGCCAGAGTATCATCATGCATGAATGAAACCACTTTTGGTATTGGGGACTTTGGAGATGAATGTCCATTGAATTCATGGTGTACAGAATACCCGGATATTGAAATCATTGAGATCATTAGACCGTCTAGTGATAATGCAAGTGGTACTGCATATGTCGCAGCTGATCATGCTAACATGATGATTTATGTTGTTTTCAGAGGTTCCACTACAGCGGGTGATTGGACAACTGATTACACTTTTACATTATGTGATTATGCTCCAATTGTTGATTCCGGTATTGGTGCATTAAACTTAAGTTTGGATTCAAAAGTTGCAACTTTAGATACTTTAATTGCAGACAATGGTGATGTTAAATTATGTGATGAATGTAAAGTCCATTGTGGTTTAATGGTTGGTTATGCAAATTTCATGGATAAAATTTATAATGCATCGGTTCCATATTTGGATGATGGTTACAATTTAACCGTTACAGGTCATTCTTTGGGTGGTGGTTACGCAGTCTTTGCAGGTTTAGAATTCAAATTACAAGGTTATAACCCATTGCTAATCAGTTATGCAGCTTTGAAAATTGGTAATCAACAATTTAACTCCTTTGTCGATTTCATGTTTAAAACTATTCACACAAGTGAATCAATTGCAAATGGTGATCCACTTCCATTCGGCTCCTACGCAAGAGTTTACAATCCATGGGATGTTGTTCCAAAGCTTCCACCAACATCTAATTTCACCAATAGTGGTCTCCAATTTGAATTGGAAAGCTTGGATCTTCCGCAGACCTTGGACGAGGTGTACTTCCAAGGCCCGGCTAACAATTTTCTACCCGATAATACAACCGAAGTGTTAGCAATCCTCAGTCAGAAAAACAGTGACTACTGGCAGTATCATGGAAAGTACCTGATCGACATGAGTAGCGGATGTGACGGCACGGATTAAACACATGTGTAAATGTAAAAGAAAATGAAATTGGTTTAACTGTGTGTTTTCGCCAGTTCCACTTCCTCAAATGTGCCCCCCCTCAGAATGTATCGGAACTGTGTAGTCTACTCCACACTGTAAGGCGTAAGCCGCGGTAAAAGCCCCTTGATTACTCGTTTCAAGGTGTCAATCACAGAGCCTCAGGCACGACAATCGGCATAATTTTTTATCATATGCGCAAAGGGTTCTCTCCTTTACTCCGTACCAACGGAAGTGGGAAAACAGTGGGTGACGCAGTGCAGCAGGTGAATTGTGGGGTGGGCAGCGAGTTTATCGGAAGCATCTCGGCACTGGGCCCTCGCTCGGGCGCACAAGCATAGATCCGAAACTGGCTCGAGTGCATCAACACACATCGATGTCACACTGAACCGTCTCCATTTGATAGAATGGCACTCAACTATCATGTTATCTCTTTAGCTCATTTCTTATACTCGATCATCTCTTTATATATAATTCATTCCTATCAACAACTCTTTTGAGCAGGAAAACAGATTTCTGTTTTCTTGCATTGATATTGTTCTTACATCGCGCTTCAATAGGTTCATTCAGGGACCAGGAACACACTGTAATTTCAATAGTAACTATTCTGCAAGTCTCTGATTGGGTTTGTGTGACTAATACGCACATCAAATTATGAATTATAAAGTGCTTCAGAGATCTTGAAGAGTGATCCGTACGACTTTTACCGAGACGCATTCGGGAAGATTTAGCGTTACACATGAAGACTTGCCGCATACCAATCACACAGTACTGTCACGGCTTCAATTCATGCATCCGCCCCACAATCCTGCTTTCCAACCTGTCATGGTCAATATCAATTTATTAGTCTGGATGGTCTATATAAACCCCTTTGGTTTTCCTCTTTGACTCTCTAGCATTTATTACTTACACTGAAAGGATCATCAAACAACAACCACAATGCGTCTTTCTACTCTTTCATTTTTCACATCCATCGCCATGGCGACCATATCTCAAGTCCAGTACAACAAGATTGTGGAAGTGGCTCACTTTGCCAAAGTCGCCTACTGTATGGATGACGACTTTGCCGTTGGTTCCTTTGGTGAGGAATGTTCTGCAAACTCATGGTGTAAGGATAATCCAAATATTGAGATTGTCTCGGTTATCGAACCAGACATGTCGAAGTTGGAATTCTCTGGTACTGCTTTTGTTGCTGTTGATAACACCACAAATACTGTCTACGTTTCATTCAGAGGTTCTGAATCGATTGCTGACTGGTTAACCGACTTTACTTTTGTCCAGTGTGATTATGCTCCATACCTCTCTTCCAATCTTACGAGTAGTGCCTTGGCTGATGAAGATGATGATGATGCTTTGAACTATTTGATTCGTGCCCTAGGTGACACTGATGCATGTCCTGGTGACTGCAAAATCCATTGTGGTCTCTTTGTTGCCTACACACAATTCATGGACGAAGTTGTCGATGCCATTGAACCATATATGAAGGAAAGCTACAGCTTGATTGTGACAGGACATTCTCTTGGTGGTGGTTACGCTGGCCTTGCTGGTGCTGATCTGCAGTTGAAGGGATATGATCCATTGGTTATCACATATGCTGCCTTGAAGCAGGGTAACGAAGGATATAACTCTTTTGTGGATGATATGTTTGGCACTGTGGGCAAGAATGAGTCCATTGCTGACGGTGACTCATTCGTGTCCGGTACTTACGTCAGAGTTTACTCTTCCCTAGATATTGTTCCACGTCTCCCACCTGGTACTGGTTACACCAACGGTGGCCTTCAGTTTGAGTTAACTACCAGTGTTATAGAGCAGACAATTGATGAAGTCGAATACAATGGTCCTTCTAACAACGATGAAGACGACAGTGAACCATTGAATTTGCTTAGTCTTAGTTCATGGGCAATTGCTACAAATCACAACGGATACTTTGTTGAGATGGGTACTCCCTGCTCTGACAGTTAGTTCTATTCTCTAATTACATACGGATAATCAACGAATACCTTATATGCTTTTTTTGTCTGTTGGTTGTAGTTCATTTCCATTCACCCGCTTATGCCGTAATTTTAATTACTGATTTGCAAAAATCATGAAGTTCTTCACCCCGGACGCACTGTATTACAAATCCCATACAAAAGAGCATATAGCTGCTGGTTTTCTCCTGTTCCTCATGTAATGAGATTGCCACCCGCATATTCAACTCGGAGACTAAACGGTCAGGGCTTGGGAGAATAGGGCTCGGCCGTTTAGCACTGCATAAAAGATCTGCGCTCTGCATGAAAACCATTGCAACTGTACTGTTATCTTATGATAAGTAAAGAACCAAAAGATACATTATGAGAAAGTTTGACGTACATTATACTCCCATTCATATCAAAATAAGGCAGAAATGTCTAATTTTGTTGTAGGTTACCTAAAATTCCTTTCGAAACCGGGTGACCTCTGGTTAAAAGCGTAAAATGCAAACCGTATATTGACCCAAAACTTTGATACAAAAGATTCACAGTTTTCCTTTTACAATCAAATAAGAAATGAGAACTGTTGATTTCAGTTGACCAAAAACGGCATATTTACCCCTTGATTTAATCCCAATTCCACCAACGGCGCCTGTGATAAGGATCTGCATGTATGCATCTGAATGCACCATTTGCTACTTCTCGGAGGAACACCACGTTTCCATAATTTTGATATCATGTGAGCAGAAATTATTCAAAGTTATAAGAAGGTTCTCAGATCCCCCTCTGGATACTTTGGAATATATGGATTTCTCCGTTGTGGATTACACTAACTAAAGAACAATGTGGAGTCACTTTGTTTTGTTCACTGGAATTCTCGCCTGTGTCTCGGCAACCATCTCTGAGGCTCAATTTGATCAAATGTTCGATGTTATCAGATTTGCCGAGGTATCATATTGTATGGACAACTCTTCTTTTTCCACCGGACCATTCCCTCAAGAGTGTTCTCAGAATTCTTTGTGCAGGGAATCCCCTCAAGTATCTATCATTAAAGCCGTGAGACCAGACTTCTCGGAGTTGGAATTCAGTGGTACTGCGTATGTTGCCGTTGATTCCGATTCTTCAATCGTATACGTTGCATTTAGAGGGTCTGAATCAGTCTTTGATTGGCTGACAGATCTGACTATCACTTCTTGTGTCTACGCTCCATATCTGTCCGCCAATTTTTCCTCATCAGATGTCGCAACCTCAGAAGATACTGACGCTCTTGAGACCATTATCCGTGCTTTGGGTGACACCGATTTGTGCCCTGGGGATTGTCAAGTCCATTGTGGTTTATACATTGCATACACTCAGTTCATGGATGAGATTTATGATGCTGCATTACCATATTTGAATGACGGATATCAATTAATAGTCACTGGTCACTCTCTTGGTGGTGGGTACGCTGGACTTGCTGGTGTTGACTTCCAACTGAAGGGGCATGACCCATTGGTTTTCACATATGCTTCCCTAAAGCAAGGAAACCAAGAGTATAACTCCTTTGTCGATAGTCTATTCGAGACTGTAAGCAAGAACACATCAGTGGCTGCTGGTAATACCCTTGAATACGGAACGTACGCAAGGGTGTTTTCCGAGCTGGATATAGTGCCACGTCTCCCACCCGGTGACTTCTACACTAACGGAGGTCTTCAGTTTGAGATCACTGAAAGTGGTGTTCTCAACCAAACACGAGAACAAGTGGACTACTTGGGTCCATCGGACAACTATGCTGACGACGAGCCTGCATTAGACTTGCTTGAAAAAAGCTCTTACAATATTGCAAGTAACCACAAGGATTACTTTATTTTGATGGGTGAACCGTGTTCCTCTTCTTAGTGATTTGTTGAAATATATGCTTAAAACGATTAAATATTTGTGGCACAAAGATAAGATTCGCCAGGCCAACATTGCATTGACACATAGACCGCGCGACACCCGCATCAGTCTGCCTCCTTCATCCCTGTCCATTGATTGAAGGGTAGTTGAGCTTCATCAAGAATGAAGCTGGTAGGAGCTGCCTTCATTATAGCACTGGTAGGTGCAACTATTACCCAGTCTCAATATGACCAACTCAATTACCTTATACGCTATGCCAAAGCAGCTTACTGCATGGATAGCCTCAACTTCACTACAGGATCGTTAGCCACTCAGTGCCCAGAAAACGCCTTCTGCGTAGCTAATCCTGAAGTTGAAGTTATTGGAACTATTCGTCCAAATGTGACAGAGGCTGAGTTTAGTGGTACAGCATTCGTAGCTGCTGATCATGAGAGTAGAACTCTCTATGTCGCATTCAGGGGCTCGCAGAGTACGTACGATTGGTTGACTGATCTCAGTGCGCATCCTGTTTCCTACACGCCATATCTCAAATGTGATGGTCTCACTTCCTCAGAATTGATGAGATTACATAAACTGGGTAACAGAAAGCAATTGGAGTATCTCATTAGCAAACAGGGACAACCAGACCTCTGTCCTGGTGACTGTAAAGTACATGAGGGTCTATACATTTCCTTCACTCAATTCATGGATGAGATCCATAATATCACACTCCCTTATTTGACACTTCCAAGTCCTTACAAACTTGTCATTACTGGTCACTCTCTTGGTGGTGGATATGCAGGTCTTGCAGGCATGGATTACAAGATGAGCGGATGGAACCCACTAGTCGTTACCTACGCCGCATTGAAACAGGGAAACAAGGAGTACAACAACTTTGTTGATCATTCTTTCAAGACTTTGGAAAAAGTTGAGTCCATTAACTCAGGTGATACTTTAAAACAAGGAACTTATGCTAGAGTTTTTTCAGCCATGGACATTGTTCCTCGTCTTCCTCCACAGTTACCACTCCTGCACGATTCACCTTACACCAATGGTGGTTTACAATTTGAAATCGTACTAAGTGGAGAATTGAATCAAACTAGAGATAATGTGACATTTCTAGGTGCCTCTGATAATGACAGATATGATTCAGTTGGTTCGATTTTACTCGAGTTTTGTAAGAACGTGGCTAAAGTGAGAAGAAACCCGATTCAGCTCATAAGTGACAACCATAAAGACTATTTCATTGTCCTAGGTGGTCCATGTGAAGAATACCCAACTACTAAGTCAACGTCAGGCTGGTCATTTGGTGCTATCTCCCAGAAGATAGAGAAACTTTTCACTACCGGTAAGAACATCATCACATGGTCCTTAAATTACGCACCTTTCCGCGGTGTCTTATACGGTTAAATATTTATTATTACATCAGCTATAAACAGTTTATAACACAAATATATAAGTCGGTATCTGTTCATAATGCTAGTGGTATTATAATATTACTAGTACTAGTTACTATTATATAATATAATAATTAATATAATGTTATACTTCGACGTCTGCGTATATACTAGCGTCGTTAATATTATACTAGCTTATATATATTAATAATTAAATATATATTATAATATTTATAATATTTATAATATTTATAATATAATTTATAATATTAATATAATTTATAATATTAATATAATTTATAATAGCTTATATTATATTTATTAACAAAAATCAAAAGTAAGATTTCAAGAAAGGACTCGGCTAATTCCCAAACCTATTTTTTGGAACATTTTTGGGAAAATATCAATTGCAAAGACTGTAATCTCCTTTATAAAAGAATGTTGACAATTTAACAGCTAATGGATACTTTAATTTAAGTTAATAACAAAATTTACCCCATTTAAATTCATTTTAGAGATTATTGAAATGTCCAGGTGTTTAAATAATGTCCAGATGAATGTTCGGATGATGTTCGGATGATGTTTGGATGATGTTCGGGTGTATAAATTAGGTATTATCTTTCTTCTTTTGACTTCTTGTTCATGATAGAGGGGACTCGTAATGTTCGAAATAGGTCTGTTATCTTATATTCAGTTAGATTTAGATACTCCACAATGTTGATGAAAGTTATATAAGCTGCTCTTAATTAGCTTCGATCACGACGACGTGATTGTGCTCATGCCTGATCTAGAGGTCGGTATATTAATGTTCTCGACCTATTAGTCGATTGGGAAGTGATCTGCGCCATATCCAGATCATAGAGGGTATGGATACCATGATTGTAGGTGTGGTTTTTTTTTGTTGCATAAGTCACAATGTAGACCATTGTCAGTGTTGTGTCATTCACTGTTCACGTCATGAAAGCATCCAGGGCCCTGCGCGCGCCGTAAGCGGTAAACGGCGCCAACGCTAAGGGTCTGCAAAACTGGACTCCGGAACTGACTCCTAAGCTGACTTTGTGATCGAGTCAGAAGATGGTCTTACTAATACTGACTCGTACATTGTTTTAAACCCCTCTAAGGGTGTGGAGGTTGGTAAGATGCCCGCTCTTCACCTCGTATTATAACCCTCTGTGCATTACCATCCCGATGGACGTGCGGCAGATCAACTAAAAAGGGAAGTCTACGGCCAATGGCCGACGGGAGCTAAAGGGTGAATAAAGTAGCGGGTATCGAATGGGTATTTGGGTGAAGGGCGGTAGATGTTCCTCGAAGGTAAAATACTCACATATGTTCCCAACAATGGGGAAAACTATCTTTGGTGATCTGCAGATGGATTGAGTAATGCGGCAGTTTTCCCGCTCAAAGCCGAACCACAGCTTATGCCAGCTCAACGTATTCAAGCTCGGTGAGCTTTCCGTACTGCAGGAAGTCGCCGTATGTGGGAATAGAAAGTGATATGGTGTGGGGGAGACAGAGCCCTCATGGTGGACCTAGTGCCTTCGGCTTTAGTGTCCTGAACCAAGACATAACAAAGTGATGACCTTCCTGTCTGGAAAAGTGCCAATCCCCACATCATTGTCAAAATGTATATATTCCGAGTGGCCCCCATGAAACATCTCATTATGAGCAGGAGAAAACCTCTCTGGTAGAACTTTAATTATGATGAGTGATTCCATGGACTTCGCAAAATCAGATCAGGGCTCTTCTTTTACACAACTCACCGAGGATGTAGAGAAACAAGCTGCTGAAGGGGCATATACCGAAAGTCGACTTGATAATATTGAAGAAGTTTCAATACTGGCTACCCAAGAGGGGTTCAGACTTAAACACAGTCTCGAAGCTCGTCATTTGAGTATGATTGCAATTGGTGGATCACTAGGAACTGGTTTACTAATTGGGTCCGGTTCGGCCCTTTCTTCTTCAGGGCCTGCCCCATTATTCATTGGATATGGCTTTGTTGGTGCTATTGTATATATGGTGATGTGTTGTTTAGGTGAGCTGGCTACTTACATCCCTTTAGCTGAAGGATTCTCTGGATATGCTGATCGTTATGCTGATCCAGCTTTGGGGTTTGCAGTAGGATATTGTTATCTTTTCAAATATTTTATTGTGACGCCTAATCAGCTGACTGCCGGTGCCTTGGTAATGCAATATTGGGTTCACAGAGACACAGTGAATCCCGGTGTCTGGATTACCATTTTCCTTCTCCTCATTGTATTGATCAATGTCTTCGGTGTCCGTCTGTTTGGTGAATTTGAGTTCTGGCTTTCTTGCCTGAAAGTCCTCATAGTTTTGGGAATAATCTTACTGTTATTCATAATTATGCTTGGTGGTGCCCCAACACATGATAGATTGGGATTTAGATACTGGAAAGAACCAGGCGCCTTCAAACCGTACGAAGGTATTGACAATGCTTCCAAAGGTAAGTTTGTTTCTTTTGTCAATGTACTAGTGACAGCTGTATTTGCATACTCCGGTACAGAACTGCTTGGTATTACTGTTGGTGAAGCTCAGAATCCACGTCGTAACGTTCCAAGAGCTATAAAATTGACATTTTACAGAATATTGATCTTTTACGTTGTCTCGGTTTTCCTGTTGGGTATGTGTGTTCCTTACAATGACTCCTTATTGATAAGCGCTACAAAAGCATCGACTTCTGCTTCTGCGTCTCCATTTGTTGTGGCTATCAAAAATGCTCAGATAAAGGGTCTTGATCATGTTCTCAATGCCTGCATATTGATCTTTATCTTTTCTGCTGCTAACTCTGATTTATATATTGGCTCCAGAACCTTGTATGGTTTGGCTTGTAACGGTAAGGCACCAAGATTCTTCGCAAAGACATCTAAAGCTGGTGTTCCATACTATTCCCTTGCAGTTTGTGCCTCCTTTTGTTGCTTGGCTTATATGTCCTGTGCACAGTCCTCTTCAACTATTTTCAGTTACTTTGTGAATGTGGTGTCTATTTTTGGTCTATTGACATGGATAACAATTTTGATCACACACATATGCTTCTGCAGAGCCTTAAAAGCCCAAGGAATTGATAGAAAATCATTAGCTTATTGTGCACCATTACAACCTTATGGAACATGGATCTCATTAGCATTCTGCATACTGATCTTATTTATAAAAAACTTTACCGTATTTATCAATGGGTTCCACTGGAAAAACTTCATAACAGGATACATTGGATTGCCTGTGTATGCAATTGCCTGGACAGGGTATAAAGTAATTACCAAGTCTAAACTCAGAAAGCCAGAAGAAGTGGATTTGGTAAGTTTAAAGAGTACAGTTGATGATGAGGAAGAGCGTGGTAAAGAGGAGGAAAGAGCTAAAGCTGAAAGGCTTTTGCAAAGTGGTAAACACAGCTGGGAATGGTGGTATGAGAAAACAGTAGGTATGTTATTCTAAAGTGATTCCTCTGTATCTTAATTAATACAAATGTTATAACTAGACAAACCAACTAAAAAAGTCACGTGACTGACCTGTAATCTCCGGCACTCTGTGGCCCCAACCAGCCAGCCTTCTTCGTATGAACCCTCTGCGCCGATCTCGAAAAGAAGCCATCCTGCTTGGGAAATTGGTGCCAACGTGCTCTCTGCTCCTTTGTACAGTCTTCAGATTACCAGCTCAGGGTCACGTGAGTGAGTGTTTGATATAGAACGATAGAGAAAGACACTCTCAGCACACTTTGTATCTGTCTCCTGCGGAATTTTGACGACTGATAGCACACGGAGACTTCCCCCTTTGCAGGCGATAGCTTTCACTCTCGGAGCGGGCACAACAGACAAACAAGGAGAAAAAAACAGCCAGTGATGCTAACCGTCCATAGGGGTACTTCAAATACAATGCTCCCGCCAGTGAAGAGGCTCTTGGTGCTTTTGGTGCTTGGTCTTGTGGTCATTGCGGCATTGAATGTTGTTCCGGGAATATTTACTCGGTCAGCGATCCAAGAGAAGTTGCTAGTGGAAGAACAATTAAGAAGAGTAGAGGATGAATTGAAAGTTACAAGTCAACAGTTGAATGCTCTCAAACAGGCTGCATCAAGGACAGGGGCTGGTGAGTTTGTTCACGAGAAGGATCAAGCTGAAGAGACCGAAGAGCAACGTAACGCCGATGTTGTTATACATAAGCAGCTCCAATCCGCTAAGGATGAAATATTGCAATTGGAGGCACAATTGAGAAAGGTAAAGAATAGTAAGGCAAGTAATTCTGATTCTGTATCAGTCCCAGACTTTTTCGGTGTCAAAGTGAATTCACGATTCTTTAAGACGTCTTTTGATAAGGATGAACCAGAGTATCGTAAGACTACTTATAGAGCTACAACTGTTGATCCAGAAGCCAACGAGTTGATTGTCTTGACTTCTATTGCACACTCCAATTCATATGGTGCGGATAGATCATTTAAAGATTACATTGAAACTGTGAAGTCTATTGAATTTGAACGCACAATGGCTACATTAGGTCTTTTGGTTGGCTCCAAAGAAGAGTACAAAAAAATCTTGGAATACATGGATGCTAATGAAGATGAGTCCTTCTTTTCGAAAGTAATTGTTATCCAGGCTCAGTTCTTGGAAGATTTGTATAAGTTGGACCGTGACGTGAGACATGCTCTCGCTGTACAAAAGGAACGTCGTCGTTCAATTTCTAGGGCAAGAAACTTCTTGATTACGAATTCCTTAGAAGACGAATCCTATTCCTTATGCTTGGATGCTGATATGGTGGACACACCGGAAGATTTACTTCGTGTATTTGTAAATTCAGGTAAGGATATTGCTGTGCCTAGAATCCGTCAAGGTGGAGCAGAAAACTATGACTTCAATTCTTGGGTAGGTTCCAGAAAAGCACCAACTATTGAAGAGGCAAAACATTTGGATGCCAATGATGCTGAATTTTTGTTTGTTCCAGGTCCAGAAGATGCTGCCCACATGCACGACTTTATCAATGATGAGAAGTGGGAAAACACCGGTAAGCGTGACTTCGTCGTAAAATTAGACTCAGTCGGTGGTGCAATCTTATTTGTTAAATCTGAAGTGTTCAAGCAAGGTGTCATGTTCCCACCTTATTACGTTGTTGGTACAACATGGGATCGTTTCGAAGGATATGACGGTATCGAGACTGAAGGTCTCTGCTACCAAGCAAGAACTATAGGCTACACATGCTGGGGCTTCCCGAACGTGGTAGCGTACCACGACGTTGAACTCCAGGATGGATGATCCTTTCAACCAATCACAAAGTACAATGCAATACTGCTTAACAAGCGTGTAGATCAAACGAGATGTAGACAGGGAAGACAGACCCAAATTAGCTAAGCCGGCAGCCAAAAGATCCGCGAATCTCCCAACCTGGAACTGCCACCAAACCCCAGGACCTTACATCCTAGTATTCTCATCGTTTAAGTAAAACACTGGAGTTTAAGCACAATTGTATTAGTGCTCGAAGATGTTTCGACTGAACACCCGTCAGTGGGTGGTGCTGGTGGCAACACTTGTGACAACGATGGCCTTTGTAATGCTGGCTAACCACAAGTATTCGTATTCACTTTCAGACATCTCCACACTCATCAGTTCTCTGGACACGTCGGAACAGAGTTCGTCAATGCTTAAGACCCATGCAAAAATCACAGATAACAAGGCTCCTGATGTAATTGCTAAGCATGAGATTGAAAACCAGGTAAATGAACTTCTAAAGAAGAAGCTGGAGGCGGAACTTGAGAATGAGCGTAAGCAGATGAATAAGGATATATTAGACATGAGACATAAAGTCAAAGAGGCTGAAATTGAGGCATTACGTGCTAGAAAAGAAAGAGACACTGCCTTAGGAGCTGTTCAGGTCTCTATTGAGAATTATGACTTTGAATTGGATGATGAGAAATACACCAAGAATGTCTATTCCTTTAGAACTCAGAAGAAAGAAGATGGTAGTCGTCAATGGGACTCAGCTAAGAATGAATTTGTCATTTTGTCCTCTTTCACAAATACATTTGGAAAGGGCCGTACATTTGAAGACTTCTTCGTGATGTTGGACTCAATTAAAGAATTTCCACATCCTAAAACATCCATTTCTCTTCTCATCGGTGATTTGAACACATTCAAAAGCATTGACAAGTTTGTTAACACTGTTTTCAGTACTATCCAGAGTTCACCTGATAATAGCGATATATCAGAGTCCTTCTCAAAGGTCACTCTTATCCATGCTCCTTTCTTGGAGTCTAAGTTGTCATTATCTAGGGCAGGAAGACAGAAACCTGAGGTTCAAAAGGAGAGACGTCGTGTTTTAGCAGAAATGCGTAACTTCTTAGTATCACATGGAATAGAAAACGAAGCTTATACACTTTACTTGGACTCAGATGTCATTGAGTTACCGCCAAAGATGCTTACACATTTCTTGAGCACCAAAGTTGATGTTGCCACGGTCAGAATTGACATGAAAAATACCGAAGGAAAAGTTGTTCATCCTGACTACGACTTGAACGCTTGGGCTGGTTCACGTATCAAGCCATCTGTAGATCAGGAAAAGGAAATGGATGAAGACCCAAACTTCTTCTTCGAACCAAGACCAGGTAGTGACGCTATTCACATGCTTGATCTATCAAACCACAAACAACAATACGGGTTGGACGATAAGGAAGATGCCAAATTTGAGTTGAGATCCGTTGGTGGAGCAATTTTGTTTGCAAAGGCAAATGTTTATAGACAAGGTGCCTCGTTCCCTCCTTACTATGCTGTTGGTACAACTTGGGACAGAAAAGAAGGCTGGGATGGTGTAGAGACTGAAGGTTTGTGTTACATTGCTAATGCTATTGGTTACAAATGTTGGGGATTCCCAAATCTCGTTGGTTACCACACAGCTTAAAACTATATAATCCACTATAATCAACTATAAATGATCTTAATCTTGAACAATAATAAGTTTTCGTATGCCAGATCCTGAGAGTAAGATGATCCGATCTTAAGATCATGGTGAATTATGGTAAATTAGGTAGACTATACGCTTATTTGAGCTTTGAAAATTAATGGAGATAATACTACACTCCTCTGGTATACTGATAACACTCTCATAATTGCCATAAAGGCCTTTAAAGAGGCTGAATTTTTTTATTTTTGCATTTTTGGAGGTAACGGTTATGACCTATTGAAGAGGGCTGGCCAAATATTTCAAGATGATGCGGTGGCTCAATGGTAGAGCTTTCGACTCCAGTTGCGATTAAACAGTGCAATCGAAGGGTTGCAGGTTCAATTCCTGTCCGTGTCATTCTTATTTTCTTTTTTTGCCATTTTTTTGCTTTTTTTTTTGCTTTTTGTAATCCTCAACTGTCCCATAAGTTATGTGATTTTAACTACAATTGTGGTTTAGATTGTTGTATCTTTATTTTTGTACTATTGTACTGCGGCCTTATATACTTTCTCGGAAAACTAGAAAGGTTTAGCGCATTTCCTTAGTTCAACATCTCCTGTGCTTGGGCAGACCATTGTCTGCCAGTCAACAGCATACATTAATCCACCAGCACCATTTCTTGCCTTAGCAAATACAACACCGAGGTCGTTTCTCGCTGTGGTTAGGTAGTAATTTGAGCCATCTCCAAGGGACAAGATCTGTGCACGAACGATATCACCAGGCTTGAAACAATCAATGATCTTGACACGATCACGTTCAGTAGAACGCACGTCTTGTGAACGAATAATTCCTTTGAAAGTTTCTCCCAAGTCGGATGAACCGTGATGTACGGAAAATGTTGATGCACCAGAACCACCACCTGGAGCAGAGACACCAGCGCCGTTGGCACCAATACCCGAGTCACTAAGAACGTTACCTGAGCCTTCAAGAGCCAGGATCTCGACATATGCTTGCTTGAGGTTAAGTCTTGTCACACGAGTTAACACGATGTCATTCTCCTTCGGAAGATTCGTTGTGGCTTGTTTTGTTGATGATGTAGGTCCCACAGATACGAGGAATCTCTTAACTTTTAGTTTGTTCTCTGTCGTCTTATCATCCACTTCACTCTCTTCTGGGATTTCCTCCACATGGACTCGTCCTAATATTGTTGAGGAGATGACGGACTGTTTGGTGGCACCGACCTCAATTTCCTGTATTGTTGTACCTGTACCAGCTTCAAATTTATGTACAACATCTTTGGAACCTTCAACTGTTCTATAAATTGGAGAGATGACCTGTCCGGGGACAACAACCTGATTATTTGTTGTCATAAAGTCTTTGTTTGAAAAAAAAAAGATTGTGATTGCCTTGATATATAATACCGATGAGCTGCTGTATATATGTTTGGGTACTCACATACAAATTTTCGTGAAGGGAAGAGAGGACTCCCACAGAGTGCGCGTAACAGATATTTTTCATAGAGTCAAACTTTTTTGACGGGATTTCTCTTTCTTTCTAATCTTTTATCTGAAAGGGTTACGTATTATAAAAAGGCCTTAAGAAATATTGAGATGTCCCAGTTCCCAGCTTATGTGGATGGGAAACCACCGGTCGTCTCATTATCACAATATGACGATGCTGCATGGGCTAGAGACACAGCAGTTGACTCTACTCCAGATGGTTACGTCGCTGTAAATATGAATGATCCTACACATATTGTTGCCAAACTTGACAAGGAAGCTGGCAAGACACTCGATCTCATCTTCAAGAGTGCAAAGAAGCAGTACGCTGAGCAACAGAAGTGATCATTTTTCAATACCTCATATTATCGATTTGCTACCTCAAAAGAGCATTTCCAACACACATTTTGCATACACTATTTATATACACTGTACACTACAATCAAGATTGAATATCATAGATGAAATACTTTTGAGAAGTAGCCCCCCCTTCCTCTTTTTTTTTTTTTTTTTTGACTTTTACTAGACGATCCTTTTGAAGTATTAAATGAATGAGATCTTCCTGATTTAGCCATCTGATTTGCATTAAACAACTCAAGATTTGATTATTAGTGCTTTTAGGGCATTTTGGTTTCCTAAGTTTTTAAGGGTTACGAAGTGTGTGTGGTTCTGATTTATTTTTCATATAAATTGTATTTTGGGATTCACAAGTAATGTATCTGGCTCATATTTAATATTCTTAAGTGGTTATAATTTGTTGCTCTTGATCAATGATCCTTCTTCATATAGCTTACTCAAAACGTCTTTGAACTTCTTCTTAGCGTTTTCCCTCTTGAGCTTCAAAGTTGGGGTTAATACTTCATCTTCAACCTTCAAAGGTTCAAAATCAAAGTGTATATTACGGATTTTCTCAAATCCTTGAAGATCGGCTTTGGCAACATGTTGATTCAATTCATGCAAAACCAACTTCTTAAACTTAGGTTCTCTCAAGAGGGTGAGTAAATCTTCAGCTTTGATGTCAATGCCGTGATCTTCCTTCAGCATATTAACCAAATAATCCGGAGAGATACCGGCAATACCGACAAGATAGTTCTTCAAACTGTCTCCATGAACAAAGATCTGTGTCAAAAGTGGTGAGTTTGCCAAGTATATATTTTCAATCTTTTCTGGAGTGACGTATTCGCCTTGAGCCAACTTGAAGAAGTTTTTCACTCTATCAATGATGTATAACCCACCGTGTTCATCAATTGCAGCGACATCACCAGTGTGGAAGAAACCGTCTTCATCAAATGATTCCTTAGTGGCTTTTTCATTCATTAGATATTCTGAAAAGATCTGAGGACCTCTAAGCATAAGTTCACCTCTTGCGTATGGTTTATCATCAACTCCATATCCCATACTAGACAAATCCCTAAGTCTAATTTCACAGGTCACAGAAGGAGGACCGGAGCAATTCTTCACCAATGGTTCAAATGGATCACCAAAGCAGATTCCAGCAAACGATTCAGTGGACCCATAAGCAACAGTGAAACCGATACCCAATGTATCTCTAAGGAAGATCACTGTTTCCTTACCCAATGGAGCTGATCCACTAATGATGTATTTGCAATTGTCATAACCAAAATGGGAACGTAAGTGGTTACGAATCAATAACTTGTCAACCTCATGAGCATTAGATTCAGAGATTGAACATTCGATATTGAATTTTTCTTTGATAACCTCTTTAATTGCAGCCTCCAATTTGTTCCAAACACGAGGGACAGAAGCCAAATAATGTGGTTTATTAGCAACAACATCAGCAAACATTGATCTTGGGTCTGATGGGTCAGAGAGCATACCAAGTCTATACCCCATTGATAGAGCGTAGTTAGAGATTTCACGTTCATAGATGTGTGCAAGTGGTAGGGCACATAGAGCAGTGATTTGATTACCTCTATCATCAAGGTTATTACCACAATCCAAGAATTTGGAAATGTTAAGCTTGGAGACTGGACGTTCGAGTGAATTCATACATGCAATGATACCACATGTTGCGATTCTATGAGTGAGGACAACACCTTTTGGATTACCTGTAGTTCCAGAGGTGAAAGAATAAGTGTAAATTGTATCTGGTGTTGGAGGATTGTAATCTTCTCCATTTGGGAGAGGGTTACGTTCTCCAGTTTTCTCCACAGCACGGAAATCAATGAGATCAATACCAATCGATTTTGCTTTAGTAAATAAAGAAGCATCATCATGATTAAATTCATCAAGGGAAACCAAAATATTCAAATCAATTAAATTTCCATTAGCTTTTAAATCCAAAATTTTTGGGATTTGATTTTTTGTTAAAAAAAGAATTGGAGATTGAGTAATTTCCAGGATATAACGAGAAGAATCACTTCCTAATGTTGGATAAAGAGCAGTATTTGGTAATGAAATATCTCTTGTAGCCAAATCAACTAAAATCCATTCAGCTCTATTAGGACTTAATAAAGAAACACAAAATTCAGGTTTATAACCATTAGATTTCTTATATTTCAAATGATTTGTAACCAAATAAATGATACCTGCACTTATTTTATTCTTACGTTCTCTAATGGTATTATACGATTGATAGGTATAAAATCCATCAAATGTTCCCTTTTCAACGTTATTAAAACTTCTAATACCAATACAATCATCATTACCAAAATTTGTTACAGCATTAGCAAATAATTTAGAAAGAGTATTCAATTCTGGAGAAATTGAATCATAAAGTTCTTCCCGATCCAAAGATGCATTACGAAAAATAGCAGAATAACCTGGTTTCTCACTACCAGGTACCGGTTTTCCGAGATGACGTTTTTCCAATGGAAGACGTTTTTGTAAATCGTTAATCAAAGATGTCATTGTTTATTTTATTTTTAATATATAAAGAGAGAGAGAGAATTAAGACAGAGATTCCTTTTTGTTTATATACTTTTTCTCTCTCTCTCTCGGAGTGTAAGAGGGGGGAAGGAAATGACGCATTTTATGGACCCCACATTTTTTTTGGCTTTAGACGCGGGCATTGTCTCCCCTTTAAACCGAAGATTAAGTAGTTAACCGTTTTAGGCAAACGGCTCATTTACCGTATTCTTCGTATACTTTAAATTCATGTTCATTATTAATTAGTCATTATATTATGTTCATTATATGTTCATTATGTTCATTATGTTCATTATGTTCATTATGTTCATTATGTTCATCATGTTCATTATGTTCATTATGTTCATTAATCATTAATCGTTAATCATTAATCATTATATTATGTTCAATAATCATTATGTTATTTATATTATGTTCATTATATGTTCATTATATTATGTTCATTATATTCAATATATCATGTTCATTAATCATTAATCATTAAACATTAATCATTAGTCATTATATTAGCATTCCCCTCCCTTCCATCAACAAAGCGCGACAAAAATCTCTTAGTAAACAAACAAGCAAACACATAAACACATAAAC
Source organism: Petasospora bimundalis (assembly GCA_030569745.1). Classification (NCBI taxonomy): domain Eukaryota; kingdom Fungi; phylum Ascomycota; class Saccharomycetes; order Phaffomycetales; family Wickerhamomycetaceae; genus Petasospora; species Petasospora bimundalis. The sequence goes on from JAJMLR010000002.1 coordinate 366,734, forward strand.
ACAGCTTTTGACAGGGCTTTTGACAGGGCTTTTGAACAAAGATGTCCAAAAAGATCCAAGAAGCTGTTGTTAATGGATTAACACAGCTGTATGATGTCACATCACAATATTCAGACAATGATAATAAACCCGTTGGAGAATCATCAAAGAGACGATTAGCCGCTGCAGCAGCAGCATCTGTTATTGGTGCCAGTTTAGAAAGATTTAATGGGGCGGGTAATGTTTCTTCTAATGCTTATAACAATTATAGTGATAACACATCTGATGGAGATTTGGATCCTTATTGGAGAGAAGAAGATTGGGAAGGTCAATGGTCTACTGAAGAAAGACTTGAAAAACGTAAATTAGAGAAACAAAAATCACATTTTGTTGATTTGTTTTTTGAAAAAATGTTGGAACATGCATTACCACAGGGATTACCTGAACGTGAACAATTAGAAGATCGTATAACTGATCCTTTAAGAAAAAAAACTGAACCACTTTCAATATCAAAACTTGTGAAAAATTTAACTCGACTTACAGAGAAACTTGGAGGTTTATTTCAAACACAATATTTTCTTCTTAGAATCTTTCATTGGTCTAATCCAGCATTAACATTATCATCGATAATGTTATATACTTTAACAGTACTTCATCCTAATCTTTTAATAATCTTGCCACTTTTGTTCTTACTTTATGGTATAATGGTACCCGGTTACGTTTATAGACATCCTATTCATAAACAACGGTTACTTAAATCAAGAGAAAGAGGTGAATCATTGTTAAACAATTTCACAAGATTGGATGATGATACTCAAATATTTGAAGAAGTCATTGAACAATCAAGATTAACAAATGATCCAATTGAAGATTTAGTACCAGAATTAGAGACAAAAGTATCAACAAGTTATGTCGTTGTAAAGAAAAATATGGAATTCTTTGTAAATATGAGGGATCTTCAAAATGTAATGACAAATTTGTTGAAAATTTGGGGTGAAGGTGAAAAATTTTGGTATGGAACTGCTGGTTTTAAAGATGAACGAGTTTCAACGTCTATTTTCTTCACAGTATTTATCTTAGTCGTTGCATTGATCATAATTGGTCCATATATCCCTTGGAAATTATTAATGATTGTTAATGGCTGGTCCATAATAATTGCAATCCATCCAAAGATTAGAAAGAGACTTATTGAATTGAATAAGAGATTACAACCACAAAAGAAGGAACTTGATAAGATGGTGAAGGAATCAGAACGTAAAGATATTATTATTGACGATGAACCAGATATTAGAGAAGTGGAAATATTCGAGATTTGGCAAAAGAGCTTTACTACTAACGAATGGGAGTTTTATCTTTTTTCAAATCAGATTTTTGATTATTCAAATTCTTATCGTAAATCTCAAACTCCACCTCCAGGAACACTTACAATTGATGAAGTGACTTGTCCCAAGAGTTGGAAATTTGATGATGATTCATGGAATATAGATTATGATTGTCATGAATGGTGTCAAAATCGTGGAATCAAAATGACAAAAGAAAGTTTTGTCGATGTAAATAATGAGTTTTTGGTTGATGAACAATTCAAAAGGAGAAGACTTTATAGAAACGTTATCAGATATTCCAAACCTGCTCGCAGACCTGCTCATTTACTTTGATTCCTGATTTCAATCTATGTATTTTGTTTTTATAGCTGATGAATTTTACGAACGTTTATGAAATTTTTAATTTTAAACCACTAAAACTTTTTTTCATTTTGCTATCTTGTTCTACTTTTATATAGATATATTCACTGCTTTTTAATAGCAGGTAGATCTTCATCAAGCAAATTGTGAGCCTTTTCTGAACCTCTTTGTGCGTATTTTTTACCAAGAAGAAGGATTAATAACTTATCAAACATTTTCATAGACCATTGAGCAGAGACAATGACACCTCCATAAATGGTAGCCAATCTTACTAACCATGTCATGAACGATAATCTGCGATCTTCCACAACCATTGTAATTGGTTCAAAATCGTATTTGAAAAAGATACCTGGAACTCCACGTTTTTCTAAACTATAAGTCTTTGTTTGCAAAGACATTGAATATTGATTTGTTTCCACTTCTGCACCAAGTTTACGATATTTGGTCGGCACCACTGTCAAGAAATAGTTATATGATTCCAAATTATTTTGTGTTACTCTAGCAGTAGCATCTAAAGGATTGTTGATATATGGATAAAATTCACCAAATGATAATTCACTAATGACATGAGTAAAATTCAATGCTTCCAAATCAACATGAGATCTACCATCACGATAACCATATCCTTTAGCAGTAATATGGAAATCTCCTGATACTTTTGTTACTGGGATATTACCATAAATATGACAAGCTGGAGCACCTGAATCCTTTTGATCACTACGATCCATAAATTGTGCAATAACACCTTCAGCCATAATTTCATCTAATTCCGGTGTACGGATATGTTTATCGTCATTGACATGATATGAATGTGGTATGAAGAAGGAAAAACCTTCATATTTCAACTTCTCAGCAGCTAGGAATCTATCATCAGTCAAATCCCTAACGTTTGTATGAAGAAAGTTACAGGGCATTGCAATTAAGATATCCACGTTAATTGTAAGATTTTGTGAAACTTGTGGATCCACAGCAAACTGATGATCAACTTTACCTCCAAAGAAGGCACCTAATTCAACCCATGTAAGGAATAGAAGTAAAAAAAAAGTTAAAAAAGTGGAATAAGAACCACGAGCTGATCTTATTGTATGTGTTGATGCCACTTTTGCTAAGGAAAAAAAAGTTGTTAGTTTCTTGCATTTCAATAAAAGACCAAAAAAAAGGGCAAACCAATTAACTTACGGAAGGCATCAAAAGTCTTCAAATTCACCGCTCTGGAAGACATTGAGGGTGGTTTATAAAGAGATCTGTGTGTTAGCTTATATGGGGGACACGTCAATTTATCTCTCTCTCAGCCATTGAGAGCACAATCGGTAGGCCCACACACGGTGTCTGGGTGGTATCTGCCATCCCAGTACGTGTCACCAACCGTACTCCCCGAGAAGCTTTGATTGTAATATTTCACTTCATTTCACTTCACTTCACTTCATTTCCTATATTGTGGTGATAAACCAAAGACAAAAAGCCTTCAGAATGGTACAATGGAGTCAGATGAGGATTTAGAGAGTTTGGAGGCGCTGAAATCGGTTTTTCCCGAAGCTCAGATAAGAGAGTCATTTATAAAGCTGTCTGTTGATCTTAAACCACAAAGACCGGTGAGGTTCATTTTAATGGATTCCAAAGATGCAAAGGAGAAGAGCTCATTTGAGAGTGTTCATGTTGGCGGGTTTGACCTGGTCTTCACACTGCCATTGACAAAAGATAGTTTCAAACTGTTTTCCTTATTACTTTGTAAGGAAACATTGAATGATCTATCTAATCACATTATAAATTTGATTGAAGAAGCTAATGAACAAGGATTTGAAGAATCTGTGGCATTAACAGTATGCAATTTCATTGCGGTGGAAGTACCCGCAGATAGAGAAGTTGAATTGTTGAAAGAGTACAATATAAAAACAACAGATGAATTGACATACCAAAAATGGGGAAGAATGTGTCAAGAGAAACGTAGACGACATTTTAACGAAAACAGGTTCTTTTGTTCAATTTGCTTAGAGAATAGAGATGGAATCAATGGTGTACTATTAGACTGCGATCATAGTCTATGTAAGAAGTGCTTCAAAGAGTATGCTATTACTACCATTGATAATGGTGATGTCTCAAAGCTTCAATGCCCCGATTGTCCGATTGTTGTCATTAAGGATCTTGATGAGTTACCAGCAGAAAAACTGAAAGCTTACCTCTTCAAGTCAAAGATGTCATCCATAACATTGGGTTATGTTCTGGATGAAGATTATATTCGTAAATATGAGGAACTTCTTACTAACGTTCTGTTTGACACTTATTCTCAACACTACCCGTTATTATGTTCTAACTGCCCACGATGTAAGTCTTGGGGGTTTTGTGATGATCCAGATGAACATTTGATTATTTGTCGTCGATGTTCTTTGGCATATTGTTCAGTTTGTAAACACAGTTGGCATGGTTACAACAATGATTGCGGAGAGCAGTTGAATAAAATTCCAAATGGAGTGATTCAACAGATGCTTGATGGGAACTTATCACAGGTTATGAAAGATCGATACACTAATAGGTACGGTAGGGCCAATATGAAACTGGCCATTGATGCCGAATTATCTGAAAGGGCATTCATGGAACTTATTAGAAATGATGAGACCCTTATGCGATGCCCTCGATGTCAAACCGTTACTACAAAAAGCGATGGATGTAATAAGATGAAATGCTATGTATGCCATGAGCATTTTTGTTATCTTTGTGGGGATAAATTATCACGGAATGATCCATATCACCACTTTAACATCCCAGGAACTTGGTGTTACAGAAGACTATTTGAAGGTCTTATCGAAGATGAGGAAGTTCAACCGGGGTTTGGTGGTGCTTTTGGTGGTGCCATTGCTGGCTGGGGAATCGATCAACTTTGAAAGGGGAAAAGAAACCACATTACGAGACGTACTAATTGGAATTGTACTATATACGTTCATTTACCCATCACCTAATATTGGATCAAGGAACTTATGAGCCATCAACTCTGTTGCAGATGGTCTCTTTTTATAATCCAAAATAAATGTCTGTTCGAGGAAGTCTTTAGCATCAGGAGAACACCATTTAGGTATTTCTGGTACCGTATGAGTTCCAATTTTGAAAATGGCCTGCATTTGGGAGAAGTTTGGGAATGGATGCTTTCCTGTGAACATTTCAATTATTAAACAACCAACTGACCAAATATCTGCCTTTGTAGTCGTTGCAACCTGTTTAACAACTTCTGGAGCCATCCAATAGACAGAACCTTGAAGGGAAGCCCTTTTATCGTTCTTTGATGACGGAGTCAATTTTTTGGAGATTCCGAAATCGGAAATCTTTACTTCTCCCTTAATATCAATAAGGATATTAGCACCTTTGATATCTCTATGGATGATATGCTTGGAGTGAAGGTAATTCAAACCAATGAGGATCTGTCTTGTGAAGTTTCTTATCAATGGCTCTTCAAATGGACCGTAATTTGTAAGCATCGAATTTAGAGATCCACCAGGGACGTATTCCAAAAAGATATTTATATAATTTTCATCAGTTGAAGAACCCAAATATGTGACAATGTTATCATGATGCAATTCTGCCAATAGTTTCATCTCATGATGAAGTGATTCCACAATCTTTTGATGTATCAGTTTATCCTTGTCTTTATCCTCTTTAGAGTCATCATATAATGGTTTCAATTCAACTTGTTTTACCGCCATCAATTCACCCGTGAGCGAGTTCATACCCAAATACACGGTACCAAATGAACCCGATCCTATCCTTGCACCTTTCAACCAATGCATTGAACCTGAGCTTAAATTAACATTATTGAGATTCGTTGTAATCAGTTCATCTTCATCTGAATCTGTATCAACGTCAAAGAGTTCAATCATAGAAGTTGGACGAGACGATGTTATAGTGGAAGCCATTGAGAATCTTTGCTTTGTTTGATCCATACTTGATTTCAAATTGAGGGAGTCCATTGTTCCGATCGTTTCGATTCTCGCTCTATCAACTTTACTAGAAGTATCAACTAAGAAATCACCAACTGTTGATAATCTATTATTTGCCTTTCCAAAAGTTGACATTCTTACTGAGTATCTTACTGAATTCCTTATTGTTTTCTCTAATTTATCCTTTTTAGTTTCTGGGAAGTACTGTGATAAGTTTGTAGATATGAGTTGTGATGGTGGTCTTTGACCAAATATTGATCTGAATTTTGAATCTTGATTTGACATCCTTGTTGTATCTTCAATATCCAATTTAGTTGGTTCCATTGAGATGTATTTTTTAGAGACTTCAATTGCCATTGATGATGGTTGTTCATTCTTTGGACAGAATAAAATTCTATTCTTTTCTATACGATCATTTGAATGACATATAGTGACTAATTCAACATCAAATAAGAGATGTGTTAATCCTTGAGAATCAGTTAGATAAGCATCATATGAATTGACGTTCTTATTAGGTAAATCAAGGAATTTGATCAATTTTTTCTTTATAGAGACTGCATTAAAACAACCAGACACGTTAACTTTAACAGTTGATCCATTTTGTAATATGAATGATACCAACGATTTTTCACTTCTCTGTGGAGGTGGATTAAGCTTAAACTCAGAGTTATGATTAGATATCAGTGTTGAAGATGATAAAGATCTTATAACTGGTTGTTTGATCTTCACCATTGATTTGAACATCTCATCTATGTTCATAAGTTTGATGTAATGGTCATCTTTAAGTTTTTTCACCTCTTGTTCCAATTTGATCCTATCACCAATCTTCTCTATACCAATGTCCTTGAGGATACTCGTATCAATGAATTTCAAAGTATCAAAAGTTATTTGAAATGCTAGTACATTTGTTAGTTAAATCTCTCTCTCTCTCTCTCTCTGTATGAAATGGAAAGATTCTTACTCTTAAACTTCTCAAAGTACTCTGAGAGTTGAATATCACTCAGCCACTGTTCAAGTTCGTTATCCATTACTTTTTCTCTTTTTTTCTCTTTCCACAGGTCTTCAACCGTTCATTCTTGTTATTTTTCTTTACTTTCTTTACAAGTTTGAAGTGTCAATGCTGGCATTTTCCAGTGTTGCAGTGAGCGCGCGCCCTCGCGCAGTCTCGTGTAGTCATTCTGGGGGTCTCGGTTTCTTTGTTTTGAGTCTCCCGAGATCTCGGGAGACTGGAACGGGGACTGAGACTCGCGAAAACAGCAAATAAGGGGCAAAGTTTAAGATTTTCTCCTTCTTTTCTCCTTTAATATTTACTTCCATTTCTATTGATTCCATTTCTATTATAAACATTATACATTATCTTTGTCTTTGAAGTTTGAAGTCGAAAGAAGAAGTGACACAAAAATAAAAATAAAAAATAAACTTTAGCAAAACGTATATCAGACATATCCACGTCATTTATCCGATCCGATAAAGCTATATCCTGCACGTATACTACTTTATATAAAATGTCTAAATCTGAAGGCCAGAACGATCTAAAAGATCAAGGAAACGCTTTAAAACGATTAGAGGAGAACATTGATAAAGATACCATCAAATCATACTTGATACCTCATATGAAACCTCATTCTGTGAAAGTTGAAGATAAGAGTGGATTATTAAATATTGGACATAGACCATTCAAATGATCTCTAATATTATATACACATAAGATAATAAGATAATAAGGTAATAAGATGATAAGATAATAAGATAAACTGTAAAAATTGTATACACATTTTTTTTTTTTTTTTTTTTAATTGTAAAAGCCTTGATGCAGCACATCGGGGACCGATGTCATCATACGTTGTTCACTATTTTTTTTGCAATGAGAAGGAAAGTGTCGATCTTTCCATGTATTGTTCATATAAGTGCATGTTTTTTTTATATTTTAGTCATTGTTTATTACCATAGCAAACTCCGTTTCAAATTGGAATGTTTCTCAACTGATAAGCACAAATAAGCCACATGAAATGCACAAGTGGGAAATATCGGACACATTACACGCAACTCCATGGTTACACTGCACAGGGGTAAAATGAGATCGGCAGGCACTAAAGACAAAAACTGGGAAAAAAAAAAAGAATTGTAAAGAGGGATTGTCTATGTATCTGCATATCTACCAAACAATATTTAATTAATAAATTGTAGATGGATATATGGGATGTATGATCAATGTATATTACCCCTTATAGATCCTTGATGTAAAAAATGTATATGCAGCTCTTTTTTAGTGTAATTTTTTAAGTTTAAGTAAACGTGCATACATTTCTCTTTCAATTCTCTTTTTGATATGTGACAAAATCATATAATCAATTATTAATTAAAATCAGTTGAAATTGAAATTGAATAGTAGGAAATTAAGGAAAATCTCTTTATAAACCCTTTTACATATTGATGCTGCCACATGCAGAAACAACGGTCGATGATGTACAAAAAAGAAAAAAAAAAATCAAAAAGTACATCAAAAGCCTTTTTTTTTTTTTTTTTTTTTTTTCTATGATTTCAAGCGCCAGGTCCTAAAAGGTGAAGGGAAATAAAATTCTCTTTCTGTGTGCAACACTGTTAGATAACGATAACAAGGAGACTACAGGGAGAGAGAGAGAGAGAAAGAAAGAGAGAAAGAGAAAGAATGATTCGTCTTACAAAGTCAATGAGGAGGGTGGCCATATACTCGATGGTTCTAGTACTCATGTTGATCCTCTACACACATCCAAGTAAGCAAAGAGTCGTGAAACAATATGTTCCATATGAATCCACAGAGGAAGTTATAACGGGTATTACACTTAAGACATGTGGTTTATTTACAAGTTGTTCACCTGGTTCAAATTGGCGTATGCTTCCAAAACGATTGGATTGGAATATTAATGGTGAAAAATCATCTTATTTTTCTAGTCAACATCTTTTTATAAAGACAAAACCTTTAACTGAAGTTATTGGTGTTGATGCTGTAACAAAATTAGAAGTTAGATCAGATGGTGCAGTGGTTCATGAAATTGCTAAATTTGATCCAAATAGATCAAATAGATTTTATTATGGAATTGATGTCATCTTTAATAAACCAATTGATCCACGTTATGATTGGAACGTTGCTTCAAATCCAATAAGTGGTATTAATGGTAATTTACCAGTGTATTTGACTCATAAGACTAATCCAGGATTATCACAAACGGTACAACCTTCATTGGAAGTTGCTGATGATGGTAAATTTAAAGTACTTCAAGTTGCAGATCTTCATTTTAGTTCATTTGATGGTATTTGTCGTGATCAATACCCTGAATTGAAAGATTGTAAAGCAGATGAACGTACTTTAATCTTCTTGAATAAAGTTTTGGATTTGGAATCACCAGATTTGGTGGTATTAACAGGTGATCAAATCTTTGGTGAAGATTCCTTTGATTCAATAACTACAACTTTAAAAGTGGTTCAACCTTTAATTGAAAGAAAAATCCCATATGCTATAATGTTTGGTAATCATGATGATGAAGGTTCAATGTCAAGAGAACAATTGATGTCTTTTATAAAGACATTACCATTTAATCTTGCAGATGAAGGTCCAAGAAATATTGAAGGTATAGGTAATTACATCCTTCATGTCTATTCCAAATCAGGACCAATAATCAACTTTTATATCCTTGATTCTCACAAATACTCACAATCTCCAAAAGTGTTACCTGGTTATGATTGGCTAAAGGAATCACAAATTGAATGGTTAAAGAAAAATAAACCTTCCCATCCAGAGGGTATCACACCAGTTAACATGGCATTCTTACATATCCCACTTCCAGAGTATCGTAATGCCCAACAGGGATATATTGGTAATTTAAAAGAAGCTGTCACTGCTCCAAAATACAACTCACATGCTCGTGATACATTACAACAACTGGGAGTATCCGTCGTTTCAGTGGGACATGATCACTGTAATGACTATTGTCTCTTGGATCAAAATGAAGAATCTGAACAGAACAAATTATGGTTGTGTTATGGAGGTGCTGTTGGTGAAGGTGGATATGGTGGATATGGAGGAACAACTAGAAGATTGAGAATATTCGAGTTTGAAACAAGTGAAGGTCTAGTTAAAAGTTACAAGAGATTGGAGACCAATCCAGAGGAGAAGTTTGATGAACAGATTTTGGTTAGAGGTGGAAAACCAGTTAAGGAGTGAAAAGGCCAAACAAGACACAAACAAAAGACTGCATCTTTGAATGATATATACAATCATTCATATTGACGACATGATGACACATGTACTACATTTTGTATCGATATGTATTACCAATTCCATATATTTATATATATATATTATTCCTATCAATAGCTATAAGCCTCTTCTAAAACGTCTTCGATATTGGTATTCAAGAGCATCACACCATATTGGAATCTATAGAAATGTGAAGTGTAGAACAATGGGAAAAGTTTCCTTTGGTTAATTTGGGAGATTTTGTCAATTAAGTATGAAGAAGATCCAAATGGTTGAACGTGATATCTTAAAGGTACAGCCAAATATCTTGAAAGTAAAGTAATCAAATGACATATATAACCAAAACCGGCATTAATTTCATCGATATGTTTTGGATCATTTGCATTTAAGATATCACTCATATTTTTTAATGATAAACCAATTGGTAAAATATCAAATTCTTTACAATCTAACCATTTTTCAATTTCATTCTTTGGGAAGATTGTGACCACAGTTTTTATAACTTTTGAACGTTCAATAATAAGATCTTGTAAGGTATTTTCATATTTAACCAATGTTATTCCTAATTCTTCCTTCATTGTTTTAAATTCATCTGAATTTGATTGTCTCTGTTGTGTTTTTTTGTGTAAAAGTTTAAGTTTAAGAGTTTTCAAATGAATTAATTCTTCTAATTTTTCTCTTTTTAAATCATTGATCTCTTTTTGTCTTTGAATTGTTTTTTGTAATTGATCAATTTTATGTGTATCAATTATTTCACTTAATTGAATTTCATCTTTAATCCTCGTTGCAAGTAAATTTTTAGACATTTGTAAATCTTCAATACCAACTTCTAAACCGTTCAATTTCATTAAAGAATCAAAATTGAGAGTATTTAATAACAATTTATTTGATCTATTGTTAATACAATGTGATTTATACCATTTTAAATCAACACCAATTGGTAAGATGTAAATACCATCAAATAATTCCACAATAACTGAATTTTTATTTTCTAATTTGACATTTTCCAATAATGAATCCCAATATAATAGATATTTCAAATCAATAATATAATCCAATAATAAACACCATTGATTACCATCACCAAATTCACTAGCCCAAACTTTCAATTTAAAACAAGTGGCATTACCATTTCGGCAACCATCTAATCTAAATTCTTGGAAATCTGCATCTATACAACGTTCTTTAATTTCACTAATATAAAAACATTCATCTGTTTTATAATGAAGGGAATAAAAGCAATTAAGAAATTTACAACTATTAATTGATTGTAAATATCTTTGACGATCCATTGGGGTGTTTAATCCTATCATATCCTTTGTATCACTTCGTACTTTTGTAAATGTACGTTCATCATTTATGTCCAATGTTATATTACGAAGATGTAATCCTCTTAAATGTCTTATTCTTCTCTTGAATATTTGTTAGAGAACCTGATCAAATTTTGCAAATCTTTTAGAGCAACATACTCTTCGAGGATGCAATGCACACGAATCAGTGTGTATTTCCCTTTCCATTATTCCCTTTAACTTCTTTTGTATAACTATAACTTCTATGGCATAACAAAGTGCACAAACCAGAAATTTAAAAAAGAAAAATAAATAAAACAACAATTGATTACATAAGTGATTACATAAGTGATTACATAATTGATTACATAATTGATTACATCATCTGTGTCCCCTACCGTACACATACAAGTTTTTCATTTTATTTCCCCTTTTGATCCAATTTTTAAGAGATTTTTATATACAACTTTTATATACAATTTTATATAAATAAATTATATAAATAAATTATATAAATTAATTATAAATAAATTATAAATTATAAATAAATTAAATAAAAGATAAAAAGTTAAAGGCTGTAGAAATTTCGCGAATTTAATCGCGGGTTCCCAAAAAAAAAAGCCAACGTTTTGGTTTTGTAAACACGAAGTTCTACCCAAAGAGAAAAGGGCAAAAGAACAGAAATTGTAAGGGGGGTTTTTTCAATTCCTTTAAAGTTGAATACAAAACTTGGAGAATCGGAGTTGAAAACATAAAGAAATTAACCTTGCCGCCCGTAAGAAAGAAAGAAAAGGGAAAGGTCAAAGAGAAGGAAAGGTAAGAGAGAAAAAAAAAATTGTCGGAGAGAGAAGAGAGGAAGAATGGCTCAAGTACAGAGACATGCTGTTCAGAATGAACATCATGTGAATGGAGATAGTATACAATTTGAATATAAGAATGAGCTCCATGACTCATCAAACAAGAAGAAGAAGAAAAAGAAGAAATCCAAAGTTAAGAAGCTACATACATCATCAAAGTTTACATTCACAGGAGTAGAATTTGAGAATCCAAATATGGATTATCCGGAATCAAGAGTACTTAAACAAGATTCAAATGGTGATGTTATAGTACAAAGTCTCGATACTACTCCATTGAAAAAATCTTCAAATTCAACAACTATTAAGAAAAAAATTGGTTCAATTCATTCAAATGTGCCCAATGAATTTCCAATGGAACTTAATGATGAATTAAAGACTTATTGGGAAAGTTTAAATCTTAAGGATAAAAAGGAACTTTTAAATTTGGAACGTGATTCAGTATTCAAAGTTATGAGAGATCAACAAAAGATTACTTGTAATTGTACAGTTTGTGGTCGTAAAAGATCAATCATTGAAGATGAATTGACAAAACTTTATGATTCTTATTATTTACGTATCGAAAATGATCAATCATTTACAGATGAACTCTTTCATTCTTTCTTTGCAGATCCTTCAAATTCTCGTCAAACACCACCACCACCACCATCACAAATTGGATCAAAGCAAAAGCAAACTACTCCATCACCATCAACTGTTCATACAAATGCTTCATCAAATCAAACTCAACAACAATTACAACCTCAATTAAATACAGATAATAATACAGAAAATGCTAGACGTAATGGTATTATGTCTGTTGCAGAAGATTTATTACAAAATGATGGTAAAAAATTCTTGGAAATGATGGAAAAATTGGCAGAAAGTCGAATTAAAAGACAATCAGAATATATGAAAAGAACAGATTTACTTATGAAAAATGCAAATCAAATTGAAGAAGAGGAATGTTCAGATTATAATCATGATGATGATGATGATCATGATCATCATCATTGTGAACATAATCATACTCCTGTCTTTACTCAGTTTGGAGTACCCGTTAAATTGGGACGTCATGTTATTGATGATTTTGCAAAATCTTATAAAATCCCACCACAACCAGAATTTTCACTTCCAGAAGATCCAGTGTCTTATTATTTTGATGGTGAAGGATATGATGAGGAAAAAGATGAAGACTACATTCCTGATGAAGGAATCGATAGTTATGGTGAATACTCTGATGAAGACGATACAGATGATGATGACTGGCATGATGCCACACCAGCGGATTTACATGAAGAACTGGTTGAGGTTCTGAGAGATCAAAGTGATTACTTTGCAAAAGAAACCGCTGTGCTGAGGGCTAGTAATAAAGAACATGATCGCCAAGAACTTCAAAGACATCTTGAGAGACAACAACAACTACAACGCCAATTACAACGTGAGCGTCAGGAACTTAGACAGCTGCAAGATGACTATATTGAGGAAGGCGTCATTGGTCGTTCTGTTGCCGAGGAAGATGATTTGCAACACGATTTAAATGATTTCGAAGATGAGGAGGAAGAAGATGAAGTAGAAGGAGATGGCGAAGAAGATGAGGATGAAGAAGAAGAAGAAGAAGAAGAAGACGACGAAGAAGAGGAAGAAGAAGATGATGATGAAGACGAACTGGAAGAAGATGAGATCGACGAGGATGATGAAGAAGAAGAGTTCAGTGATGATGCAGTTGACGAAGAGTCTCAACTTCAAGAAGGTCGTACGATGTTACAGCTCTGCACTACCAAGATGCTGAGACAGAGTTTACTGAAGTCTTTCAGAGAGAAAAAAATCCAGGAACAAGCTTTATCTTTACTTGCTGAGGAAGATGAGGCTCGTGACCGTGAGAAACGGAAAGAGGAGAAAAAACAACGTGATAAGGAGAAGAAAAGAGAAAAGAAGCGTGCTCTTCAGCAACAGAAGGAGGAGGAACGTCTCAAGAAGTTGGCAGAAGAGGAGAGAATCGCCAAAGAGAAAAGAGAGGAGATGATCAGAAAGACTGAAGAGGGAAGAAAACGTAAAGAAGAAGCTGAACGCAAGAGAAAAGAGGAAATTCGTAAGAAGGAAGAAGAAGAAGAGAAACGTCGTAAGGAAAAGGAAGAAAAGAAGAGACTCAAAGAAGAACAAAAAAGATTGGAAGAAGAGGAGAAACAAAGAATTGCCGATGAGATCAAGTTTAAGAAATCTGAGGAGATTAGAATCAAGAAGGAGCAGCAAGAAGCTATTGCTCGTAAGAAGAAAGAAGAACAAGAAGCTAAATTACTTCAAGAGAAACTTCGGAGGGAAGAAGAGGAATTACAGAGACAACAATTTGAATATGCTAAACAGCTGGAACAACAGCAACTTGAGATTCAAGAGAGATCCAATTCTACTGTTCCAATTCATACTCCTAACGATCCTCTTCAATCCATTGCCAATCCACTTTTGGAGAGTATTTATTCTCAGAACATGTTTATGAGCTCCCCTTCACTTCAAAACTCACAACTTCCAACTTCGATGGCCAATCCTCCTGGATTCAACACTATCCCTCCTCAACAACAAGCACAGCATACCCAACCGGCACAGACATCTTCGTTCTTCACTCCTAGACTCTCAGATCCTTTAAGTACTCCATCTACTTGGGGCCAACATGTTGGCCTGAATACCAATACTGTTGGTACAGCATCTGTCAAACCGTTAGAACAACCATATGGTAGTGGTCTATTTGATCAGCCATCCCACAATACCGGAGTTGATGATATCATTAGTTCATTAAGTTCCACTAAACTTGATACTTTCAACAATGCTGTTGGTATTTTCCCAGGCAGAAACCTTTGGTCGAGTGATACCTTATCTAACGGATGGGCTAATGGTGGTGCCACTCAAGGTAATGGTGCTGCTGCTACTTTTGGATTTGCTGGTGCTGAAACTTCTCTTGGATTAAATAGCACTCCTCAAGGTGTTGGTGCAACTGGTACTTTTGGATTTACCGGTACTGAGAGCACTCTTGGTGTTAACAACAACCTTTGGGGATCCTCTTCGATAAATTCACAAGCTGCTCCTGCTGCTACTAGTACCACTAGTACATTTACACCATCCCCTACTCAGGTTCCTAGTAATGGTGGTGTTGAAGATTTGCTTAGAAGTTACCAAGGACAAATCTTTAAGGCATATCAGTATCTTTGTGGCAATGGTCCTGAGAGACTATTTATTACTGTCGATTCTTTGTATCGTGCCTTTTCAAGTTTATTTGAACATCAAAGTGTTCCAGCTTTAAATCTTTTCATTCAGATATTACAGAGTCAATCCGATTTATATGATATTGATTTACTAAGAGATGAAATTGGCAATATCACACATGTCAAATGTATTCAAAAGGAACAAAATCCATTTGGTTCAAGATCCAATTCTGGTGCATTTGGTGGATTTGTTGATGTTCAAAGCTCAAATACCCATCGGATATGGTGAAGTATGTTTATAAAGTATTATTATAATATTTTTTTCAAAAAAAAAAATAAAAGAAAAAGAAAAGAAACAATCTACAAAGAAGTAATTATAAAATTTAGTTGTATTATAAAGTCTTTTATAGACCAGATCTAGATTGTCTTCTTACCAATTCCTTTGCATCGTTATAAATCTTTGCCCTTTCCTTCAAGACATAAGAAACGTCATCATCAGAGCTTAGATTTGCAATATGATGTTGTATTAGTTCCAAATTCTTTACAATTTTACCTCTATAGATCATTTTAGAAATCAGTTGATCCATTATCAATTGTGTTTCCACTTTTGTAGTTGTAATTGAAGAAGCAGCTTGTAAAGATTTAACTGTGAGGTCAATTTCAAGGAACATTTGGTTATAAAGTAATAATGAATCAAAAACACCATCTAAACTTGAAAGTTCCTTATTAATTCTTGTTTTAATTCTTGTAAAATCTCTTGTAGCAGATTCTCTCATATTTTCTAAGTAAACATTTTGAGTTCTTGTTCTAATCTTTTTTTGTAAGAATTCAGTATTTAAACTTATCTGTTTGATTTTATCTTGTAATGACAGTGTAAGGGCAACACAAAGATCTTCTATAGAAGATTCCGAATAAGGTGTGTATGCATTGAAGCTTATATCTGTGATATCATCTACCGATGATGGTGTTATCGGGCTTAATTCCAAAGTTTGAGTGTTGTATAGGGAATGAAAGGGAGAAAGACTTGAAATTGCAGCTACTGAATAGTAATCTGGAGGTGGTTGGGTCAGTGTGATTGACTCGTTATAAGTCGGAAGCATCTCTTCTGTTGTCATTTTGTGTATATGGGAAAGATAGAAAGATAAGCTGTGCGATAAGATCAAAGAAAATTTGGTTTTGAATTGTGTCTGCTTATGTAAGCTTCAGGGGTTATGTGATCTGATAATGAAAATTTCAATGATAATGAAAATTCAATGTTAATGAAGATTTCAATGTTAATGAAAATTCAATGTTAATGTTAATTCAATGTTTATGTTAGATAAGGATATCTTATTCATTTACTTTTCCAAGTGGGAATCTGCTCATAATTATAGGAAAAAAAATCTCACTATGCAACAGATCCGTGGAAAGGTCAGCAGTTGCCGGTCGAGGCCTATCAGCTTACTTTTTCTAAGCGGGAAGGCCGCGCCAGCTGGAAACGATTGGCTCGGCCCGCGTTTGTTTGTAATGCACTACTACTACTACTAATAATAATAATAATAATAATAATAATAATCTGTCCATATCATGGCGAACCTCTAACAATGAAGAGAGTCTCACCATCTTTCAACAAATTACACCGTAGATTGAGTTCTAATTTTTGTAAATCTCCCATATTTTCTTTGAACAAGAATAATCTTTGTGATTCATCATTTGTTCTGTTATTAACATTCTTTAATTTCAATTCTTGTGCAATTGAATCCAATCCACGTCCCAAGGGCCATGTACGTGATATGAAGATTGGATATTTTTCTATTTTATTAAATTGATCATCAATAACTTGAACCCAAATGTAAATTTTTTCAGTTGTTGGTATACGTAAATCACCTTTAGCTTTAGTTTTCAATGAATTAATTTCAATAATTCTCTTTGCTGGTCCTTTAATTGGTTTTCTAGTTTCAAAGAATTTTTTCAATTTACCTAATGCAGATTCATTCTTTATCATACTTTCTTTAATAGTAGTCGGTACGACATTATTTAATTTAATAGATGTTTTTGATCTATCTGGGAATAATGTCTTAGAACTTGGTAAATGACTAGTATCAACATTTGGTAATGATTTATTATCAATTTTACTGCATTGATGAGATTCTTTTGAACGATGTTGTGAACAAAATGTCTTTGAACATGAACACTTGAATGGTAAAAAATCTATTTGTCCACAAAGAGAACAATGTTCTCCAATATCCATTAATGCAACATTTGACATCTTTTTTATTTAACTTCTTCTTCTTCTTCTTCTTCTTCTTCTTCTTCTTCTTCTTCTAATTCATTTGAAACTGGCTTTTATATACATAATTTTTAAGTGGCGGTGGCAATTTCTTAGTAGAATTCTCTAGAAAAAAATGTATATTACTTTATATGCAAACTGTTCATCAACAAAAAACTACCAAAAAAGGAAATATATATATATATCAAATTATTGATTGATAATCCTCATTTACTTTATTAAATAAAGACAAAGTTATATAAAACTGAATTTATTATTACTAATCATATGGTTATGAGCCCCTTCCCCTGGTTATGAGCCCATCCTACCCGCGCTCTTTAATTTTTCTTCAGCCTTACATCCGAGCCGAGAGTTATATATTCATTATATCATTAAAGTCATTATATAGTTAAAGTTTTACCCTTTTTATATCATTTGATTTGTGTTTATTCATTGGACGTCGTTTTGGTTGATGGAAAATATTTGGTACAGATTTCTTTATTGGTGAAGTCTTTGGTGAAGTCTTTGAAACTGTTGATGTTGATTTTGGTATTAAAGATTTCTGTATCTTTATAGGTTCTTGTTTAGGTATTAATGATAATGGATTTTTAAATAATTGTCTTCTTTTTTGAACTTCATCTTTTGATTTTTGAAATAATTTTGAATGAACAGGTTGTTGAATTTTTGATCTTATAATTGGTTTATTATCAATTGGTATAATTTCTTTAATATGTATAATTTTATTACGTTCTTTTAAATTTTCTTCTTCAATTCTTCTTTGTCTTAAAGTTTCAATAGCTGCTTTTTCTTTATCTTCATATTCTTGTTGATATTTTAAATATAATAATTTTGAAGGTAATTTAAATCTCTTTGTATAACCCAATTCTTTATATTTAATATAATTATCCAATTTTAAATTTGAATAATCAAATTTTAATAAATCCAATTGCATTTTATAAAAATCTTTAATTTTTTTAATATCTCTTGTATACCTTTCTTGAACATTTTGTGAAAATTCCCTTTGAACTAAATTTGACCAAATTTCTTCATCTTCTAATACTAAAGTAGGATTTGAAATTTCTAAATTTATCAATTGTTGAGCTGTACATTTCATTAATACCCTCTTTAAAAGTACAAACCTTGTATCTCCAAGATCCTTAAGTGATAAGTAATTTTGCAAAAGAACATTTTGACAAAGTACAGAGAGTGGTAATACTCCATATGCCATATTTTCTTTCTCTCTATCTTTTGTACAAATTTATGATAAATGATTAATATAAAGAACAAAGAGAAAACAAAGAGATAAAGAAAAAAAAAAAAGAAAAAACAAAACAGTGATGTTGCCCCGATACCAGGAATAGCTGAGATGTCCGGATGTTCGCGCACTTTCGCGCACTTCGCAAAAGGCCGACGGAGATCGGCTTTAGTGGACATTACATCTTTTCCTCTTTTGGAATGTTAGTATAACCCATTTTAATTATATACTTATATTTAATATATAGTTAAATATATGGTTAAATATAGTTGAATACAGTTAAATGTTTAAGAAATAATATAAGAATTCCTATATAAAGACGATATTATATATGTACGCGTGAATTTCTATATCAACGGCCGAGGGTTCAACAATGGACATTGTGTACAGTGTTATATATACTCTTATTTTCTTTAAAAAATAACACCAAAAAACCACATATTTATATAAATCTTATAATTTTCTCAATTTGGAGTTTGATTTATATAACAAAATATAATTTAAACTAAAAGAACTACAAAAAACACTCTGCTTTACAGTAAACACCCGGCTCTCGGGATCCCTGCTCGGCCCGGCTTTCGAACCCTTTGCCATCGACGAAGCTGCCAATACATTTTTTTCATTAATACGCGTGGCGTTCACACACACACACATATATCTCTCTAAATAAGTATCACACATAAACACTGTTTGTACTGAGTTATAGAAGTACAATCTGTGTTGATACATTTCCATTTGCCTCACCCCCCCACCCTCGTCCCATCTAATAGTGATCGTCTGACTAATCTTAACAGACCCTATTCATTTACTCCTACAAAAAGTTTTCATAACAATGGCTATCTTTGGTTCTAAAAAGAAAGAGGAACCTCCAAAAGTTGATCCTTCTAAGCTTATCAAAACTTTTACACCATTTGAATCTGTTCCATCTACAGCTAAGGTTCCAGAACCAATCATCCTTACAGATGAACAACAAATAAAGTACAATATCATTCTTAAACATTTCCAAGACCCAAATCTCGAAGTGTTTACTACTGAAAAGAATCAAACTGTTAAACAAAAATTGAGTGCTCATGAGAAATCATGGCTTACAAGAGAATGTTTCATGAGATATTTGCGTGCAACCAAATGGGACACTAAACAGTGTATTTCTCGTATTGAAGGTTCTTTATCATGGAGAAGAGAATTTGGTATTACTGGTGAAGATGATATAGTCACCGCAGAATTAGTCTCTGAAGAAAATGAAACAGGTAAAGAAGTTATCTTGGGTTATGAAAATGATGCAAGACCAATTTTGTATTTGAAACCAGGTAGACAAAATACAAAAACTTCATTTAGACAAGTTCAACATCTTGTGTTCATGCTTGAAAGAGTCATCGATTACATGCCAGCAGGCCAGGACTCTCTTGCATTGTTGATTGATTTCAAACAATATGATGACGTTCCATCAGTGGGTGGTGCTAAAATCCCACCAGTTAACGTTGGTAGACAAGTTCTTCATATTTTACAAACACATTACCCAGAGAGATTGGGTAAGGCCCTTTTGACCAATATCCCATGGTTAGGTTGGACTTTCTTAAAGATCATTCATCCTTTCATCGACCCTCTTACTAGAGAAAAGTTGGTCTTTGATGAGCCATTTGCCGATTATTGTCCTGTTGAACAATTGGATAAGTTATATGGTGGATACGTCGATTTCACATATGATCATAAAAAATATTGGAATAAGATGAATGAGATCTCTACACAGAAAAGGGATCATTACTTTAAAAGATTCAATGAATTTGGTGGTATTGTCGGTTTAAGTGAATTTGATTTGAGACATGCAGAAGGTGAAGAGATTAAGTACCCAGTGGAACAACTCTGGGAAGTTGAAGATGCAAAGTCATCCATTGAAAAAGTTTCCGTCGATGCAGTTACTGAACAAGTCAAGACCTTGGAAGTTGCTTAAAAAATATCAATTTAATTCAATCAATCCCGAAAAATAAAAAGAAAAGAAAAGATATAAGAAGTTTCACATACATATAAATTGATACATACACATTACACATGCTCTTCATTTCTTACCCTGCTTCTGCTTATTAGTGTATTGACAATACATTGAATCCACTCCCCCCTCTTCCCCCATAAGTATATAGTTTAAATATTCAATTTTTATGCCCCATTTTAGTCATTTATCATAGTTGGAAATCACCGGTAACCTCAATAGATATTCTGGTCGGAATGGTCGGAATTGGCAGAGACTGATTTTGATTTCGCGAACCCGTTTGATGAAGCATCATCAAAATTTCAACAAAAAAAGGTAAACAAAAGACGACAACACCGTACAAATTGTTTGATTGTTCTATACGACGGAGTGCTGTTATACTTTAAAGGTAATAGTCACGGTGTGAGCTGGACAATTGGAAACATCTGGCAGACAGAACACAGAGGAGCGTTTTAATGTCACTCACAGAGCTGAAGCGTTCGCATGACGCCTCCTTGAACTCGGAGGCATCGACAAAGAGGATCAGAGTAGATGAACAACCACAGTTGAAACGTGCACGTTCTCCAGTTGACTCAGCGGAGCAATCTATGAGAAGACCACCAGTCATACCTTTGCAGCCACTACAAAGACTCGATCTGTTTAGAAAGAAGCAAAAGTGGAGGATGTCAAGCTTATACGCTGCAAGAAACTCTGCAACTGCATTAAAATCTACACATTTGACACTTGTTCCAACACAAAGGGATAAGATCGTAAGACACGCCGAAATAGCTGTGCAGACAGATTATGTCCCAGAATTGGAATCCAAGTCGTTGATGACGAAAGAAAAGGCAAAGGAAGAAGCCAAAAAGAAAGTTGCCGGTGTTTTCTCTGGTCAACTGTTGTACGATGTTGATGATATTGAAGATACCCCTAAGAGTCCTGTTAAGTTCCCAGCAAAGAAGAACCAATTAGAACAAATATCATCGGGCTCCATCACTGCTTTAATGGACTCAAAGAAACTTATCCAAATAACAAAGCCAGAAGTTGTTGAGTCAATGACCACATCAACCATCCCTCAGAAAAAGGAAGTTAACATTGGTCCAAGCTCTGGATTCAACTTTATGGACAAGGCAACACCCACCACAGAAGCAACGGAATCAAAAACCGAGGAAGAACTGGCTCCTAAAGCCAAAACATTCTCATTTGGTTCAACAGCTTCGCCATCACCTGCTCTCAGCTCAAAAGAGCCTTCAACCACACCGATATTTGGATCATCACAGTCTCTTGATAAACCGGCAGTACCATCATTCAGTTTCGGAGAAAAGAAAAAGTCTGATGATAAGCCAGCTGTTAGTGTTGAAGACAAGAACGAAAAAACAGAGACCAAACCGGCATTCAGCTTTGGATCAGCCACTGAGAAGAAGCCAACTACAACAGGATTCTCATTCGGTTCCAAACCATCCGAACCGGAGGCAAAACCTGCAGATAAGCCCACATTTAGCTTTGGTTCCAAACCAGCAGAAAAGACTGAAGCTCCAAAGGAAACAGCTAAACCTTCGACAGGCTTCTCTTTTGGTTCTTCCTCATCCCAACCTAGTCTTTCATTTGGTGGCAAGAAAGACGAAACGTCTACAACCCCAGCATTCTCATTTGGCTCTAAAACAGACGACAAAAAGACAGAAACAGCTACGAAACCATTCACATTTGGTTCGTCATCCACCGAGACCACAGCACCAAAACAATTCTCTTTCGGATCATCAACGGAGACAAAGAAAGATGAAGAGCCCAAACCAACAACTGCATTCAACTTTGGTGGAGCTCAAACTGAAAAGAAAACCGAAAAACCATCATTCTCATTTGGCTCAACAGCCGAGAAAGATGAGAAGACTCCAGCTTTCTCTTTTGGTTCCACAACAGATGCCAAACCAGAGACCAAGCCTTCTTTCTCCTTTGGATCCTCATCTACAACGACATCAGCAGCACCTGCTCCACTTGCCCAGAAATCTTTATTCGGCGCTACATCTTCAACATCGTCAACTACAGAATCAAAGCCATTCACATTTGGTTCTTCAACAGAGAAAAAAACAGAGGATGCTCCTGTATTTGGATTTGGTTCTAAAAGTGCAGCTCCTGCAAAACCAACATCAGAGTTCAACTTTGGTGCTCCGTCCACAACCACTGCGGCACCATCTTCACTCTTTGGAGGTGCATCAACTACCGCAGAAGAGCCTTCAAGGAAGAGGGGTGCATTCAATGCATCAACAGAAAGTAAGCCTGCTTTCAGCTTTGGTGCTGCAACCTCAACCCCAACTGCAGAGAAACCATCTTTCAGTTTCGGTGCCTCTAAACCTGACAGCACACCATCATTTGGGTTTGGAGCTAAACCAGCAGACTCAAAAACGACAGCTTTCAACTTTGGCGGATCCTCACAACCACAGAATCCTGCTTCAGTTTTTGGTCAAGCTCCTTCTTCTACACCAGGATTTGCATTTGGTCAAACATCAACACCTAACCCAGCGTCCGCTTTTGGTCAAGCCCCTGCATCTTCAGCATTCAACTTCAGTGGTAATTCCAGCACTCCAGTGCCTGCTCCATCTCAACCACAATCGGCATTCAACTTCACCGCTCCAAATCCACCTGCACTCAATGCAGGTAATGTAAATATCAACTTCGCCACTTCAAACACCAATCCAATGGCTGTGTTTGGAGGTGCTGCAGCAGCACCAGCTCCAGGTGGAATGTTTGGTACGCCTGCACCTGGATTTGGTGGTGCTCCAGCCGGTACACCTACAGGAACACCAGGGTCTAGGGTTCCAGGTAGAAAAATGGCACAGATGAGAAGTCGTCGTACTGGAAGATAATAATAACTACACGTATGCATATAACCTATTCGTAGAATTAAACATTAAACTGCTCTCCATGACCTCACGAGGTCTTTAAACTCATATCTCCCACCTTTGTATTCAAAGAGCTCACTTCACTAACCGCTTCAAAGTCTTGAACCGTTTTAATCAAACTTTGCTCACCATAGTTAACACCATATTGGGCATGTATTGGTAACTTCTTCTGCGTCCACATTTTCAGGATCTTCCCTCTCTGTTTCAAGCCAAGCCTGGAGTAAGGGAATGAAGAGTCCTTGGTAAATACAACAATATCCAAAATCAAAAAGTGATCAGAGAGAACTTTGTTGAATATAACCGGGACCAATGATGAGAGGAACCTACCTCTAGCTGTGTCAATAACAGCAATCACAAACCCATCAGCCTTGAAGACACAACTTCCACCGGGTCTGATATCAGCATGTGAGCGTTCAATGGACCTTTCAATATCATCAGCAAAATGCATCAGACCCATACTTTCAAACGTGTTTGCAATAGGACCTAAAACAAAAAGAGGTTGGAAGTCTATGGTGCCAGACTTGTCGGATCTTGATACGTTATGCAGGAAGCCCAAATCACCGGTTCTGACATACGACATTGACTTATCACCATCTTCAATAGTAGCACCAAACTGATATTTGTGGAATGTCTCAACTTTCCCATCAAGGCACTGTAAAACGCCATCATAGTTTCCTTCTGAGCATACCCATATCTCACCATATTCACCAACTTTGCATAATCTGTTTGTTTCTGGGTTAACAATAGCAACCTGGGTACATACTGGAACTATACCAGAATCCTGAACTCTTATGGCGTGTGGAACATTGGAAGGATTTACGATGGAGATCAGACCCAGTCTCAATCCGTCAGGATCGAGCCAAAGATCGATAGGATCTAATGAGAGATACGATCTAAGGGTGATCATGGGGTTGTAAAAGTGAGAGTAGACATGACTAATAGACGAAGATGTGAGTTTCGTAACACTGAACTTCGTCGCAACATTCTTGATAAGATCAACGTTTGGTCTTCCTTCCGATCCAACCATCAGATTTTTCAATCTTTCCAAGGAGAAATCTTTTGTCTTGATCTTTTTGATCGAGTAATCAAGCATTTGTGGAGTGACATATATATCCTTCACTTTATATCTTGCAAGTGTCATATAGAACAAACTTGGGTTGGTGGCAAAATCCATTGGTGGGATGATGTAAGTAGATGAGCCGAGATAGACACCAATTAAAGCACTCTGGATGAAGCCAATACCAGATGTGTGACGAACACAAGCCATGACTGGGTTCTTACTTTCAAGCTGACAAGTCTCTTTCATAATCTTGCAAATAGCAGTAACATTTGTGTGAGTAACTTTCACGCCAGTACGTACATTATCTTGTGAGTAGTTGAGCAATATCAAGCAAGTTGCAGACTTTTCAAGCGCTTTCCCACGGAACTTGTTAATGGAGCTTTGGAAGGATTCAATACCCGATTTAGCATTTAATCTAGTAGTATTTCGTACTTTAACCAATTGGAATGCTGCAGTCTCCTTCAACACTGGTGCTACCGGCTTATTCCTCA
Source organism: Petasospora bimundalis (assembly GCA_030569745.1). Taxonomy (NCBI): domain Eukaryota; kingdom Fungi; phylum Ascomycota; class Saccharomycetes; order Phaffomycetales; family Wickerhamomycetaceae; genus Petasospora; species Petasospora bimundalis. Next base: position 391,788 of record JAJMLR010000002.1, read on the forward strand.
AGATCGATTCAACTTCACCGTTCACAAAGATATTTCTCACCTTGTATTCCTTGATCACACTGAACAAACTTGGAAGATCTTCTTTGATTCTGTTAGGATCAACTGGGTTCAATGGAATAACAACTAAACCAAGAAACCAACAAGCATAGAGGGCAGCGACAAAATCTTCAGATAGAGTGAACATCAAACCAACAGTTTCACCAGCTTTGAATTTGCCCTTCTTTGACTTTTCAAGAATCATGGCAACGATGGAAGCAACTTTGATATCAAATTTTCTCCAGGACAGAGACCTTGATTGTTTAGAAACTCCAGAGAATGCCAGCTCATCAGCTTGATGCTTTATTCTCCACTTCAAGATATTTAGTATAGACTCAAAATCAGTGAGTGGTTTGTTAGTTCTGTCATCGACGGATGTGTCTCTGTAATCAAGTCCAGAGTACTGATCTTCAGCCTGCGCGAGGGAGTCGTATCTCAACTTAGAAACGGACTCAGACCATACACTATCCAAGTAGTACTTAGATCTTGGAATCTCAGTGATCGATTTGCGGATATTATACTTCACATATACGGACTTTAAGACACCTTCAAGGAAGTATCTCTTGACCAACATATTTGCAATACCCGGAATACCACTCTTTATTGTTCTTGGCAGCGATTCGGGCTGGAGGATTAGTATGCAGAATGGACGAACGTTGTGATACCTTTCCAATGCTGTAAAACTTTTAGCAGCGATTAAATCCAATTCTGGGATGTCGACTGCTCCTGCTGCATTTGGAACAGCAGCTGGAGATTCTATGACAACGACAGGTAAATGTTCGTTATTAATGAGGACATCAAAAGCCGAAGAATCAGAGACACGTTTGTGAGCAACTGCTCTTGAAAGAGTGTAAGCCAAATGATCTGAGTAGTGATATCTATATTGTATTCCACCATCATCAATTTTATCTTCCTTCTTATCAACCCATGTTACTCTTTGACGGAGTCTGTCTTCATAGAGACCCAACACATAAACTTTACCGTTATAAGTGAATCCCAGAAGTCCTGTACGCAGAAATTCAAGGTCTAAGAACCCTTCATGATCACGGCATCTTGCATGGAAAATGTTTTGAGTTCCATCCGGAGCACCCCAAAATCCACCTGGTAGAGACATTGAGTCTATCCAAATCTCACCAACTTCTAGGACACCCGATAAGTAACATGTTTCTGGGTTCACCACTGCTAGTGTCGCATCAGGGAGTGGGTAACCGAAGGATCCAATTCTTAAGAAATCTTGAGTTTTATAACTGTCTGTCAACGGTGGTGGTCTGTCTGATATCACTTTGACTGTGTTTGTTGTAAGTGAATGCTTATCAATAAGGACTTCAGAAACTTGTGATTCATTTTTGGTTACCGAATCAATATCATCTGTCACCATTGGTGTTATTGTAGTGTTCAACTTGTGTTCTTGACCAATCCAATCCCTCATTGATATTACCATACCACCAAATTCACTAAGTGTTAAGAGAGGTGAAACAACATTTTCAACATCTTTACAACCCAAAGGTTTCAACCAACGATTTGTTAAAATCTCGTGGAATTCACCATCAACTATGGATGTGTAAATTAGGACCCATTTAACAGTTGAGAAATTAACTTCACGTTTGGAGAATTTTCTTGTATACTGAGGAAAAGACTGATAGTTATAAACGACTTGTTTCAATGAAAGATAGTCGTTAAGTAAGACGGTGACACCAAATTTGGTTATGATATGGGCATATAGACCGGCTATATCCAAGAGACTTGATGGAGTCCAGATCATGAGGTTACCAGAGTAGACGTTGAGTAAAGTACCGACGATTAAACCAACAGATTTTCTAGCATCAAGGATATTGAGCATTACATTTCTGTTTCTTGTGAATGAGATATCTGATCGTTTGAATGGTTTTCCATCATAGTTAGGGTTTGATCCTAATATAGATACCAATGAGTTCATTTGTTGCATAATTGTCTTATGTGATATAGCAACTCCATTTAACTCACCATCTGGGGATCTTACAAATTCTATGTATGCCAAATCTGGAACTTGAAGAGTTGGTGGATCTTGTCTCTTTTGTTGATGATAAGTACCAAAATCATTAGTTTTCCAAAATACTAAACCTTTTGGCCATTTAAGTTTAGTTTGATCGTTAACTTTTCTATCTAGATATCTCATAACAGATTCTGATGTAAGACAAAGATGTGATAATGTTAAATTCATAATTTGTATCATTTCAGTGATTTTGATATCCAAAGTGATAGGCACTGCAACAACACCTGCAAGGAAACAACCAAATAGGGCAATTGTATACTCAACAACTTCAACGTTTTGGTATATAAGACATACACGATCATTCTTATAAAGACCAGATTTATCTCTAATTTGTTGAGCTACTTTTTCAGCTTTAAGGTATAATTTTTCCCAAGTAATTGCAACAGATTCTTTACCTTTTGAATCAATAATCATCAATGCCGTTTCTCTTTGATAAGTAGAACCTCTATGTCTTAACATTGCAGCTAATGTATCAAAGTTCTCTGATGTAGATCCGCCAAGTTCTGTTATGACACGAGGGTCCAAGGGTCTTTCCAAGATAACATTTGTCGATGGAGGTAAAGACTCTGTTCGTGAAGCGATTTGACGAGGATCACTAATGATGGAATTGGCAGAATATGCTCTATGATGAGACTTTACATCAGATGAAGACCGAGAAACTTGGGTATTCAGTGTCTGAATCTTGGAGAGGATGACCTGACGCTTCTTGATGTAACCTTTCTCCGTAAGATAACCATCCCCAAACTCGGTGTTGAGTTCCTGCAGATCCTTCACAATGGAAGCAGGAAGCCCAGGCGGTATTGAAGAATCCATTTAAATCAACACAAAATGGGTAGCCGCCCAGTGCTTTTGTTTACTGAATATTTTTTTTTTTCTGCCCTTTGTTGATTTCTTTATTTTTAGAAAAAAATGACGTTTCTCCTCTGTTTTCGGGCCTCGTACCTCACATCGGAAAAGCCTGCGCGTGCCAGCTTCGAAACGTGTGGAGAGAGCTGGGAAAGGCCCACCCCCTGGACGGGGACACACGCACACGCATCACATACAAAATACCACAGAGCAATACAGCAAACTTCAAAAGTTCTGAATTGAATTTTTATAAGGTAAATAAAAGATGCCAAAGGGACCAAAGGGACAAAGTAGGGTTGGGTCTCAAAACTTCACCGATCCACTACAAGAGGTTCCTCCACTTCCGGAAATGACTCCGCACACGAGCAATGAGACAGATATGCTCCATTCACCTCAACCACTTGCATCAACAAAACCAGCAGTGTTACAAACGAGCAATACTCGGAATTTTGGTGACTCAGAGAGACAACCTTTATTATCTCCCAATGATCCGGGAGTATCTGCTCTCAATGTCACAAATGTTCGTCTCGCTAGATTCTTTCTTAACTTACTATCTTTCTTGTCTACACTGTGGCTCATAATGTTGCTATTATCAGATTTTGTCTCGATTCCCGGTTTTAATAATAGGGGAAGATCATTCTTGGAAATAGCTTTTATTATGATATCATTGTTTTCTACAGCATCAACTCTTATCTTTTTCCAAGTACCTTCACAATTAGAACGTAAACTTGGATACGTTACATCTGGTATTGTTACATTTATTCTCATCTTGTTAATTGCATTTGAAAAGGAAAATATGAATGGATTAGGATTTTTATCTGGTCTTTGGTGTCTTTTAACAGTGGTATTTACAAGTGTCAGTGAATACATTGTGGAAAAGGGTAAAGAACATGAAGAAATAAGACTCACAGGACGTGTGGAATCAAGAAGAACATTGACCGAATGGTTTATTGTACTCTTCAGAAATACTATGAAATCTATTCTTTTAGGATATACCCTATTAGTGGCACTCAATGTTCTTCTTTATTCAATTGATATAACTCGCATAAAACCATGGGGTGAAGAAGTTTGGGTTGAAGATGACACTTTTACTCTTCATGTTGCATGTTATGGTGATGTCAAGAATTCAACAGCTTCTAAACAACCAATTGTCCTACTCCAATCTGGTCATGGTTCAAATGAAGAATTCAGCGAATGGGTTGAAGAGCTTTATCACTTGAACCAAATCGATAGATACTGTATTTATGACCGCCCAGGATATGGGTTCTCTGACTCTTCACCATCACCAGTATCACTTTCTATCACATCAGATCTTCTTGCTCAAGCACTTAATTCCCTTAAAATACACGGTCCTTTCCTAGTGGTTGGTCATGACATTGGTGGTCTCTATTCAATGGTGTTTGCTTCTCGAAACCAAGCACAAATCTCGTCAATAATGTTTGTGGACTCATGGCACGAAGACTTACTCACTCGTAATCCAGCTGGAAGGGCTAAAAAGGATGAACCAATTCCATCTGAGATCGCTCTTATGAACCCATCTACCGGATTCAAGCTTTGGGTATCCGGTATATTCTCACCTTTAGGTATTGCTTTACAAGGATCATGGATTATCAAACATCACGGTTCTAAAGATCGTATCTTCGGTCGTGACATGAAATACCAAGGCAAGTATATCCGTGCTCGACTTCAAGAGCAAGTTGGTTCATCTATATTGTCATACAATGAAGTTATCAATGCCAAACCTTCATTGGTTGACCTTCCAATTTCGGTTATCAGCTCAGATTTTATGATCAAGAAGAGTTTGAACTGGGGTAATTGGCAAAGGCAATTGACAAAGCTGAGTAAAGCAACGTACGAATGGAAGATTGCTGATGGAGGTCACGATATTTGGAGAACACCAAAAGGTAAAGAACAACTACAGGATGCATTGTTGAGACTCGTCGAGAAGTGATCGATGTTTTATGTTTGTATGATGATGTTTTTTTTAAAAACTTATGACACATTTTTCTACAATTTTCAAGCTGGATTTTAATCCAAATTGGGACATATAGATTCATAAAAGAAGCAATACTTCAAAAAAGAGTGAGAATGTATAATCAGCTTGATTCTTCATTGAGAGCCTCCATCATATCATCATCAGTCATACCATTCGAGTTCGACTTACGTATCGTTTTCCCCCTGTGTAGTTCATCAGTTGTGTATCCTTCAATGTCTTCATCTTGGTCTTCATCCTCATCCTCCCCTTCTTGTTGTTCTTCGTCTTCACTTTCATCTTCATCTAGATCAGCTTCTAAATCACAGGTTTCACGACAATTTGGACATAAGAACTGTGGATAACTCTTCACCACGATTGGTCTGATACATTTATAATGCCAACAATGAGAACAAGGGGAAATAAATACAGCCTGACAAGGCTTCACTTTCAACAAACAAATGGCACATTCTGATAATTCAGTGTCATCTAGCATAGCAAGAGATTTAAGTTTTTCATGAGCCTCCTTGTTGAATTGATTTGCCTTACGTTGCCATGACTTATTCGTTTCAACACGCATCTTCACGCATCTGAAAATATCTTCAATACCACCTCTGAAATCCATACCAAGTTGCAGAACGTCACCATTCTGGATGGGCGTATCAATGGATTCGACACTTGCAGGGGATAGACGAACGTGATTAAGGAATGTACCCGAGGACGATTTCAAATCTTTAATAAACCAATTTCCATTCATATCAACGTAGAACTCTGCATGGGTACGTGATACCACTTTAGATTTGAATACCACAGGGGCATCTGAACCTGGTGGGGCAAGTGCAGCATCCCTGACCTTATCAGTGTACCTTCCAACGGATAATCTTGATCCTGGTTTAGTCTTTCTAAGTAGTGGACTAAAGTAAAGTCCTTGTTGTGTTGTTGAGTGGTCAATAAATGGGGTGAGTCTGATGGAGTATGTACCATCGGTATCAGGCTTCTGGGCAGGTCCATTTAACAGTGAATTTGCCCTAGTTTGACCTTGAAGGAATTCATCTGTTGGGGTTGCAGCATATAGATCGTTCATATTATCGTTTGTCAAAGCTGTATTTTGTTGTCGTGACTGAATGATAGGGATGGCACCTGTTGATGCTGGGTTTCTAGATATCGATGGAGTGGAGCTATTATTTCCCGTATGCAGGAGGTTGAGTCTAGAAGACGAGCCTGCTCTAGAGCGATTGGAAGGACTGTTTGCATGCAAGTTTGTTGACGATGATGAAGGTCTCAGTGAGTTTGACAGAGTTGAAAAGAAGTTTGTTCCAAAGCCAAATGATGAAGTTCTTCTTCTATTTTCAAGTCTTGGTGGAACCGCTGGAGTTCCAGGCGATGATGTGGCTGGTATTTGAACGTCCATGTTAGAGTTGGTAAACGAATCACTTTGAGAAGCTGTGGGACGCTGTGGCGTTGAAGTTCCTTGGATATTCATCGTCTTTGAAAGATTCACTCACTCAACCTTCTTATTTCCTATCTCTTAGTGCGGAAACTGATATTGTTGAATGAACTGTGTTATTTGAAGATGAGAATGTGACTTTGATCTGATAATGGGGTTGCGACAAGTTTCAAGTTCCAGTATGTAGTTGAACTTCCCTTCTTCTTTGGTTCCCCGATGAATATATGGCCTGTATAACCGAATGTGTTATCTGTTGTGATTAATCACTTGAGTGTCACACCAAATGATTTAAAAAACCCACACAACTCCTTTTGTGTGCAGCTGTTGTGTTTTCGTTCTTCTTGACGGCGCAGTTCAAACTGTTTTTCTTTTTCTAAACGCACGCAGCTGCCTCCCCCCCCCTTTTTTTTGGGCCTGTCGCGTGTGTCCGGGTGGGTTTAATACTCCGCAGTCTCATCGCAACGAGAATTCAATGATACTTAAGAAGGACACGTGACTCCCAAGGTAACCCAGTAGATATACACAAATAAAGATATAAAAGATATGAGTGATAAGATAAAAAAAAAACAGTTCATCACCCATTCTACCACCCACCCCCCCCCCATCTCCTCACTCTTCCAATCTCCACTCTCTGTGCTCTGAACGGGGGAATCGCGAAGTACACACCACACATATATCTCTCTCTCTCATTTGGAAACTTTCTCTCTCTTCATACAAACCACTTAGAAGCACAGAGTGACAGAGAACTGACCACCTCTCCCCATCCCCGCCACAACTATACTTTCCTTCATTGATCATATGGTATTCACTATAATTTTGGCACATTTCTGCGATAAACATGGTCCTCGTTCGATCATGTGCACACAAAACGCGTCTAACGTTCCGGAACAATTTGTTCTTTCAGACTTCTCTAAGGAATCATATTGTGAATCTTGCCTTTTAATGTTCCCAAAGAGAGAGATACACACAGATGTTTCCAGTCCTTTATTAAGAGGTATTAAACAAGTACCACCAACAACAACATTGAAGACTGTATACAAGGGTCAAACGTTCATGACAACCCAATACAGTGCTCTCAAATTCAGACAACTTAATTCCATTGTTCGCAAATGTCTATCTGAGGAAACTACTGTATATGACGGTAGACCGATGTATTTTGGTGATGAAGTAAGAGGATATACATTAACTCAAAGTTTTAAGATAAAAGACTTGGAAGCTAGAGGTTCAGAGAGAAGGTATTCATTCATTGTTAATTGTGACAATGAAAAAAATCTCTTAGACAATTGGGATATGATAATTGAACATACAGATGTGATTATTGAGACTTTGATTGAAAGAAGACAAGAATTTGAATTGAGAACTGCAACTAATAATGAAATCTTTTTAAGAGGTAAAGTACAACAATCCAAAAGTTTAACTGAGTTGTTAGGAGATGATCAGCTCTTTTTGAAGATTCATATTTGGAACACAAAATTACTACAGAAACTGCAGTATAACATAAACTAGAAGATACAACTATATAGATATATTTTAACGAATGTTACGGCTTAATGATGATCCCCCCCCCCACCAAACACTTTACCATATCCCCGTGTAACTCGTAATAATCACATCTTCATCATCAGATATATGCATGTTGTCGCGACAACAATTAAACTCTTCCGGTAAAAAAAAAAAAAAATCGAGAAAAAGAAATTTAAAAAAAATAATGGATCCTATGAGATTCGAACTCATGCATCTTACGATACTTGATCTTGAGTCAAGCGCCTTAAACCGCTCGGCCAAAGATCCATTTCGTTGCAGACTGCGAAATTTCTGGCGGTCTCGTAAAGTAGGATGGCAAAAAGTGTGCCCCTACCGAAAAATGGAAGAACAGCCGAAAGGACTATAATAACTTGTGGATTAAGGGGTATTTGTACTTTGAAACTAGGTATTCTGTTAATCCAAAATTACATATTAATATGAACTGAAAACTTTATGTATTAAAAGGGAAATCTGGTAATGATCTAGTCATATATGTGTCAATTGAACAGTGACAGAAGCACATCATTCCTCATGAGTTTGCTGTGGTCTCAACAATGTTTCAAGCTCAACAACTTCGTTAGCAACTTTTTGATAAAGCTTGTTCTGTTTCACCTTGTCTTTAATTCCATAAACATTGACATACCAAACCATCATTCTATATGTCACCCAAATAAGGCCAATGTGTAAGATGATCAGAGCTGTGTGCGCAATGACATCCTGCTTAGAATCTGGGTTCATTGTACGAAGATAAATGACGATATTTGTAGCAATAAAGAAGTCAAATACACAGACTAAGGTGGTTAGGATGGCAGCAATCCAAAGGTTGAAAGAAACACCATGCTTACGCTCCTTGTAGTAAGCGAATGGTCTACCGAAAGCTTGTGTCTCAGCTGTACGGGTTGGTTTTTTACGTGCAGATTCCGTATCTTGGAAGAGTCTATCTGATGAAGCTGAACCGTTTGACATCTTGAGCAGTGCTTCGTAATATGTAAGACTCACAAGAGAAATAAAAGGGTGTATGAAAAAAAAAGAAGTAACGTCTTTTTTTTTCCCTGTGGTCGGGCGCGGGGGCCAACTGATCCCATCAGATAACTTTTTTTTTCTACGGGGCCGGTGGACGCGTGGCACAAAAAAAACCCGAGTCACAAATGCCTTATAAAACCTAACACGAAGTATATGATCGTTTCCGTTACTATCAACCATTAACATGGAAGATTATATAGGGTTTAATTTACTAAGACTTTTAAGCGTATCGATCATTATTGACATTATATGTCCAACCGACTCCAAACTAAAAGATCTAAGAACGCTTATGCCGCGTTCGGATCTCAGTGTCGTCGCTACTACTTCGAAAGAGTACTCTCAGGGAAAACTCGAATGAGGTACAGATCAGTTGATTTATGTTGATGCGTAGATCGATTATAAAGGGGTATACAATAAGCTCATAAGATGGGGGGAGTCATAACTTTGACATGAAGTAGTTATATTCAAGCCCTTTTACTGAAGTCCAAAATCTCAATGTAACTGTGTGTGTTCTTCTCAACCGCTACCACACACTTACTGTCATTGAACTTAGCAGACCAAATAGGACCAGCATCTGGGAGCATATTAGAACGGATGAGTTTACCGTTGTTACGGAGATCATAAACGTTAAACTGTCCTTCGCTTCCACTGACCAAAAAGTTCGGCGTAGCATAAAATGTTGTGATAGCAGCATGGTTATCTTGATGTAAGACAAACTTGTTATCGTAGTTATCTGGGTTCCAACCTCGAAGAGTACCATCAGCAGCAGCACTCACCAAATATGAGGCAGATAATCCAAGCAATCCCACCAAAGATGTGTGCTTGGTCAAATCTGCAATGCATGAACCAGTGTTGAGGTCCCAAACTTTAATAGTGGAATCCATGGAAGCGGATATGCATCTGTTTCTTTTCACGTCCAAGATGGTTGAATAAATACGGTCCAGGTGACCTTTCAAAACGTATGTAGTCTTTCTTTGCTTCAAGTCCCAAACTCTCACGGTATGATCATAAGAACCAGAGACGACAATGTTACCATGACCGGTCACAGCTCTCACTGATGCAGTATGGCCTCGTAAAACAGTAACAAAATATGGATTATCCTGAGCATTATCATCAAAGTCTTCTCCTTGGTCTGACTCGTCAGGTAACTTCCAAACATGAAGAGTGTTGTCTCTGGAGCCTGTAATGATGAGTCTCTCACCATCATCTGTGGTAAGAATTTCCATGCAACGGATTGTTGATGTATGTCCACGGAAAACATGAGTACATTTACCAGTTTTGATATTCCAAACACGAACAGTGCGGTCTGTAGAACCACTAACAATTTGGTTACCAATGTACTTCAGTGCCCAGACACCACCTTCATGACCTTGAAGAATCCGCACAAGTTCACCATCTTCGGGATTGTAGATGTTGATCATCTTATCATCTGCACCTGTGATGATTTTCTCATCATCAAACTGTAAACAAGTAACCACGTTAGCTCCGTGGCCGGGTACGGTGATCTTTCTAGGCTCAAAATTTGGATCAACCCAGTTTTGGAAAAGTCTCCGTCTTCTTGTGTAAAGACTTTGGTAGTACTTTGGGTCAGCCTCGAATTTTGGTTTAAGTTCTTCAAGTTCCTCAACAGTGATAAACTGGTCTCTTAATAGCAGGTACTTCCAAGTGTCTGGATGAACCAGCTTGTTCCAACTTTTGGAAACCAACGTGGTGTTAATGAGAGACTGGTAGTCAAGATTTCTAATAACCTGTTGTGATATCTCTGGAGGAAAGTTTGATACCAAATCACGTTTTAAGACACTGTCAATAGTATTGAGGAGGTCACTCAACGAGGAGCGGTCAGTTTGACGTATCAAACGGAACACCAAATTATTGAATCCTGACTGTGGCAATGAGTTCGTGGCATATCTTTCAATCTTATTTATCACGTCATGTGTTTCCTGTGGTAGCAGGTTCTTGACCATTTGATAATCATCTAGGCCGGAAGCCTGCTTGGGTGATGCTGATGGTGAGGGCAGGGGAAGTTCGTTGGATGCATCAGAGTGAGGAGCAATGCCCTGGGGTTGTGGTATCTGACCTGCAGTATCACGTATTTGAAGCTGGTTTGCGAGGTTGTTATCATCATCCTCATCTATTGTCTCTATCAGCTTGGGACTTGCCTCACATTTTTGTTCTCCGTTCTTATCTGGTGTAACGGTATTTTCGTCTTCACATTCTGTTGGGATTTGCTTTGTGGCTACCCTTTTTTTAGTCTCGGCATCAACCATTTGGATATCTTCCGCTGGTCTCTTCTTGGAGTTTTGTGATGAGCTGTTTTGGGATTCATACGACGTAGCAGTCTCAAGAAGTTGCTGGAGAGGGCTAGCATCCGTTTCATAAACAAACTCGTCAGACTCCTTGAGCTGACAACAAAACGGTTGGTCGGCAGCCAAAAGGGGGTAACGAGGTGGTGAAGACATTATTTGAATGAATAAAAGTTGTATAAAAAAGATTCTTCCACTGTTTTTTTTTAGTTACCAGCGGCAAGTTGAGGTTCTTTAAAGGAAAGTTGTTTTAGCGTTCTCAAATGAGTATGAGCCGACAAGTATATAAGGCGTGTTTGTGATGGAATGAGAGGGCGGCTAGCGGTGAAATTTTGAGGAAGGAAAGTTCCCAGGGTGGTTGATAAATGCTGGTTGGGTTGCTTGGTTGTAAACGGTGAACGATGAACGGCTATCTCTCTTTCTGGGACTTTGTTGAGCTGAACGACTAGCGGCCTTTTCCCTGTTGTTGATCAAACTCTCGCCCAAACGAAAACCCCGTGTTGCGTGCAATCGCGCACCTACATAAAAAAGTGTGCCCGATCCCGGTTGGCAGATGGCAGATCTCGGGCATCCTCCTTTAAGGAATTGACAAAACAGCTTAGAGAAGAAAGAGGGCAACTGAAAAAGAAAAAAAAAAAACAAAAAATCAGAACCCCCAAAAATTAGAAGATGAGAGCTGTAAGTCAAAGGTTGTTCTCGACGAGTAGATCACTTCGTTCACTTTACTACTCTTCCACTTCACAACCAACTAATGCATCTTTAACCGACCGCCTTCTTGCCAAGGACATCCCAACGGTACCATTAGCATTTGATGCTTATACAGAATTCTCATCTTCTATCCCTAAGCCACCAGTTGTGATATTACACGGTCTCTTCGGTTGTAAGTCCAACAACCGTACAATTGCTAAGAAGATCAACGAATCTCTTGAGAGGGATGTTTACTGCCTAGATCTTAGAAATCATGGAGATAGTCCTCACGATTCGAGACATGACTATCCAGCACTTGCTGCAGATGTGGAACGCTTCATAGATGAAAATGGACTTGGAGAGTCTGTTGTAATTGGCCACAGTATGGGTGCAAAGACTGCTATGGCTTTAGCACTTCGTTCTAAGAGCTTAGTGGAAATGTTAATTGCGGTGGATAATGCTCCTATTAATCTTCCACCTGGAGGTGATCATGTCAAATACATTCAAATCATGGAGAAAATCGTCAATAACCCTGAGATCACATCTAATAGAGATGCTAATAACTACTTTGCTAAGTTCGAAGAAGATGTCAGTATTAGACAGTTCTTGCTACAAAACATAAGAAAAGATAAAGAAACTGGATTTATGACAAGCAGAATTCCATTGAAGATAATGAAAGACAACTTGATCAAAGGTAATATTGCAGCTTGGGAGTTTGATCCAACATATACACAGTATGCAGGTCCCTCATTGTTCATTAGAGGTTCAAAGTCTAACTATGTTGCAGATGAGTATTTACCAGATATTGGAAAGTTTTTCCCAAGTTTTGAAGTTCGTGATGTCGACGCTGGACATTGGGTCATGGCAGAGAAGCCACAAGAATCATTGGATCTCATTGTGGATTTTGTTCAAAGACATGAGGAGGAATAAAAAAGCATTTAGAGGTTAATTAGAATTCAAAACTAAGCATCATGTAGGTATCAAGTATAAGGAAACAATTCTTAAAAAAACTGATCTGGTGGTGATTTAGTATATCAGTAGTAATTCCATACTGTAATATGCACTATTTAGTCGATAACAGGTTCAATATAAGGGGACTGAGGCGAAACATTATTTCAGCTGTATATGATTAGTAAAGAAGATTTCTAGTCTGCAACTGTTAGCTTTCTCTTAGTTGAAAGATAGACAATCTATAAAACTACAGTGTTTCCCACCACCTCATATGATGTTATCTCTATATCCGTGTCTCCGTGTTCTCAACTTAATCGTTCTCCAACTTCAGTCATGCCTCAACATCCTAACTTTGTCTCACCCCTCGCGTATGATTGTCCAAGTTGTTGCTTATCCTCGCGTCCAATTCCTCGCGCTTATGTAATCTAACGTTCCTGGCGGTATGAAGCGGGAAGTTACCCTTGGTGGGGGGGGACTTTATCGGAGCACGGATATAACAGAATATCTCGGTTTTATCGTTTGTCAATTATACCATGGGGTTATATTAAAGACAAAGTATATAAAAATCCATTCGTAGTAAGTATATGAGATCTCAACAATAACTGATTGGAGTGCATTAATGTGTCAATGTCTCACAGAATATCTTCAAATAATGTAAATTTACAAAAAAAAATAACCCTTTTCGTAGCACGGCTCAAGGTGGGTCAAAAGACTCACAAACAGGATAAACTTTTAAGGCAGCACAATGTCTCTTCTAGACCCATCTGGATCTCGGGGGCAATGTCGGCGCAGATTACCCCATTCGCACCATATTTGTTGGGCTATCTCCGTGATCTCCCTCCGGTTTTCTTGGACCCAGAAATGTGTTGTCCCTTTACAGCACAAGTCTCGCAACTTCGCTCACCTCGACTGTTATATCCGATCGTATCGGCAGGCTAAGGACGCACGAGAATTTTATTATGCATCAAATTGCCAGGTTTGCGGGTGAGGGTCCTCGAATTGTGAGACTTCAAAACTTGGTTGAGACTACATGCTCACATATCGGTAAGGGGATGACGCTCACAATATCCACCGCTTCAGAGATGGACCGCAAGATGTGTCTGAGAAGATCCTCTCCAAGAGATCTGATCAACGGTTTTTTGCTGCTCATGCTGCCCCAGGCAGTGACACAAAGACATCTTACGACAAATAATTATCTAAGAACCCCTCCCTCCCTCCAAATAACCCAAATGAAAGCTGATATGTTTTTGGACCTTCAACATATTTTCATCTTATCTATGTTTTAAAAAGATATTACATGTGCATGGAAGCTTATTTAATACGGGATTGGTGAATACTGGTATGTTTCACTAAATCATTAAAAACAAGTAGAACAAGGCCCGGTAAACCGGAGACTAGCCCAAAAAGTTTCATCCGGGCGAAGGTCCGTGTTTGTACGTTTATGCCTTTGAAATATAACCCTTTTATTCGAGTGGCTTTAGTGTTTAGAATAGCCTAAATTATGGAGTCTTTGTGTTGAACTCGACTCCCAGATCTCACATTTCCGCAAATAACTTAGCCTTTCGAGCCACAATTCGTCCTGGCCCTGGTCAACTGTAATAGTCGGCCCAGTTGGTGCATCGTTTGACACATTGGGGTGTTGTGCGTCTATACATGGGGTGCTTTGATTTGCTCACGAGTAAAGAAAAAAAAGGAACAATGGACTTTCCCATCGGAACTCGGAAACGAGAAAAAGCCGAGTATTAGAGTAATAGATGAAAACTATTTCGAAATGCCAGAAAAATTCAATTGAAAAGTGGTCCACTTTGAAAGAGGTCTCAGCTCTGCAAATTTGTGGCGTCAGCCACGCAGAGCTCGTAGACTGAATGCAGGAGCATGCATGAGGTCCTCACTAGGTTTCTTCCCCTAGATTTTGCCTCGAGGCCTAGAGAGGGTCTAGAAAAAAAAAAATATTGAAAATATCCGTGTCTAACCGCCACTGATTGATAACGACAGATCAGATAACAGATTTATGATTCCAAACTTCTATTGATAAAGTTTATAGGGAAAAGCTTGATCATATTTAAGCATCAGAAGTTAATAGTGTGACACTTGAAAGGTACTTGTTCAAGCACAATTGAGCCCCCCAGACTCTCTGGACGCAGTAGCACTTCGTCCGATATGTACAATGCAATTCAAGACATGGAAGACGGCAAAGAACCTCACCGGTGAAGATAATCGTTGAATGGCTGCCGAACCGCCGTTCTCCAGGCGGCTCGGGACCTCGGCTGAATGTTTAATCCTAGTCCCAAGGATCCATACCGTACACGAAATATCTGGCAAAATCTTACAATAATAGCATCAAAGAAATAATCCTACACCGTAGATTATTCCTACATTACTTCAGTACAGGTAGCTTAATGATATATGGAAAAAAGGATTAAAATAGAGCCTGCAGTACTGTCAATTTCTACTCAGCTCCGCCGGCTTACAGTTGCCGGCTGAACATATGTACAGTCCTTGTAGAAGCGGTAAATATAGTGCCTGCTTATAAGGCACCAATGATCTGTTGATTTCCTAAATATTGGTAATAGTACAATCACAGTCATTCTGTTAAGGATTTAAAATCACAAGGAATAGATTTGATATGTAAAGCATCCCTGTACACCCTATTGCCGATTTGAAAACGTTTTTTTGAATGGGGAAACTTATTCCTTTCCAACGAGCGAGAAAAAAAAATTAGTGCGTCAAGCTGCATCGATTCAGCATGTCAAATGGCGCGTTATCCCGTTAATGATGATATGTAAATTTGTAAATCTCATTTGCATTAAATATGTGATGTGAAGGCATGGTTGAATCTGGTTATGTACTGTTTTTTTTTGGTTTTTTCACCCTATCGTTTATCCTTTTACTCGTAGAAGCTTATTAGTACGGTGCGAAGTTTAGGGTTTGAGGGATTGAGCGAGCTGAACAATAACGAAGGATTGTGAAGTCTCGGCAGATTACCGTTTGGAGGCAAGCCGATTGATACTGCCAGATTAGGGCAGTACCTGAAACAAGGTATCATAACATCTCACGAAAGGCTGTGAGATGTCAAGTCTTGCAGCTTCAAAGCTATGTATTTCAAAGGCGTCCTGAACCTCAAGTAAATTTAGATGATCCACGACTTGGTCGATACGTTGGTGAGCGCTATAAGAGAGCGCATCAAATATGCTCCCCAGTCATTATCGAAAAAAAAATAATTGAAAAAGGTCAACCAATGACTGTGAGTGAAGTAATATTTTGAGGTATAAAGACAATGGCTAATAATATGATGTGTTTTCCGTGTTAGAATCTCAGCTGAATCGTACATCAAAAACCTTCTAGAAAAAAAAGAACCTCGACATTGATGAAAAAAGTCCCTGTTCTGCAGGCTCATTCGTAGAATTTTAAGATAACCCGATCCCGAGGACCGTCTTTAGCCGATACAAAAAGGCTATTTACAGCTTTTTTTTGGTCCTTTGCAAAAGACTATTCAATAGACGCGTGGAATATTTAAAAACCAAATAGACTATTTGATCTATTATAACTTAATTCAAAATATTGCTATCTTCCGCTTCCCGTCCGCCGTTGCGGGTCCGACAACTTCTAAGGCCAGCCCCAATTAAGTTATTCGTAACTGTCCGCGCGTGCATGGATGGGACTAGAAATGTAACTGGAGGTCCAGAAAGGGGGCCTAGGAATTGCTGAGGACTCGAGACCTCACGCATTCACCCTCGCGCCGCTATGCAGCACCCCGCCTACTCCGCTGCTACCAGCATGGGGGGGCCTGCTTTCCAAGAGGAAATCCCCTATAAAGCTTTCCCATGGGAGTCATCTTGCACACAGCCAAAAATATGACATACCTCTCCACCACGAAAGTACTCAACATCTCAAGACACTGCCTCTCCGCCCGGTCTGTTCCGTTGCCTTGCATTTATTACTTCTGCATCCATTGTCATATATAAAGAGTGCCCTGTCATACCCTTTCTACAGATTGACACAGATCCACAGATCTTTACGTCTCTGTCCCCCCCCAGTCATAAGCCCCCATCCCCCGAACCCACACAAGTTGGATCTCTGCAGCAGACGCTTGAAGGTCGAATATTAATTATCTCGGAAACACGCCAACACCTCAAACTCCTATTGCGGGTCGTATAAATTAAACTCTTTCGCCACAAGTCCCCGACGACACAACCCACGCAGATACACTTTTTTACTGGATTTACCATGGACGTGCTATATTCTGCACAGGGAATTCCTTCTTTACAACTATCCCCGTCAACCGCTCATATCACTTCATCGGTACCCACAGACCCGTTAACGTTACCACTTTCTTTCTCAATTGACTCGACGTTTGTCGACCAACAAGAACTTCAACAAGAGGAAGATATTGAAGAAAAGGATCCACAAGAGCTTATATTAAGTTCTGACGAAATCGATTTTGCATTGAAAATGGATGGTCAGTTTCCCCCTCCGTTAAATACTCCTAATACGAGCACGAGACCCCCTGCTTCGTCCCCTTCAACATCTTCAACTGCAGGTGGACCCTTAATGGCTGGTACATACTATCAGGAAGCTAGGCTCTCTACACCACTAGAAGAGAACACTTACTCATCATCAATTCCGCAATGGAGTGTTCCACCATCAAATTCAGCATTCGTGGATCAACTTCAACCGCATTATAACTATCCGCAAATGCAAGTTCCAACTAGATCTCATACCATATCGTATCCACCTGATGCCAGATACAACAATAATAACGATTTCAGCACACAACCACGCACTGGGGCAATGATCCCTCACTTAGATTTCCATTCTTCACAATTCCAATTCCCAGTAAATAACTCTTTGGCACCATTGCAAGCACAGTCTCCAACACAACACACACAGATGCATCCTGTATCTCAACAACATTATCAAGAGGTTTTCCCTGTCTTTCCTCAAATACCCCCTCCCCATGGAACTTCAATGGCTAAGTTGGAGTCTTGGGATTCATCTGTACTACAACATCGTGTCCCATTACAACTACAAAACCCTCCACATCGTTCACATTCATACCCTGATGTTCCCGTACCGGGATTCCCACCAAATTCGAGTTATGCTTCAAGATTACATGAAAGTTCAACTTCATTAGACGATCCAGAACCTTCAACTCAGCATCGAACTGAACAATTCACTGAAGAGGATATTCAGATTCTCAAATCTTTGCTTAGTGGTGGTGAACGTGTGAAATGGAGATACATTTCATCTCGACTATCTGCAATCACAGAGAGACGTGCAACGTCTACTACGTGTGCCAAAAAGAGTAAAGAGCTTTTCAAACTGCCGTCTGAAAAAGTTTCCGGTTCTCTAGGCAGCAGTCTTGCCTATGTTGTTCATAATTCTTGGGATCAAATCAGGGAAGATCCTGTTCAGTGACGATAATATGGTGAGGTATATATATATATGTGGGTGTTTGTGTGGTTTTTATACCAGGTTTATCGGATTTTTTCTTTGGGATATCATGTGTTTTTCTCTCTCTCTCTTTTCCCCCCTCTCTATACTGTTATTTGACTATTGAATGGTCATGCCTTATGTGATTTACGACTCTTTGTTTATATACTTTTTTGACCCTCCATTTCATTTTCTTCTTTATTCCAGTGACTAAAAATTTAAGGTCTTAACCCGGCTTAAGCTAAATTTTTTTGTTCCACATTTTTTAATTACGATGTTATGCTTTTGTTCAATTTAATCTTTCCTTTCTTTTGTTTTAGTCAGCCATATATATTATGATCTATTGGTCTTAATCCAAGAGAAGATTGAGAGGGTCTTTCCCAAGTTTGCAACGCAGTTTTAAATCATAATATTCTTGCTTCAGCTTTGGATTTCTAGATTTTTTGTGGAAATTATTACTAATATCCGTCTGTGACGAGAGGGGGCGCTTTCTCCTAGTCTTTGGTGGGAAAACAATCACCTCAACATCTTCATTGATCCTTAACTTCTTATCTGGATTTCTTTTATAGTTATGTGAGGTTTTCATAATACCCTTTGGTGTAGAAGTGGAAATATCCGAGAATGGGATCAGGGAAAGATTAGTGACATCCAAAAAAGGGAAATCTTGGGGGTTATTTCCTGGATGACAATATTCTTGATCACATTCCATATAAGTATCATTTTCATCATCCACAGTATTAATCAGAATACTCGTTTTCATACGATTTACAATACTATTCATCTCTTCCCTTGATCCGGTGAGCCGAGATCTATCCGGTAGAGGACTAGACAACAAATTCAACGTATTGTCATTAGAAGCCACTGAAGCTTCAGTGTCAAAGCTGTAATCATTGGATTTGAATCTGAATACAGGTGGAGGATAGTTCAGAGGTCTTTTCGGAGAAGTTATTACATCAAGATAGGTTCCTGGGGCTGGAGTGGAAACACCCATTGGTGGTTGCTCAAATTCAGAGAGATGAATAGAGGAATACGCACCAGATTTATCTGTTGGAGTGGCAAGGATGGAGGACTTTGAGAAGTTTAGGAAAGGAATGGAATCCAGTTGTTGTTGTCTCTGTGGAGAGTGTTTGACAGTTGAGGCAAGGCTGTTGACGTCAAACAACCCCACTGGCTTCTCATCAGAGGTATCTTCCAACTTCTTTGGGGAAGCAAAATCACTAAACAACGGCTCCTCCTCTGTTACCTGTTAGTCATATATACCGCCGTTATATTCAATTATTGGTCTTCTGTTTTTACCCTTAAAATAATCTCTATAAACGCTGAACCGCTTCTTACGAGTATAAAGCATACCGCCGTGCTTAAAAATGGGGTTTCAAAGTATTTCTCTCTCTCTCCTTCTTTCTTTCTCTCTCTCTCTCTCTTCAATATGAAGAATATACAGATGAGAATATCAATTGAAGCGCTATAGTTGATGAGCATCGATCCGTTTATATGTGTATGTGTATGCGCGAAACGTCCAATGATCCCTTTTACCATTTGAACCTCTTTCTTCCCTCACCAAATACTGTTGAAGAAAGCCTCCAGTCAATCAATGAAGTGCAATTTGGTGTTAGCTGCCCTTGTGGGCCTCTCAATTGCACATACGGATAACGACCTTAACCTTGAGGACACTGACCTCTCTCTGCCGGAACTCGCAACACTTGATGCGCTGAATCCACCGAGTACGTATACATTATTGAACAAAAGATTACAATTTGCAACATATACTAAATTTTTGAAAAAAAAAAAGAGTGGGAAATCACTGGTGATGCTCAGTTTACAGAAGGACGCATTATCTTGACGCCGAAGGCAGGTTCCGTGGGTGTGTTGAAGAATCCTATTCCTGTTGCCTATGATTCTTGGACAATCGAAACAACTTTTAGATCAAGTGGTAATACTGGTAAAACTGGAGGTGCATTTGCATTAAAGTATACAAATGATTATACCGATAGTATTTATGACAAATTTGATGGTTTGCAAATTGTTGTTGATTCTGAAAGTGACCTTGGTGGTTCTTTACATGCCTATATCAGTGATGATACTGAAGATTTCTCTTCACTATCAAATGATGAATTGTATTCAAGGGCATTTGGATCATGTATAGTCAATTATCAGGACTCATCGGTCCCAAATACTTTGAGAATTGCATATTACGCTGGTAATTTGGTAATTCAAGTTAACAACAGAGTATGTGTCAAAACACAACAAGTTAAATTGCCTAATAACTACAAAATCAGTCTTGTTGCCGCTTCCGGTTCAGAACACGAACAATTCGAACTCTTGAAACTTAAAACTTATGGAGGTGTTATCAGCGAAATCTTGGATAATGATGGCTACCCAGCTCCACAACCAAAGATCGTCACTGAATTCATCAACTTGGACACTGATGGAAACGTGGTTAAAAAGCAACAAGTCGAGTCTTCTCAAAATACTGAGAAAGAAACAATCAAATTCGATAGTGATATCATTGCCGTTATGGAAACCCTTCATAAGACAAATAAGGAAATCTTGGATAACTTTTCCTCTATGGAGTCCAAGATTTTGGCAATTTCTTCTTCTGGAGGCGAGAAGACTGATTTCTCATACTTGGATGAACAAAATAAGAAACTCAAACAGCTCTCATCCAGTATTAATCACGTTTCCGAACAACTCTTGGTATTGGAAACGAAATTCTCAGGAATTGAATCAAGCATTGCAAAGGAAGTTGAAAAAGTTGTTGCATCTGTCAATAGACTCAATGCTGAAAACATCAATCAACTTCGTGAAAATGAGCATTCAATTGAACAGCTTAGTAAACAAATTCAATACCTTGTTCTTAGCGAGAAGGATAGAGAACAGAATCCAGTCCATGACTTGATCAATGGATTGAGATATTTGATCCTTCCTATACTCTTGGCCTCCATTGCTCTCTGTTTCTTCATCTACAGACTGCGTCATGATATTAAGACAAAACTACTTTAATTTGAATAAACGAGCCCCCCCCCCAAAAAAAAATTGAAAAAGAAAAACACAAACAATTCATTATTAATAATACATTTCTAGTAAGGGCGTGGAATATGAGGCATCGGTGGACGTGAAGCAGAAGCAGCAGCACTAGCCATCATGCCCGGCATGTAGCCTTGTCCTTGTTGGTGGATATTTGGAATACCAGGAGGATGCATACCCATTCCAGGGATAATAGGATGGATCTGTGGTTGTGGAGGTCTTTCGGCATAAGGTGGTTTATGACCATCAATATTTGAATGACCCAAAAAGTTTGGATTAGGTTTTCTCTTTTTAGTCATCACTTGATCACAGTTTAAGTATTCGTTATATCTCACTTCTGTTTCTTCTTCTTTCAAGAATTCTTCTTTAGATTTGAAGAAATCAGTAGAATCTTCCTTTGTCAATCCCAATTGAACACCACTCTTGGATTGCCAATAGTATTGCCACATTCTATTTCTTGGAGGTCTTGCACTGTTGATATAGGTATTGGTCTCTACCATTCCATGAAGGTACTCAATCTCTTTTAAGTCTTCGACATCCTCTTTGTTAATTCTCTTATTAACATCTGACTTATAGAATGGTAAGCCACTGTTTGATCTCTTTCCAGCCAATGTATCACTAATAGGTAATGAATGTGTAGCTGTACTTGGTGGTGGAATTGAATTTGGACCAGTATCCATTAATGTCAACAAAACTTTATTCTGTTTAGAGTTAGAGTGTGAATCACCTCTATATTTTGGTATTGAAGAGATTGAAGCCAATTCCAATCCTCCTGAGATACCTTGACCTGGAAGCACCTGAGTTGGTTGACCACTACTTGAATTTGAAAGGTATTCCATTCTATCTTCAAGGGAAGGTACTGGTGTAACAATGATATTTCTTGCAATAGGTTTAGGTCTATCGGTTTCTTTCTTTTGATGAGAACGAGTTGGATTGGTATAATTTTTTTCCACAATGAACACTTGATCTTGTTCAGTAAATTGTTGAGAAATTGATTCATCTTCCCAATAATCATCAATGATTCTTTTACCACCAGCAATTACTCGGGCACCAAAATTCATAAACAAACCTCTAGCAGTGACAAGACCTACTGCTCTTGATTTGATTTTGGAAATGTTAAAATTTGCCTCTGAAAGGAATTTTCTATCTTCTTCAGATGCAGTAATTTTAGCCAAATTTTTAGCTTTATTTAATAAAAGAAAAGCGTCTCTCATATTCAAAGTCTTTGCAGCTTCATTTGCAAGAACGTAAAGTTTTTTACCCCTTCCTGGTAATGTAAAAGTAGAGAATAAATATTTACGATCACCTAATAAAAACCCATTTGCAGTGATTTTTGTTTCACCCTTTGCACTAAATTTTGTATAGTTATAATCATCTTCAGTAGAATTCAACTTATTTTCAATACCTGTAAACTTTGGTACATCTGGATGTTTAATATCGGTATTTTTAGGGAAACTGCGTACTGAACGAAGATGATCTTGTATAGTCAACTTATCAATTCTGAAAACCGTCGGTTGTGGTTGTTCCTTAGTGTTCAAAGGCAGAGTCTCTTCGACCTTGGATATAATGTCACATATTGGCACTGTTTCTTCTTTTACTTCTTCTTCTTCTTTTACTTCTTCTTCTTCTTGTTCTTCTTCTTGTTCTTTTACTTCTTCTTCTTCTTCTTCTTCTTCTTCTTCTTCTTGTGGAACCATCTCATTCTCAATCTCCGGGATACCCATTTCCATCTCAACGTCCCCTGACGCTTCAAAGTCAAAGTTATCAGCAATCGATGTGTCTTCCATGGTTGTTGATGTCTGATTTCTTTGTTGTTTGATTGTTTGTTGTTTGATTGTTTGTACGTTTTCTAGTGTGGACGCGATGTGGCGCGTACCGCTTCCTACAATCAGCTGTAAAGAGTTTACTAATCGATTAGCTAATCATCTACTACTATCTACTATTAACTATCTACTACTATCTACTACTATCTACTACTATCTACTAACTATTCATTAACTATTGATTAACTATTAACTAATGAATCAATTAACTAATGAATGAATTAACTAATAAATGAATTAAATAACTAATATAGTTAATGGTATTAAGAATTGCATTCAACGCATTCGTCCGATTGTAAAAGTTTACCTTCATTCTTAATTACCTTATCAACATGACCAAGTGACTCTGAAGGGAAACAAATATCTCTAATCTTTTGTTTCAATACTTTAGAATCAGGAAACCCACCCATTTCTGCCCTATCCCATACAACAATAGTATCTTCATCACTTTTTTGTACTTCAACTCTAAACACTCCACTTTCAAATGGTATTAATGCAATTTCACCTAATTGTTCTCCAAATGTTTGTAAAAGTTCTTGAAGATACCAAGAAGCTCTAAGGTTCCATTTGCATTTGGTACAAAACTTGATTGAAACCCTTGGATAATTCATTATGTTATTCCCCCCTACTTAATAAGCAAATGTATTGGGGGGGGGGGTGGAAAAGGTTCAACAATTTCGCGTTCTAACATCAAACATACGCGATGATCCGCAATTTCTCTTTTCTTTTCTTTTCTTTTCTTTTCTTCTTTTTCTTCTTCTCCTTCTTCTTCTTCTTCTTCTTCTTAATTGGATTGAATCGAAGATGCCATCCTTCGCTGATAGTTTCTGGACTCCAGACTATCAAACAGGTATGTCCCCCACCCCCTGAACCCCTGACTCCGAGACGCGGGTACTAACCATCACTAAGGTCTAAACGTCCTCTTTACAAAACTTCACCAAGGTTGTACCGAGAACGATGAATTCATATCTCTATTTGCTGCTAGAATGGACTCGGAACAAGAGTATGGAACGAGATTGGCTTTATTACAAGAAAATCATACCCCATCAAAGACCGGTTTTGATAGAGATGAAGGAGCATCTTTAAAGAACTCATTTAAAGGAATTACAATTCAAATGACTTTGGAAGGTGAAACTCATCTTGCAATTGCTCAAAATATAAGAAATATGGTTGTTGATCCCTTTTCTAAATGGTCACAAGAACATAAACAAAGAGTTTGTTATTCAGAAGAGATTTTAAAAAACAGTTTTGAAGTTTATAAGAATAAATTAAAACTTGTTGAAAAAATTCAAAAGAAATATTTTAACAAATGTCGGATTTTTGAAACTATAAAACAAGGGAAAACTGAAGAAGAATTAATTAAAGAAATGTCATTAGAAGAGAATTCAGATTCAGAAATTTCAAAAGAATTTCATGATACTTTATCCATTGGTGGTATTGAATTCTCTAAAAATAAATTAAAAGAACTTTTATTCAAAATGTTAACTGAAATCCCACAAATTCAAATTAAATTGGCTATTTTAGGTACTTATGATCGTTGTTGTACAGGTTCTCAAATAGCTTCTTGGTTACAAAAAAATTTAAAGATAACCGATTTGGATCAATGTGAAGCATTTGGTCAAAGTTTAATCACAAATGGATATTTGAGAAAAGTAAGTACAATAGGAACAGCAGCTGGTGGATCCTTTGTGAATTCTGGATCTTTTGATTATCAATGGAAGGAATTGGCTTATCATGATGCTCAACTCCCATTAAGAAAAAACACTGATGGTTCTTTAGTAGAGGGGGATTATAACATTTCCACAAATGCTAAGATGACATCTTATTTGGAAGATTTGAAATCTTCTTGGGAAAAACCAACTTTGAAGAAAGTCGATAAACAATTAAAGGCACTTGATGAAATGTATCAATCTGAAGTGAAAAGATTGGATAAAATTAGATGTGATTTGGAAGAATTGATCGTTGATCATTTGTCATTTATGGAAAAATGTGAATTGGATAGAATGCGTGCTTTAAAGAAAGTCATTTTAGACTTCTCAGCTTCAATTTCCAATAACATAACTTCTTTAAAGTCTTCAATTGATAAGATCTTAGTCTTTGAAGAAACAATCTCCCCAGATAAAGATTTACTTTTCCTATTACAAAATTATCGTACTGGTCCTTTCTCACCAAATGTTATGTTATATGATAACTACTATGACTCGTTCAAACATCAAATCTTTGGTGTTGACTTGGAAACTCGTTGTAAAGGTGATAACAAAACTGTCCCAGTAATCATCTCTTCAATCTTGTCATATATGGATAGTATCTATCCAGAATTAGCTAGTGATGAGGTTCGTACAAAGGCTTGGCTTATATCTGTTCGTTTACAATCAACACATGCATTGAGATCACAAATAGAACAGGTGGGTATCAGTGGACTTACAGAGGATCTCTGGTCAAAGTATACCCCAGAAGTTGTGACTAGTGTGTTGAAGCTGTATCTCTTGGAATTACCAGACTCTGTTGTTCCAAGCTCAGTATACGATTTGATCAAGACAATTTACAACAATTATGGTGCAGCCGATCAAACATCTGAGCGTATTATTGGATTAACAAACGTTTTGAAAGAACTCGATAGGCCACGTATTGCAACATTGAATGCCATATGTACCCATTTCCAACGGTTGATCTCTATTCTTGGTGAAAATAAGGATTCCCTTGCAACGTCATTCCAAGACGGTATCTCTCAAGAGTTCTCCAATTGTATCCTAAGACCAAAAGTTCATACTAATATCACTTTGGGTGATAAACACACTTTCAGATTCTTACATGATTTGTTGACACATAAAACTGAAATCTTCAAAAATGTCAAACGCACAGCATCCATCAACTCTGGTGCAATGAAAGCTTCGAGTGTTAAAAGACAAGACTCAACACTTCAAACGAGGTTGAAACAGGCCGTTATCGAGGGAAAGAAGAAGCAACAACTTCAAAATCAGGATCTTGGAAATCTCCAAGAAGAAGAAGATGCCAATCAGGATGACCAAGTTGAGAAAGAGGACGCTGTTGATACTACCGATTGAAGGATCAAGAAATCTACAAACAAATCTACAAACTGTTTTGAAAATAAAAGGTTTAACTCTGTCGTTATCATAATTAGTCATATAGTCTCCTCTCCCGTATATATCTGTATATATAAATCCCAAATTCGTGGAAACCTTTACACTTCGTCACGGTATACCTTGAAAGAAGCTTCACTCTCCTTCGTTAACTCACCAAATAAGTTCTTTGGCTTAAAAGTATTCAAAGTTGATGTAGTCTTCTTTACATGTTTGTTAACAAAATGGTCATCATCACTCAACGTATCAAAAGTACCAGCCTTTTTAGTGATCTTTTCGCCTTTCTTATTAACAAACTCAACAAATTCCAATGGTCTTGAAGGTTTTCTCAGTACAAATTCCTTCATTTCGGTGTCCTCTGAAATAAATGGATTCTTCGGTTTAGAGGCCGAGATAAACACCTCATCCACATCAGAACCCTCCTCTGGAATATCTTCCGCCCATTTCAAAGCCAAGTCCCTTGAAATAACTTTGCCTTGTGGAGTACTCACTACCACTTCATCCTCAATCACTTCATCTTCATCACTCTCCATGTTGAAAGTCAGCTTCCTCTTAGCAATCGTGATCGACTCCAATGGACTGTCCATCGGATCCAGTGTACCGGAGTTAACACTTGGACTCTGCTCCACACGCTGTTTTATTGGCGATTTGAATACATTTGTGTGATCTTTACTTCTTCCAGATCCCACCGTTGACGGTGTTGGAGGGAAAAGTGTTCTTGTGGAACTATGAAAGTTAAATGCATCACCAAGAATTGTACCAGAGGCAAAGCTGTTTTTCTTACGATGGCGAGGGGTTGGATTCGGTGTAGTCAAGTGAGTTGAGCGTAACATTACGGGTGACAAGGATTGCGGTTTGGATACCTTCTGTGGTGATGATTTGAAGAACGGCGTTGTTGGAGTGAACGGAACTGCTCTTGCCTTCTGTGAAGATGGTGCACGTGGAGGTGTCACTGGTTGCATTCTATCTCTCTTGTTGTTTGTGTATAAGCTAGTGATGCAATCGCTAATGCAAATCTGGTGTCTGAATGTGCCAAATCAATAGATCGTGTGTCTTTGTGAACAGTAAGGGGGAGCTAGATCAAAGAAACAAAAATAAAGCAACTTGGTGATAGCTCAGTGTTGAATATATGAGTTATGATGTAAGATAGATTAGCTATCCCCTTGTGTATAATAAACTTCCGTGACAGCTTCGTTGTTGGGGCAAAACAGCACTGATGAGGAGAATGATCCAAAATAAAAAATGGCTGGCTGGTATGTCGCGAATGGTGGAGCGCGTCGGTGTGGCGCTTACCGAAAACTAATTACACTTCCGTTTTGGGAAGTGTGCATTTTGGATGTGTTTTTTTTTTTTTAGACTTCCCAATCCGGAATCTTCAGCTAATTGGCAAGTAGAGGGTTTGGGGGCGACTGGCTATCTCCGAGTATTTTCCCTTTTTTTTTTTTTTTTGACTGGAGGAACCCAATTGTGCAAGTCGACGTCATTGTGCGTAGGTACCTCTCTTATTTTTTTTTTCTCCCTATTTTCTCCTCACCATAGGTTTTGGGTATAATTCAGGTGTGTTTGATTTTTTACGAATAAACTTAGATTTGTCTGTATTTTATTGTAATTTTGTCCATATGATCACACGATCTTGAGTTTAAAGTATAGTAGATTTCCGAAAGCGGTCCTTGAAAACTTGACAGCTTTCGCATAGGATAACAAACAAGTCTGCTTTTCACGTCATGCCAGCCAGGAACGGCGTCTTATATTGAAACGGTATGAGGCATATATTTAAGAGAAAGACGTTCTACTTAGCCAAGCCCGCATTAATGGAAGTTTTTTCACTTATAATGACGTAGCTAGAGGTTTGGCACGGCGATCTTTGAGGTCAAAACTTTACAGAATCCCTGCATACTTTGTCTTTATATACAGTTGTATATCCTCTAATAGTAGTAACCATTATATTATATGATAGAACTCCTTAAGTGTTAAAGTAAAACAATAATATATAACGAAAATGGCCAGTTTGTTAAACAAATGGGGATCACGAAGTGATAAAGAGAAGGTCTCCACTAATGGAGATTCTTTCCATTCCTACGATGAAAACTCAGAAGGCAGTCTTAGTATACGTGAGAGAACCACAAAACGTACTTTAACATCTAGAAATCTTCATATGATTGCAATTGGAGGTTCTATAGGTACTGGCCTTTTTGTCACGATTTCTACAGGATTGTTGTATGGTGGGCCCCTTGGTCTTTTCCTTGCCTTCTTCATTTGGACAATGGTTATATTCGGTGTTACTGCATCCTGTGCTGAATTTGTATGCTATCTACCCATTGAATCTCCCTTCATTCAAATTGCTGGTCGCTGTATTGACACAGCTTTCGAAGCTACAGTAGGTCTTAATTACTACTTAATGATCTCAATTTATATTCCATTTGAAATTACCGCTGTTAATGGTATGATCCATTATTGGAGAGATGATTATTCACCTGCAATTGCATTTTGTATCCAAATTTTCATTTACACAGTCTTGAACGTTTTGGCAGTGAGATGGTTTGGTGAAAGTGAATTCTATTTGACTATTGGTAAAGTACTCCTCGCAATTGGCTTGATCGTCTTCACTTTTGTTTCGATGCTTGGTGGAAACCCACAACATGATCGTTTCGGTTTCAGATACTGGCAAGACCCTGGTTTGTTCAATGTCGTTTACACCACAGGATCCACTGGAAGATTCCATGGCTTCCTTGCAGCTTTAAACAAAGCATGCTTCACAATTGTTGGACCTGAGTACCTTTCAATGATTGCAAATGAAGCTGGTCAGGAGTCCAGAAAAGTCCTTGCCGACACTTTTAGAACTGTCTTTTGGAGACTTATTGTATTTTACGTCTGTGGTGCCTTGTGTGTTGGTATCTTACTTCCATATAACGATTCGACTTTAACGTCTTTAGCATCCTCTGGATCAACTTCTGATGGTTCCTATTCCCCATACATCATTGCCATGAATAACCTCGGAGTTAAAGTACTCCCAGATATCGTCAATGTGCTTTGTGTCTCATCTGCCTTCTCTGCTGGTAATTCATATGTTTACTGCTCTTCTAGAGCATTATATGGTATGGCCCGTCGTGGAATGGCCCCAAAGATTTTTAAGTACTGTACGAAGAGTGGTGTTCCTATTTACTGTGTTGCAGTTGCATTTTGTTTCTCCCTTTTATCCCTCTTACAATTAGGAACAGGTGCTGCACAGGTTTTGAATTGGATTGTTAATCTTTGTTCTGGTGCTCAAATATTGAACTATTTCTTTATGTGTGTTACTTATGTTGGATTCTGGAGAGCCTGTAAGGCTCAGGGAATTGACAGAAGTCAATTTAGATACACCTCTTGGTTCCAGCCATACTTGGCCATCTTCTGTGGCTTCATCGTATTATGTATGGTTGGTACTTTGGGTTACACATGTTTCATGCCAGGTAATTGGAGTGCAGAAACCTTTTTAACGTACTACCTCATGGTTTTGATTTCAATTGGTGTATTTGTGTCATACAAGATCATTGGAAGAACAAAATTCGTTAAACCAGAAGAAGCTGATTTATTCACAGGGCTGGAAGAAGTTGAATTGCATGAAGCAGAGTACTTGCAAGAGCAATCAGAAAAGCATCAAGATAGAGTTTTCACTCGTTGGGAAAGATTTGTTAGTTACATTTTTTAAATTAAAGATTTTGCACTTTAACGCTCAGAAGACATTAGAAAGACAGTAGCGATTGGTTTTTTCAGTTGGACTACAATTAAATTTTAAAATCATCAACAAAATCTCTTTTTAAGGGATCAGTTAGATACACCGATTATATGCGATAGATATGCCCATCAAGGGCATCTAGAAAAACTGAAATCAAACCAAACAAATATTGAGCTCCACCTTTTAACACCAGAAGGCATAAGCTCTGAAGTACCAAGGCTTAGAAGCAATGAAAGCCTTCTCCTCAGCAATCTCCTGCTTGAGCAAGTCCAAGTCGTGCTCAGCTCTACCAGAGTCCAAGTCAATGTCCTCAGCCTTAATGTACCAACTCCAGTTTCTTCTCCAGAGCTTGTGGAAGATGTAGAAGGCAAGAATGACTGGGAAAGCCAAGTAAGCAAGGAAGAAGTCATTAGCATTTGGAGACACACCAACTGGGAACAAAGCAATCCAGAACTGAGCAATCAAAATGAGAATGTTGAGGATAACACCGTAGTAAGAACCGATAAGACCACACTGGGACTGGAAAGCCAACTCGGCATTTGGGTCACGACCCTGAACCTTCATAGCCCATCTGAATCTAATGTGAGCACCACAAACGGAACCCCAAGTGAAGACGGAAGAAAGACCGGACAAGGCAAGCATCCAGTTGAAGACGGTACCCTCCTGTGGAGAAGCGGCAACGAAACAGAGCAAACCGAAGACCAAAGTGAAGATAACGGACCAAAGTGGACGACCCTTTCTGTCAACGTAGAGGAAGAAAGATGGAGCGAAACCCTGAGCAGCCAAAGAGGTCAAAGTACGGGAACAAGCAAAGACAGAAGAGTTACCAACGGACAAGACGGCAATCATAATGACAACGTTCATGACAGAGTCCAAACCACCAATACCGGCATTGTTAATAGCAATGACGAATGGAGAAGCAGAGGCATCAGAAGCGGTACCAAGTCTGCTGTCAGTGTATGGAACAAGCAAACCAACCAAGGTCAAAGAGATCATGTAGAACAAGGTGATTCTCCAGAAGACCTGCTTAGTAGCCTTTGGAAGGGCCTTTCTTGGGTTCTGGGTCTCACAAGCGGCAAGACCACACAACTCAGTACCAGCAAAGGAGAAAGCAGCTGTAACGAAAACGGCACAAACACCCTTGAAACCATGGGAGAATGCACCAGGGTCGTGCCAGTACTTACCACCAATGTAACCACCCTTTGGACCACCACCACAGTTCAAAACGATACCGAGGATAATGAAACCAACAATGGCAAGAACCTTAATAGCAGAGAAGACAAACTCAGCTTCACCGTAACCCTTAACACCAAAGAAGTTAATGAAGACAATGAGGACGTAGAAGATAGCAACCCAAGCAACCTTGTTAATGGTACTGTTCCAGTAACCAATTGTGATAGAAGCAGCAACCAATTCCAATGGCATAACAACAAGCCATTGAAGACCATAGTTCCAACCCATAGCGAAACCCCAAGATGGGTCAATGAAACGAGTAGAGTAAACGTTGAAACCACCAGAAATTGGGAAACGAACAGCCAATTCACCAATAGCGTGAACGGTAGAGAAAATCATGGAACCGACAAGGAACCAAGCAATAAGCAAAGCAGCTGGACCACCAGAGGCAAGAGCACCACCAGAACCGACAAAGAGACCAGTACCAATGGAACCACCAATGGCAATCATCTGCAAATGTCTGTTCTTCAAGTTCTTTTGAAGTGGAGACTT
Source organism: Petasospora bimundalis (assembly GCA_030569745.1). NCBI lineage: Eukaryota > Fungi > Ascomycota > Saccharomycetes > Phaffomycetales > Wickerhamomycetaceae > Petasospora > Petasospora bimundalis. Next base: position 423,430 of record JAJMLR010000002.1, read on the forward strand.
AGCGGTAAGGGCAATAGCCTTTTCAACTTCAGTCATGTTAGAAGTATCAACATCTGGCAATTTAACCTCTTTAAAAGAGTCTTTGAATCTCTTCCAAGCATTACCAGACTCTTCATATGGTTCATTCTGGGTGATGGAGACAGAGTCACCGATTTCCGGGTCTGTTGTGTTGGAGTATTGCTCCTTAGACTTGATGTCAGACATTCTTTAGTATGTGGGGGTGTAATGTCT